>JAUDYJ010000010.1:4834593-5044593 GCA_030761175.1 Masticophis lateralis | reverse complement strand
CGTTGAGGTCCCACTAAAAAAAATTGAATTGTCTTTTTGCTTCTTCTCGTCTCATTCCTACGTCGAACGTGGCCAGCGCGTTTTCGTTCAAACTTTGGGTGGAGAAAAGCACAAGGCAGGGAGGTGGTGACGGAGGAGAAGACCCCAGAAAAAAACACACACACACACACAAAAACACACACACACACCAGTCTTTTCTTCACAAGGAGGGTCTAAAATGCGAAGGCTTATCTCTGCTTCTGCCCGGCTAAGGGCGCTGCTCTCTGTCTCCTGAAGGTTTCTGGAAGGGTAGAGAAACCTGGTCAGTTTCACAGTCTTTTCTTGGGACCTGTCTGGACTGTTGACAGGTGGTTAGCCTGAATATTAATATGCTCTCCATCACCAAAAGCTGTTGCATACCCAAAGGAGGGGAAATATTGTAATCAGCTTTCAGCTTGTCTGGCAAGAGGTGGCCGAATCCACTGGGGTGATACGTTTGTGCATTTGATTTGATTTTTTATTTTTATTTTTGGTTGGTGCAGACCCTCTCTCCATCCCTCCATCCCTCTCCCTCTCCCCCCTCTCTCTTTTCCTCTCTGTCTCTTTCTCAGCAAAGTACATGCGTGAAAGGCCAGGGGCATGTATGGAAGGCCAGGTGCACACACGGAAGGTATATGCGTGCAGCAAGCATGCTCACGTGGAGAACTGGTGGCAACAATATGTGAAACCCACCCTTGAGTCCTAAGCATGGAGAATGATCACAAATCACTTTTTTTCAGTGCCATTGTAACTCTTGTGACCCAAGTAGTGATTACCAAACACAATTCAGTCCTCAACAAACTTATTTTATTAAAACAGCTGAGAATGAATTAATTCTTAGTCCAAAACAAAATTCTTAATAACCAATCCGTCAACCTTATCACCAACCTTTGATGTCTTTGGCAACCGGCCAAAGGCTTTTCTTGGCAAAACTCCCACAAAGTTCAAAAGACATTGACAAGAAACACTGGAATCAATGTTGCTTTTCTACAAAGACACCCAACAGCTCGTTGCTGCTCTTTTAAGCCTTATGGGAGGGGCCAATCATCTCCTGGCCTTGCTCCTGAGTCGTCCTTTTTGCTTCAGCTGCTCTTGACTTCTGGCAGCTCTTCGCATGTGTGCACTAGGAACAGACTCTTCCTGTTCCTCTGCCTCTCTGCTGTCCGCCTCTGGAGACTCCAGAGATCGCACATTGCTCCCAGATGGCCCTGGCCCCATCTCTGCCTCCGATGAAGAACCGGGCCTTCCCCTGACTCCAGGACTGGCCCATTATCCTCCCCAGCCTCCTTACTGTCTGACTCTGTTGCCAGGTCCGCAAGCTGCTGGAGGACCATAACAGTAACTTCAAACCGTTGCTAAATTAATGTTTGTGAGTTGAGGAACATATGTATCAGCATCCGTGTTTTAACACGCTTGGGGTACGTGTTAGAGAGAGACTCATTTTAATCCGCGTATAGAAGCTTCTTTGATTGATGTAACCAACCTCAGTCTTGTAGCATCCTTCAGAAAGAGCCAAGTGAAGATGTTCAGGTATTATCCCACCTGACAGAGGACATGTTAAGTCCTGCAGAACCTCATACATACCTTTAAGTCTGCTCTGTGTTTTTTGTAAGATTCCCCAAAACACAAAACAAATTGCAATATTTCATGAGGCTGGAACAAAGCCAGATGGATTGGAAGAGGGAGGCTACACCCCAACTTTTATTACCTGTGGTTTGTTGATGCAGTGAACCGCTGAGTGCGGTTGATAAGCGAAGATGTTCTGGGCCACACAGTCGCTTAGACCGAGATGCTCAACCAGGTGAACAAAGCTGGTTATGTTTAAAGTCTCTGTAAACCCTTCAGCTTGTCAGCCTTAGTTAGAGTCCAGATTTGCTGTAAGCCATGGAGGACACTGCCAAACCAACTGCCATTAAATGAAGATGATATTTTGAGAAAAGCCGGTTGTATTTTCCTTGCTGCAGCCATCCTAGGGGCAGGTGTTCAAACAGTGGCTTATTTCTGGCTCTGGATTTTTTTAGATTCTTTTCCAGAGTTGCTAGTCTGGAGCTGAGGATCAATGAATTCAGTAGGATTCCTTGGCAACGTACATCTAACTTTGATGTGCTTCTCCAGACCAAAATGTTTCCTTTGAGCAGTGATCATTTTTTTTTAATTTATACATTATGCAATTTATTTGACGCCCGTCTTGTATCCAACGACTCTGGGCAGTGTACGACGTTAAAACATTTAAAAACCTTAAACTCATGAACGATAAAATAACCCAGCAGATAAAATCATTAAAACAAGATGGCAAAGGAGGAAGCTGGACACACTGGGGGGGAGGTGGGATTAGATTTGTAACCACTTTTAGTGCGAATGCCCTTCAACCTGTAGGTTGAGCTTTCCAAGGCAGATGTTGCTGCGAATATTCATTTTTTTCTTTGCATTTTTTCCAAGCTAATTCTCCTCAGTGTAACTCTTGGTATCCGTTGGAAATTAAAGACACCGTTCCTACAAAATAAGGAGGAGTCAGCAAAGAGCATGTCTGAATACAGAACCTACTGAATGACTGTATACTGTATTTATAGTTTAAGAGCCGTGGTGGTGCAGTGGTTAGAATGCAGTATTGCAGGCTAACTCTTCCAGCTGTGAAGAGTTCGATCCTGATCGGCTCCAGGTTGACTCAGCCTTCCATCCTTCTGAAGTCAGTAAAATGAGGACCCAGATTATTGGGGAGCAATATGCTGACTCTGTAAACCGCTTAGAGAGGATTATAAAAGCACTATAAAGCAGTATATGTATTTATTTATTATTTATAAGTTAGATTTATATGCCACCCTTCTCCGGAGACTCAGGGCGGCTTACAATGCGTTAAGCAATAGCCTTCATACTTTTGTATATACCTGCTTAGTAGGGCTTTGCCCCCCCCCCCCCCAGCGGTGTTCTTTTTTAGACAAAGTCAGCTTATTGCCCCCACAATCCAGGTCCTCATTTTACCTACCTCGAAAGGATGGAAGGTTGAGTCAACCTTGAGCCTGGTGAGATTTGAACTCGCAGTAATTGCAGGCATCTGGCAGCTAAGTGCTACTTAAGAGCATTTAGTCAACTGTGCCACCAGGCTCTAAAGTCTAAATGCCATTGCCATTGCTATTAATCATACAACGGTGGGAATTCCCTTTGCTACAGAGGAAGAAACATCTAAACATATCTACTTCAACTTCCATCCAACATGAAAACAACCATTTGAGGTTCTAATAAAGCTTTGCGCAACTTCCAAAGACTTGGGCTTTCAAAAGTCTCATTCGGCGTAGTATACTTTGGGTGGGTGTCCAGTTTGGGAGAAAAGGGTTATTTTAGAATTATGGGATAGAGAGAACAAACATTTTCTGTCCACTTTCTCAGTTGCTCCTCAATCACTGAATTGACAGGTGGAAAGGACCACATACCCGTGCTTCCCCGAAAATTGTCTTATATTTTTTGAACCCTGAAATAAGCGCTTGGCCTTATTTTTAGGGAGGTCTTATTATTTTGGGCACATGGAGGAAACCAGAGGAAATGGCGGGGACCGGCTGCGCATTCTTTTAAATATTTCCAGGGAGGGTTTATTTTCAGGGAAGGTTTATTTTAGTACATGCGCTCAAAAGCCCGATTGAGCTTATTATCAGGGGATGTCTTATTTTATTTATTTATTACATGTATTTATATGCCGCCCTTCTCCCGAAGAACTCAGGGCGGTGAACACCAGTTAAGAAACATGTACAATAAAATCCCATTTTAAACCAAATAACTAATTAATAATAAATAATAAAACCCAGAATCCGAGTCAGCCTATTTGCTTGAACAGCCAAGTCTTCAGGTCCTGATGGAAGGAGCGGAGATCAGGAGCCGTCAGGAGCTCGGTAGGTAAATCATTCCAGAGGGTGGGAGCACCCACGGAGAATGCCCTTTTTAGGGGAAACAGGGTAGCTATTTCATTGTTGGTGCGGAAAGTTGGCAGTCAGAATTGATATAATAATCATGAAAAAATAAGAATAGCTGAAGCAGTTCAAGACTGGGGGGGGGGGGAGGGAAGAGCAGGGGAGTTAATTGAAAGGTCAAAATGAGGCTGTTAAGTCACCCACCATTCCTGAGTGTTTATCTTGACATCTTCTTCCAAACTGCTAGGGAAACTTGAATCACGATAGCTGTGGACATGATTGATTGACACAGGAAAGCAGTTCCTTCCAAAGGCACATTCCACTGAAAGCAACGTGGCGCGAATGTGAGCTGCAGAAAGGACAAACCTGTGAATGGTGTTTTAGGATTAGGGTTGTTCTAGCTATGACAACTTGAGATAGAGAGAAAGACGTTTACCCAACCTCATAAGTTTCAAATTTCACAGGAAGTTCAGCTCTAGAGGTGACATTTGGGCGGCTGCCCCAAGGAAGAGGGGGTGAAATCCAGCAGGTTCTGACAGGTTCTGGAGAACCGGTAGCGGAAATTTTGAGTAGTTTGGAGAACCGGCAAATGCCACCTCTGGCTGGCCCCAGGAGTGGGGAGGGAATGGGGATTTTATTATTATTATTATTATTAAAATTTATATTCCGCCCTTCTCCCGTAGGACTCGGGGCGGCTCACACAATAAAAACAATAACAATACAATACAATATTAAAATTCCATCCAATTTAAAATCCCCCAAATTAAAACCCCATAATCGGTCAGGGAATTTGATGAAAAAGCCATGTCTTCAGGCCATGTGCGGAGCTCGGGGGCCATCTGAAGCTCTGTGAGTAACCCATTCCAGAGGGTCGGTGCGACCTCAGAGAATGCCCTCATCCTGGGGGTCGCCAGCCGACATTGTCTAGCCGACGGCACCCGGAAGAGGGCAGTTCTATGAGAACGCACAGGACGGTGGGAGGCCAGTAAGAGGTAGTCCTGAGCCTGAGTGGCGTAGAAGGCTAATGCCTCCTACTAGGCACTAGCGTAGAAGGCTAATGCCTCCTACTAAGGCAGCATTTAACATCCAGCTGCCTGCAATTACACCAGTTCGAAACTCCCCAGGCTCAAGGTCGACTCAGCCTTCCATCCTTTCTAAGGTAGGTAAATTGAGGACCCAGTTTGTGGGGGGCAATAAGCTGACTTTGTATAAATATACAAAAGTATGAAGGCTATTGCTTAACGCATTACAAGCCGCCCTGAGTCTCCGGAGAAGGGCGGCATATAAATCAAATAATAATTTAAAAAAAGTACCTCAGGCCCATGCCATATAGGGCTTTATAGCTAAGTACCAGCACCTTGAAGCGGATCCGGAAGGCCACCGGCAGCCAGTGCAGCTCACGCAGGAGAGGTGTTTTGCAGTATCCTTCCCCTGGAGTGGGGTGGGAATGGAGATTTTGCAGTATCCTTCCCGTGCCACGCACACCAAACCACACCCACCAAGCCATGCCCACAGGACTGGTAGTAAAAAAAAAATTGGATTTCACCACTGGTTCAACCTATTCTCCAAAACTCCTGAAGGCAGGACAAGAAACAATGGATGGAAACAAATCAAGGAGAGAAGCAACCTAGAACTATGGAGAAACTTCCTAACCGTGAGAACAATTAACCTGTGGAACGACTTGCCTCCAGAAGTTGTGGGTGCTCCAGTGTTGGAGGCTTTTAAGAAGAGATTGGACAATCACTTGTCTGAAAAGATATAGGGCTTCCTGACTGAGCTGGGAGTTGACTACAAGACTTTCAAGGTCCCTTCCGACTCTGTTATTCTCTTTTGAGATTTTCTATTTGAACAGTGACAGGTTTTCAGTGTCAGCAGGCAGAATCCAGATTAAGTTGCACAAGCCAGTTTGAGGAACTTGTAAATCATGCCCACATGGGATCAGATATATTTTTTTAAAAAAGGAGGGGGGTGGGGAAATCCCCACGGTCCTATAACCTTTATTGCTTTAGCCCAAGAGACGCAGGGATCTATTCTCGAAATGGATGGATAACATAATACATATTAATGACATGTAGATAGAATAAAATAAATTCCGCCGGTGCCTTTCATTCAAAGGTTTGTAGGTATTGTATTCTGAATAAGGCATAAGCTCGAGAAAGACGTTAGGCAGCTGGAGAAAATGTGCATGAATTTAAATATTAAGCTGTCCTTCATAATGTCAGGGAAGAATCAGCCCTGTAAACCTAGTTTGTTTGAGCATTTCTTTTTCTAGTATTTTCCATGCGGTCAGACGCTTACCGTTTCCTTGCAATTTGTTAGATTATTTATGGGCAGCGGAGTGCTTCAGATTCTGTTATAAAAAGCTGCCTTGGGAGGGAGGTGGGAGGAAGATAGCACTTAGCAATAGCCCTTAGACTTATATACCGCTTCACAGTGCTTTACAGCCGTCTCTATGCGGTTTACAGAGTCAGCATCTTGCTCCCAACAATTTGGGCCCTCATTTACCCTGTTTCCCTGAAAATAAGAGATCCCCTGATAATAAGCGCAATCGGGCTTTTGAGCGCATGTGCTAAAATAAGTCCTCCCCAAAAATGTAAGCCCAAAATTTCTCTGGTTAAGTGAGACATTCGTTAAGTGAGTTTTTTCCTCATTTTACGACCTTCCTTGCCACCAGATGTTAAGCGAATGACTGCAGTTGATAAGCTAAGATAACCCAGTTGTTAAGTGAATCTGAATCTGGCTTCCCCGTTGACTTTGCTTGTCAGAAGGTCGCAAAAGGGGATCACATGACCCCTGGACCAGGGGTGAAATACTCCTGGTTCGACAGAATCTGTAGCGATGGTGGATGGTGGTTTGGAGAACCGGTAGCGATGGCGGCGCGAGGCTCCGTCTGCCCACCCGGTCGTCGTTACTTCTTGGTTTTAACCAGGAAGTAATCTGTTTTTTACCCTCTGCACATGCGCAGAAGGATTTGCGCATGTGCACAGGGTCTACGCATGTGACACGTGTGAAGCGAGCACGCACGTGTGGTGCGTGCACTTCCGAACCGGTTGGGAAGGTAAGTAGATTTCACCCCTGCCCTGGACTCAGCAACGGTCATAAGTATGAACCAGTTTCCAAGCATCTGAATTTTGTTCACATGATCCTGGGGATGCTTCAAAAACTGTAGCTGTGAAAAATGGTTCTAATTCATTTTCTTTTCTTCTTTTTTATTATAAACTTTTTTTAAATTTTTATTTCTCATAAAACACGTATAAATGTACAATCTCTTTAACCATTCTTATCACCCATATTATCTTTTGGTTTCCATATTGATTCATTCTTCATCCTAAAACTTTAAAATACCTTTGGAGTTGCTCTTCTACCATTCCATATCTCCCTTCTTTCACAACAACCATTCCTCTCCTTTTCCCCCCTCTCTCTCTCTCTCTCTTTTCCTCCCTTCTCCTCTCTTCTTCCTCCCTGTCCTTCTACTCCTCTCTCCCTTCCCTCTCCATTGTTGTGTCCATTTTCAGTTCAATATTTTGTCAAGGTGGTATTCGAGCAACCCCGATCTTATACTTACCCACATTTTCCTTTCAATTTCTTTTCTATTTGTTTCTAAGTCAGTTTCTTCAGTGCCATCATAACTTTGAATGGTCACTAAATGAACGACCTGGATTTTAATACCCACAAATGGTTATCATTTTGAAGACCTGCTGTAAATCCTTGCTATTTTTTCTTAAAACAGCAACGCCTTCCACTTTATCAAAGAATGGCTATTTGAAACTTTCCTTTGTTGCTTCTCTTGTGAAGTGAGTTTTTTTTTTCTCTTCCTAACCCAAACCGATATATTTTTCAGATCTTATTTCCCCCTCCCCCGCAGCTTTTTTTTTAAAACAGAGAAAAATGAACTTCCAGGAATGCTATTGATGCTGTAGTTAAGCATAGAGACCTCCTGAATTTCTGAGTAACTTCTCAGTCCAACACAATAAACATCAGGAAACTCAATTGGCCTAATATATTCTTAATTTCAAATAGAGAAAGGGGTGGAAAAAAGTGAAATATGAGACTATTTCCACTGGGCACGCTGTAAATCTTACAAAATACACAGGCTTTCTCGTTCGGCAGACATCAAAGCAAGGTGGCCCAGGAGATTAGAATATATTTGGAATCTTAGTTTGATGAGCAAAACTTCCATTCGGATATTTATTATGCATGGCTCGGCTTTCCCTTTTTACTGTTGCTTTCTCTCTCTCTCTTTTTTTTTTTTTCCCCCCTTTTGTTCTGTTTATCCACAGCGTCTTTTCTTCCTGCAGGAACAGAGGAGGAAGTATCAGTTTCACAAAAGCCCCAAAAGAGAATGGGATGAGTTTTTTACATTTTTTCCCCCTCCCAAAGTCCAGTTGTTAAGCCCACGTGGCAGAAACAAACTTTTCTTTTATTGCATTCGTTCCCCCGAGGAGTGGGATTTTTTTCAGGCGGGCCGTGGGCGGAACAGACAGACAAGGAGAAGTTGGGTTTGAGAAGGGCGGATGGCATCCTCTGGGGCTCCTTGTTCCTCAGATCTTCTGCTAGGGTTTCCTACAAATTTTGAGGTCTTGGAAAGAGACAGAAGGAAGAATGGAAAGGGGTGCCGAGTTGCATCATTGCTGGGATTTTAGGTCCGTTTGTTTATCTCCTGCCTTTATTATTTTTACAAAGAAAGTCAAGGTGGCAACACACCATCCTCTTATTTTTCCAACAACAACAGCTCTGTGGGGTGGGTTGGACTGAGACAGAATGATTGGCCCAAAGTCACCCAGCTGGCTTTTATGGCCAAGGGGGGGACTAGAACTCACCATCTCCTGGTGATTGGCCTAAAGTCACCCATCTGGTTTTGGTGGCTGAGACTAGAACTCACCATCTCCTGGTGATTGGCCTAACATCACCCAGCTAACTTTCATGGCTGAGACTAGAACTCACCCTGTTCTGGTGATTCTCCTAAAGTCACCCAGCTGGCTTTCATGGTTGAGACTAGAACTCACCATCTCCTGGGGTTTGGCCTAAAGTCACCTAGCTGGCTTTTGTAGCTGAGACTAGAACTCGCCATCTCCTGGTGATTTTCCTAACATCACCCAGCTGACTTTCATAGTTGAGACTAGAACTCACAGTCTCCTGGTGATTTTCCTAAAGTCACCCGGCTGGCTTTCGTGGCTGAGATTAGAACTCACCATTTCCTGAGGATTCGCCTAAAGTCACCCAGCTGGCTTTCATGCCTAATACAGGACTAGAACTCACCCTCTCCTGGTGTTTCACCCAAAGTCAGCCAGTCGTCTTACATACCTTAAAACTGGACTAGATCTCACAATATCCTGGTGCTTAGCCCATAGTCACCTAACCGGCTTTCATGCTTAAAGTGGATCTAGAACTCACAGTCTCCCATTTTCTAGCCTGGTGTCTTAATCACTAGAACAAACTGTGTCACACGAGTGACATCAAGCTGGCCACGCCCCTCCCCCGAGGTCAAACGCAACCCTGACGCAGCCCTCAATGAAATCAAGTTTGACAACTCTGAAAGTAGAAAATTGGGTGGCAATATTTGCAATACGACAAAGCCCATTTTATGAGAAAAATGAAGAGGCACACATCGTCCCTTCTAGTCCTCTTGTTTTGGGGTTTGTTTTTTTTTTTTTATAAAAACTGAAAATGTCCAAGGTGTCGGAGGTTTATATCCCTTCTCCTTTTAGAGGTCAGATGGGATGAAAACGCCAACAGCTGTTCGGCAAACAGCCTGGGTAGGTTTTAATTGTCTCCTTTTTCCTTGAACAGCAGTAATTCTTGCAGAGATTGTCAAGGGCCTTTTTACACCCAGGACGTAAGGGTACCATATTTTAAGGTCGCACGCTTAACCCTACGGCATGGCTACCATATACATTGGAATCTTTCCTTTCTAATTCATGACTATCCAAAGAGGGATGCGGGCAGGATGCGAGACGAGAGTGTTCACAAGCTTTAAATAACTTATGGTGTTAAAAAAGGGACAAAGGAGAGTATATTTTTTTCTCTCTGTCCTACAGTTGATGAGCATTGGTCTTGTATGCTCCGTGGCAAGTTGATTGATTTGCTAGGGGTAAAGTGTCTTTGTATCCCACGGTTGATCTTTTGACCTGGAAGATATTTTACTGACCTTAACTTCTTTCTTCCTTCCTTCCTTCCTTCCTTCCTTCCTTTCTTTTTCTCTTTCTTTCCTTCCTTCCTTCCATTCCCTTCCTTCCCTCCCTCCCTCTTTCTTTCCTTCCTTCCTTCCTTCCTTCCTTCCTTCCTTCCTTCCTTCCTCCCCTCCCCTCCCCTCCCCTCCCCCTCCCTCCCTCCCTCCTTCCTTCCTTCCTTTCTTCTTAAAACCAGATGTACCATCCAACAGAAATGTAGAGGAGAAGAATGGTCTAGCTAGCTGGAACAAATAGAACGAACACCTTATTGAAAGGGTTGTGGACATCGTCCATAAATTACTGCAGTCCACAATTTCTGTTGTGGAATTGAGAAGCCATTCCACCATTGGTAGTATTTTTGTTTTCCAGATCTCCATCATTGGTAGAGCTGGATTGTGGTTCCCACTTTGATAGAAGAAGCGCTTTCTAACTGCTTCATATGGAAGAAATAAATATATTTTCTTCAGGAGATATTAATGCAGAAGAATTGATCCTCTTGCTTGAGGGGGGGGGGCAGGCTTAGCAAACCCACTTCCAAACCCACTTCCACCAAATACTAGGAGACCGTGAGTTCTAGTCCTACCTGAGGCATGAAAGCCATCTGGGGGACTTCAGACCAATCACCAGGAGACTGTGAGTTCTAGTTCCGTTCTAGTTCTGGGCATAAAAGCTAGCTGTGTAACTTTGGGTCAATCACCAGGGTACGGTGAGTTCTAGTCTCGCATTGGACATGAAAGCCAGCTGGATGATTTGGTCAATCACCAGGAGACTGTGAGTTCTAGTCCCACTTTAGGCATGAAAACTGGCTGGGTGATCTTGGGCCTCTCAGCCCTAGGAAGCAGGCAACGGCCAACCACTTTCAAAATATTCATGGATTTTCTCAATTGCATAGATTTTTCTTTTGGTTGGCTCATTATTCATCCTCAGTGGATAGTCCCACTTTTTGAAAATAGGACTTGGGATTCACCACTATTAACATCACTTCTCATTGAGAGAATCAGCATTATGACAAATTCCATAAATAAACAAGTTTGCAATGCGAGCAGGACTAATGGAAAAGGCTTTAATCACCTTGTCAGGTCACTACCATCTTGCCTTTTTTAAAAAAAAACCCTTCTGCCCTTCCTTCTTGGACACCTGAATGAAATGCTTCCATACAGAATTACTATTTCTTTGCTTTAAATCACACCCTGTGAACTTGATATGGCATGAGAGATTAGTTAAGTTATTTTCCCCTACAATTGTTAATCCTGAGAATAAATCTAGGAGAAAAACCATCCTTAAAATAAGTATTTCTTATTTCTCGAACAAAACTGAGCCATATATATCCCCCTCGACTGCCGAATGGAAATATTGACCTTCCTATTTTTCATTCCGTTCCTGTCCTTCCTTTTATTTTTGGTGCACTTCCTAGGTATTTTAAAGGCAGGCTTTGTTGCCGTCGCTGGGATTTCTCCAATTCCAGAAAGGAGGGGAAAAATACTTAATAATAACTCTCACCCCAGCATTCCCCTGAGTCTCTCGTCTTTGTATTGACTGCGTAGGCCAAGCTAGCCGAAGTAGATTATGCTGAGTTTTAAAGTCACCCGCAAAGCTCAGCGCGGCAAGGAAGTTGGAAAATTGCAGGTTGAGGGGAAGATGAAACAAGGGTTGTGAGGGCAGGGACTGAAAGCAACAATTTTGTAAATCTGCAAAGGTCGAAACAAGGCTTTGGCTATACAGGGAGAGGCTAGAAAAATCCCATCCCGTCTCCTTACTGTAAGAAAGCTGCTTTTTTTTTTTAAAGCAGCAGTGGTTAATGTACTCTATTTAAGAGTCGCGGGAGAGATGCGGCTTCTCTTTTATTGGGTTGCTATTGAGAAGCCAACGGCGTAGCTTCAAGTAGGTGCTTGGAGATCTCTTAATAGGCTGTCAAGACCACGATATCGATTCTGTGCTGCACTAGCTACCACAGTTCTAGGCTGCTTAAACAGAGGGATAGAATCAAGATCCCATGAAGTGTTAATACTACTTTATAATGCCTTGGTAAGGCCACACTTGGAATCTTGCATTCAGTTTTGGTCGCCACGATGTAAAAAAGATGTGGAGACTCTAGAAAGAGTGCAGAGAAGAGCAACAAAGAGGGTTAGGGGACTGGAGGCTAAAACGTGAAGAACCATTGCAGGAACTGGGTATGTCTAGTTTAAAGAAAAGAAGGACCGGGGAGACATGATAGCAGTCTTCCAATATCTCAGGGGCTGCCACAAAGAGGAGAGAGTCAAGCTATTCTCCAAAGCACCTGAGGGGAGCACGAGAAGCAATGGATGGAAAGTAATCAAGGACAGAAGCAACTTAGAACTAAGGAGAAATTTCCTGACAGTGAGAACCATTAATCAATGAAAGGGCTTGCCTTCAGAAGTTGTTGGTGCTCCATGTGTGGAAGCTTTTAAAAAGAGATTGGATAACCCTTTGTCTGAAGTGGTGTAGGGTTTCCTGCCTAAGTAGGGGATTGGACTAGAAGATCTCCAAGGTCCCTTCCAACTCTGTTTATTCTATTCTATTCTATTCTATTCTACTCTACTCTACTCTACTCTACTCTACTCTACTCTACTCTACTCTACTCTACTCTACTCTACTCTACTCCACTCCACTCCACTCCACTCCACTCCACTCCACTCCACTCCACTCCACTCCATTCCATTCCATTCCATTCCATTCCATTCCATTCCATTCCATTCCATTCCCTAGCTCCTTCCCATCCTTTAAAACAACAGGACCTGGGACGATCGTATACCGAAGTATGAATTACTCGATGAGTTCTGTGTTGCATATGGTCTTTAGCCATTCGTCATCTCTGCAAATCCGTTGAGTGCTCTTCAAAGCACTGAAGTCTGACATGTTAGTTATACCTGTGCTGGGCTAACAGTGGGGAAGCCAAGGCAGGCAGAAAGGGCCACATGTTGCAACAGCTGGCTTCCATAAAGAACAGCGGCCTCCCCTCCTTTTTCTTCCTCCCTCGCTTCTCTCCTTCTTCCTTTCGTTTCTCTCCACAAGCAGGCAGCCATTTTTCAACAGCTCCCCGAGGGGAAACGGAAGAAAACCTTTTGAAAAACCAAAAAACTTCCACTGCAGTTGTTAAATGAAATTGTTGATGTCGAGCACAGTGCAATATTTTTTTTTTTAAAAAAAAAAGTAGGGTTACCGTTTTGTGTTGTGGGTCCAAAGGACAGGCGCGAATCTTAAAACCAGAATTTCCATTCTATTCCATTCGGTCCTGACTGGCTCAAGGTTGACTCAGCCTTCCGAGGTCAATAAAACAAGGATCCAGATTGTTGGGGGCAAGATGCTGACTCTGTAAACCGCTTAGAGAGGGCTGTAAAGTACCGTGAAGCGGTATATAAGGCTAAGGACTATTGCTTTAAGTCATTCTTTTTCCAGTGCAGTTGTAACCTCTAATGATGGCTTCTATTAACTGGGTTTTATTGCTGGGTGGCTTCTGATTTAGTCGGTTCCATAGATTTTCAATTGGGTGAAGGTCTGGGCTATTCCCAGGCCATTCCAGCAGTGGAATAGGATTATCTTAAAACTCCAAAAAAAAAAAAGTGTTGATATTAGCTATCAAACCTCAAAAATACACTTTTCCCAAAAGGTTTCCACAATTTTGGCCACTACTGTAAACACAACCCAAAAGAACTGTTTTCAATTGGCTAATTTGCAGGAGTTGGAAGAGGGAAGACATTGCAGCTTAGGAACTAAAGTTCCCTCCATCTCTGGCTATTTATTTTGGTCCTCAACCCTTGAAGTGAGAAGGGCTTAGCGAGAGCTCAGAACTGATCCTTGTTAATCTCTGCTGGATAGTACATTAGATCTCCCGATGAAAACCTTATTTGTTGACAAAATAAAGTGCTTGCTAAAGCTGAGCAGAGCGCCCTTTTGCCGGTTGGGTTCCAGGAACGGGAGAGAATTCAATGCCCAACGTGGCCTAAATCACTGTGATTCTTTGAAGGAAGGTCTTATTTCCCTGGCCAGCCGAACCAACGGTCTAGACTAGAGGTCTTGAAACTTGGCAGCTTTAAGACTTGTGGACTTCAACTCCCAGGCTGGAGAATTCTGGGATTTGAAGTCCACAAGTCTTAAAGCTGCCAAGTTTCAAGACCTCTGGTCTAGAATCTCTTTGTGGCACTGAGTTATCAATGTTGTGGCTTGTTATCTTTCTCGATGGACCCATTCAGGATGTGTTTTCAACAGGGAAGGGGAGTGGAGGAAGATAGCCTTCAACATATCCTAAACATTAGAACCCTTCCAAAAATTCTCTGTTGAGCGACCCATGAGATAAGGCAGACCTACGTGCCTTGTTTGTTGGTCCAAGTGACCTCAGGTCTTAGACATGCCTTGAGAAGGAAAAGAAGGGAGATCCTGGATTGAAGTTGAAGGCGTCACTCAACATTGGGTGAAACAGAGTTTCTCTGGACAATCATCTGTCATTAAAGGTCATTAAGGGAATGAAAAACCCCAGAGTTGACCTTACTTTGATAAGAAGGCCCCTTGTTCAAAAGAACATCTTCCGAATATATATATATATGTATATTTAGAGAGATGGAGTGTACCACTCAAGCTTTTGATTGATCAGATCTTCTTTACAAAATTAAAAAAAAAAAACAACAACCAACAGTGTTGATTTGAGGAAATGGATTTCCAAGTTGATAATATCTTTGACCACATTTCTTGAACCCTTGACCTCACCCTGTCAAGGTATTTCTTATCACCTTCTAACCTTTGGCTAAGCCAGGTTTGAAAATGAGAATTGAGCACTTGGAAGCTCTGTTATTTTATATTCACGGAGGCTGACCCCATCACCCTGAAGTCATGGTTTATTTAATCATGTAAGGCACGTTGGCAATATAAGCAACATCTCATTCCGAAAGGAAATGTATACATTTTTATACATTTGCACTTTCTGTGCAATAGTACAGTTGAGTGGAATAGTTCATGTTATAAACCTCATGAGGGAAGAGGTTTATTCTCTCATTGCATCTTAATGATCCTTCCTTCCTTCCTTCCTTCCTTTCTTCCTTCCTTCCTTCCTTCCTTCCTTCCTTCCTTCCTCCCTCCTTTTTCACTTTCCTTCCTTCCCTCTTTTTCTTCCTTCCATTTTTCCTTCTCCTTCTCTTCCTCCCTGCTTTCCTGCCTTTTGCTTTATTTTCTTCTTCCTTCCTCCTTTTTCACTTTCCTTCCTTCCCTCTTTTCCTTCCTTCCTTCCTCCTCTTCCTCCTCCCTGCCTTCCTTCCTTCCTTCCTCCTTCCTTCTTCCTTCCTTCTGCTTTATTTCCTCACTCCCTTACTCCTTTTTCACTTTCCTTCCTTCCTTCTTTTCCTTTCTTCCTCCTCCTCCTCCTTCCTGCCTTCCTTTCTTCTTCCTTCCTTCCTTCTTCCTTCCTTCCTTCCTTCCTTCCTTCTGCTTTATTTCCTCCCTCCCTCCCTCCTTTTTCACTTTCCTTCTTTCCCTCTTTTTCTTCCTTCCATTTTTTCCTTCTCCTCTGCCTTCCTGCCTTCTGGTTTATTTTCTCCCTCCCTCCCTTCCTTTCTTCCCTTCTTCCCCCACTAATAAGTAGCCAATGAGAAAGAACAGTGTGAGGCTGAAAATTTATCTCTAGAAAACTACATATATTTGCATTACAAATATTCCAACCTGGTGAGTTGGTGTGTGTGTGTGTGTGTGTGTGTGTGTGTGTGTGTGTGTGTGTGTGTGTTTGAACCAAATAATTGCATCTGACAAAAATGAAATCCAGATTCCCAATACTAACTTGATGATGCCTTAAAATTTTCACCTTAAAATTTCATGTACTTTGATTAAATACCAAACTGAGGTGGTCTCGTTTTTGACCCATCGCTTACTGTATTGATTTCCAGGCCATAGAACTGTAATAAAAGGGGGCATTGATTTACTGTCCCTATTTGCTTATGGTCTGTTTAATTAATTTTATGCTTTGTTTCTTTCTTTATTTGTTTTATAACGTTTATGGCGTTTTCTCTTTGCTGCCAACCACCCCTCCCCAATCGCTCCTCTCTTCCCCACCCCCCCAAAGACGAGTCTACTGCTCCGTGAATTACGAAAAGAAGAACAGATGCAGGAACAAAGGAATGAAAAAACCAGCAGCCTCCTCCCCCTCCTGGTTGAACGACAAGCTTTGCGTCAGGAATGGCTGGTGAGGTGAGAAAGTGGTATTGAAGGAGAGCAAGTGGGTCCATTATACATTTTGTTTTAAATGTAATGGAAGAAAAAGTAGAAAAAGTAAGACCGTTCCCAGTAGCTGCCATACCATGTTTCTTTAAAAATTAAAATGTTCAGATATATATTCTAGGTTTTCTCTGTTTTGAGCATGTCTCACTTTAGACTCTAAAGCGGGAACCAACTAAGAGATCTTTTTAATTTCCATTTGAGCATTCCTGGGTTATTCGCTGGGTTATACTCCCATGGCATTTTAGCTTAATCCCTCCCTCGCTCACTCACTCACTCACTCACTCACTCATCTCAACCTATCTTCCTTCCTTCCTTCCTCCCTTATCTCAATCTTCCTTCCTTCCTCCATCCCTCCCTCATCTCAACCTCTTCCTTCCTCCCTCCCTTATCTCAATCTTCCTTCCTTCCTTCCTCCCTTCCTCATCTCAACCTCTTCCTCCCTTCCTCCCTCCCTTATCTCAATCTTCCTTCCCTCCTTCCTTCCTTCCCTCCCTCCCTTATCTCAATCTTCCTTCCTTCGTCCCTTCTTTCTTTTTGTGAGTCAATGAGGAAGCCAGATTCACTTAACAACCGAGTTACTAATTTACCAACTGCAGTGCTTCACTTAACAATGGTAGCAAGAAAGTTCGTAAAATGGGGCAAAACTCACTTAACCAATGCCTCACTTAACAACAGAAATGTTGGGCTCAACTGTGGTCATAAGTCCAGGACTACCTGTCCTTCGGAGGGAATGTTCAGGCATTTAAGAGTTTTGCCCAGGTAGGAATTCAGACACACAGCTAAATATTTATACACCGTGAGTGTGTGTGGCTTGGGGGAGAAAAATAACAACAAGGGAACCCACCAAAGGTTAACACAGTGAATAGATCAGTTTAGTAGAGCAAATATGCAATAAATATGGATTTTCTTTGAATGGAGGGGAACGGCAAACTCTCTTTGAACACTTCTAGTTTCAATGGGGTTTTTTTCCCCCTGTTGTTGTTGTTTTTCCCTAAAGCTATCAATTTATTCCCAAGCTGGAGCCAAGTGGCATAATTGAGCCTCTAGGACAAAAATGTTAAGTATTTTGCAGGCATCGGAGTGGAGAAGAGAGGGAGGAGAAGGTTGAAGAAGGGAGGGAGAAAACAGCAGACAAAGCACAGGGGCTCATTATACCTAAACACCTGAAAGAAAATTTCAAGAGCTGGGTGCCTTGAAAGCATTCAAAAGACGGCGCCTCCAGAGTATTCTATAACTGCAATTAATCCCTCCTTCCCTTGACTCTATTTGAGGCTTATGTCCCTGACTGACCTATCCTAAAGAGCCACCATCTGTAGGATCCACCGAGTAAATAGTCTGTTGTGATTTATAACAAAATAACAGCGTTTGAAGGGACCTTGGAGGTGGTCTAATCCAATCTGCTGCTCCAGCAGGAGACCTCATACCATTTAGGACAAATGACTGTCCAATCTTTTCTTAAAACCCTCTAAAGATGGAGCTTCTGGAGGCAAGCCATTCCACTAATTTCTCCTTAGTTCTAGGTTGCTTTTCTCCTTCATCCATTGGTTCTTGTTCTGCTTTAAGGTGCTTTGAAGAATAGGTTGACCCCCTCTCCTTTGTGGCAGCCCTTCAAATATTGGAACACTGTTATCGGGCCACCCTTAGTGTCTTTCTTTTCACTAGATTAGACATATCCGATTTCCCTGCACTTCTGCTTCATCAAAGGTTTGGAGAAATGGTTAGGCTCCAATGCTAATATAAACACACACACACACACAAAGTGGTGAAAGTTATAAAACACCCAGTGCCTCTCTGGAGGAGCACTCGTGAGTTTTAGAGATCAGCCTATTGTGTACTTTGGAATTACCCAAGAAAAATGTGCTTCGACAGGAAATAATTAGCACTTGTCAAAGGCCAGGCGGTGGGTTATAGTATTTTACTTTTAGCAAGCTATCAAGGGATCGGTTAGATGAGATAATAGATTTTTGTTTTATTTTTCCTCCCTTTTCTCCCCACCCCACTCTGGAAGTTAAACACTGGTGAATTTAATGACCTTATCCTGCACATTAGAAAAGGCATATGATGGGGAAAGGTAAAGAAAATAGATGAGTGAAGACGTAGGGAGAAGAAAGAAAGAAAGAAAGAAAGAAAGAAAGAAAGAAAGAAAGAAAGAAAGAAAGAAAGAAAGAAAGAAAGAGGGAAGGGAGGAAGGGAAGGAAAGGGAGAGAGGAAGGAGGAAGGAAGGAAGGAAGGAAGGAAGGAAGGAAGGAAGGAAGGAAGGAAGGAAGGAAAAAAAGTTGAATACTTATAGTTATCAAGAGGAATTCAGAATAATCTTGTAATTTTGCCAGATACTCTAACCATGGGTTTGCTGTTTGGATTGGGTTATGAATATCTGGAATTTCAGATCCAAATCAATTAAGTGCAGCCAGGACCTTGGAGAGCTCCGAATACCAGTGATGCTTTTTTTGGTTTTAAT
Organism: Masticophis lateralis; assembly: GCA_030761175.1. NCBI lineage: Eukaryota > Metazoa > Chordata > Lepidosauria > Squamata > Colubridae > Masticophis > Masticophis lateralis. The sequence goes on along the minus strand of JAUDYJ010000010.1, from coordinate 5,025,829 downwards.
TGCCCCGCCACTGTTGCTAAAGCCTCCAATAATTAAAGAGACTGCTTGTCCAGGTAATGACTCTGTGTGGGAAATTTCACGAGGAAGGTTGGGAGTGAAGCCTAATCAAAGTCCTTGGGAGTATTTAATAGATGACCGGAATCTTTGGCCTAAGGTGTCCTGTAGAAGATAAAATTGAGCCTGAAACCTCCCATTCCTTGTTCAGTATCTTCAACGTTATATAATACTGGCCATTCCCAGATCTTGGTGGGCTGGTGGATATGGAGCAAGAGAATAATACCTTCACAGCTGTGAAGGTATTATTCATAGTAAGGCCACACTTGGAATATTGCATTCAGTTTTGGTCGTCATGATGTAAAAAAGATGTTGAGACTCTGGAAAGAGTGCAGAGAAGAGCAACAAAGATGATTAGGGGACTGGAGGCTAAAACATATGAAGAACCATTGCAGGAACTGGGTATGTCTAGTTTAAAGAAAAGAAGGACCGGGGAGACATGATAGCAGTCTTCCAATATCTCAGGGGCTGCCCCAAAGAAGAGGGAGTCAAGCTATTCTCCAGAGCACCCGAAGGCAGGACAAGAAGCAACGGGTGGAAACTAATCAAGGAGAGAATCAACCTAGAAAAATTCCTGAAAGTGAGAACAATCAACCAGTGGAACAGTTTGCCTGCAGAAGCTGTGAATGCTCCAACACTGCAAGTTTTTAAGAAGAGGTTGGACAACCATTTGTCTGAAATGGTACAGAGTTTCCTGCCTAAGCAGGGGGTTCGGCTAGAAGACCTCCAAGGTCCCTTTCAACTCTGTTAGTCTATTCTATCCTATTTTCTGGATTCAGAGAAAATCTCCCTTCTCAAAAGTGAATCAACGGTTCTACAGAAATGGTACCTAACTTAAATTAACAGAATACCAGAGTTGGAAAAGACCTTGAAGGTCTTCTAGTTGAACTCCCTGCTCAAGCAGGAGAGCCTGTACCAGTGATGGTGAACTTTTTTGCCACCGAGTGCCGAAAAGATTGTGTGGAAACATGCGCTCATCAAGGCTGTGCTCCAGAAAAGCCAAACTTCGCCCCAGATGATCAGCTGGCCAGTACACATGCTGTTTTCGGCACTGCTACGCGGACGAAGGGATCGTGCTCCGGAAAAGCTGAACTTCCGGGTTCTGGCGTGCATGCGCACCTGACAATCAACTGGCCAGCACGCATATGCACACTGATTTCCAGCACTGCCGCAGCTGATCGTCATGCACACACATGCGCCAGAAACTCAGAAAACAGCACATGCAAGGCTGCACGTGCCGGGCGACATGGTTTCGCATGCCACTTTGGGCACACGTGCCATAGGTTCTCCGTCATGGCTCTATACCATTCCAGATTTTTGAACCAGGTTCAACCTCTCTGTTATAGAATAGAGCAACAGAGTTGGAAGGCACCTTGGAGGTCTTCTAGTCCAACCCCCTGTTTAGGCAGGAAACCCTACATCAGACAAATGGTTATCCAACATCTTCTTTAAAAACTTCCAGTGTTGGAGCATTCACAGCTTCTGGAGGCAAGTCATTCCACTGGTTAATTGTTCTCACTGTCAGGAAAGTTCTCCTTAGTTCTGAGTTGCTTCTCTCCTCGATTAGTTTCCACCCACGGCTTCTTGTCCTGCCTTCAGGTGCTTTAGACAGTAAATTGATGCCCTCTTCTTTGTGGCAGTCCCCGAGATATTGGGACACTATTATCATGTTACCCCTAGTCTTTCTTTTCATCAGACTAGACATCCCCAATTCCTGCAACTGTTCTTTATATATTTTATCCTCAAGTCCTCTAATCATTTTTGTTCCTTTTCTCTGCACTCTTTCCAGAGTCTCCACATATTTTGGGGTTTTTTTTTTAATATTGTGGTGATCGAAACTGGATTAATATGGAGGGTAGGTTCCTAAAAGCTGTGGTTTATTTATTCTACCAGATAGCAGCCTGATGGGCAGATTGTTATAGCTGTTAAAAGAGTTTCTTGAGCTCTTCAAACTGGCCTCTTCTTGACCTCTGTCTGCCAGGAGTCATCCTGCTCCTCCAAAAAAGGCACAAGCAGCTTCTCACATCTCCTAACTCTTGGAGAATCCGACAACTGAAGGCCATCGACTGTGAATTTCAAATCAGCCGTGCAAAAGCAAAACACAGCCAGGAGAAAACGAGCTCAGTTGTTGGCTTTAAGGTCACGGTCCGATAATGAAAATTATTACCAAATTGTATGGAAGTTTAACTGCAAGGAGCAAGCTTGGGAGGCGGGGTCTAGACTATTGGGTTTGATAAATGAAGTGTGAAGTGGTCCATCTGGCTCAAGACAACTGTCTCCCCTCTTTGACCGAAGGGAAGCCTTTAAAAAGAACCACAGTACGTATAGAATCAATGACCCATAAGCGGAGCTGGAATAGATTAAGATTTAATGGCATCCGTAGAAGACATGTTCACATGGGGCTAGAGACAGAAAGGTGCAGTAGATGTTGGATTAAAACAAAATAAATGTGTATGCTTCCTCGATGAGACTCACTCCTGGATTTGTTAGAGCTTCTTGTTGGGTTTTTTTAAAACCACAATGAAAACTTATTATGTGTATTTATTTATTTAAATACTTGATAAGGCCAGCCTCTTCAGCAGAGGGAGAGAAAGAAAGAAAGAAAGAAAGAAAGATGAAGGAAGGAAGGAAGATAGGAAGGAAGGAAGATAGAAAAAGAAAGAAAAGAAGGAAGGAAGGAAGAAAAAGGAAGATAGAAAGGAAAGAAGGAAAATAGAAAAAAGAAGGTAGAAAGAAGGAAGGGAGAGAAAGAAGGAAGGGAGAAAGAAAAAAGAGAAAGAAAGGAAAGAAAGAAAGATGAAGGAAGAAAGATAGGAAGGAAGGAAGGAAGATAGAAAAAGAAAGAAGAAGGAAGGATGAAAGAAGGAAGGAAAATAGAAAAAGAAAGAAAGAAGGAAGGAAGGTAGAGAAAGAAAGAAGGAAGGAAGAGAAAGAAAGAAAAAGGAAGGAAGGTAGAAAGGAAGGAAGGAAGATAGAAAGAGAAAGAAAGGAAGAAAGAAAGGAAGAAGGAATACTTGGCCAGTGAGTTGGTCAGATAAATGTGCTTACATGCAACGTTGGCAGAAATCCTGATCATGGTTGTTTAGCGCGTTGTTAACAGAAAGGGAGAAGAGATTTAAATTAATAGTCATGTTTTTCTATAGCTATGGCAAATGATGCATATATCATTTCTGTTAGTGATTTAAGATGACGTTTCCAGGGCATTAATTCAAGAGTGTCACAGGCATCTGTTTTACTTAGCACTGAATCAAAGTGGTGCTAACTTCAAGGTTCTGGGTTAAACAAACTCAACCAGCTTCAACCCAGATGCTAAAAGGGACTGCGATTCATAGGCTCGCTCTCTCTCTCTCTCTCTCTCTCTCTCTCTCTCTCTCTCTCTCTCTCTCTCTCTCTCTCTCTCTCTCTCTCTCTCTCTCTCTCTCTCTCTCTGTGTGTGTGTGTGTGTGTGTGTGTAGAAGCTCATTTCCACTGAAAGAAAAGGAATCAAATTGGTTTTGCCTAATGAGGGACATGGGCTGTGACAAATCACCCCCGGCCAGAAGCTGAATGAATTAATGCCTGCACCCACAGATGGTCTCTAGTATCTCAGAACCATGATACCTAAATTGCTATGGTTTAGGCTGGCCCTTGACACTACAGCAGGGGTTTCCAACCTTGGTCACTTTTTAAGACCAGTGGACTTCAACTCCCAGAATTCCCCAGGCGGCATCAACTCTGCAGTGTGAAAAGACTCTTAGGCTCTACATCGACTCAACTGGGTTGAACCAAGCTTAGAAAACAACACAGCTCCTTACTTATAAAATGTAAAATGGAGATTTGCTTCTTGTTTGAGAAGCAATTGTTTAAGAATGCTTGTTTTTTATGTGGAAATTGGGTGGAAACCAATCAAGGAGAGAAGCAACCTGGAACTAAGGAGACATTTCCTGACAGTCAGAACAACTAATGGCTTGTTTAAGAAGCAATTAAATGGACAAGGACCTGTTGCTGAAGAGAATCCTATATGATTGCTTGATTGGTGTGTCCCTTTTGACCTCTTGGTGACTTTAAAGCAGGGTTGTCCAATCTTAGCTTTTAAGATTGTGGACTGCAACTTCCAGAATTCCCCAGGCTGGCTGGAGAATTCTGGGAGTTGAAGTCCACGGGTTTTCAAGTTTCCAAGGTTGGACATTCCTGTTCTATAGCATTCTGGGCTCATTAACATAATTAATTAAAACATTAATTAATGTTGGGAGGGAGGAAAGGTCAGCTAAGGTGAGGAACTTGGTGGATCTGATATGAAAAAAGCAGGGTGCTTTTTCCTTGGCTAAGGTGATATGCGAACCAGCTCATGACTAAGAGCAACTTGAGTGGGGAGAAGTCTGGGTATGAGGTGGCTAGACATTTCTCTCATTTCATATTATCAAAAATAGACTCTGATAATAAAATGTGTTTGGTCCTTGCCAGCTTTGAGTAACTGGTTGTGGATGCTTATTTCCATAGCATAACAAGAGACAGTTTGGTCTAAGTGGTTAAGGCACCAGGCTAGAAACTAGGAAATGAAAATGGCTGAGTGACTTTGGACCAATCTCTAGGAGACTGTGAGTTCTAGTCCTGCCTTAGGCATGAAAGCCGGCTGGGTGACTTTGGGCCAATCACCAGGAGATGGTGAGTTCTAGTCCTACTTTAGGCACAAAAACTGACTGGGTGACTTGGGGCCAGTCCCTCTCTCTCAGCCCAACCCACCTCACAAGGCTGTTGTTGGGGGCAAAACAAGAGGAGGAAGGATATGTGTTGGATATTTTTTTATTATTCATTTAATGGATTTGTGTGCTGCCACCCATCAGATCTGGAGGCCACTCTGGGCATTTTACAAACCTTACATTCGCCACCTCAAGTTATTTGTAAAATAGAACTCAGTACAAATAAATAAGGCATGGTCAAAATTAGACAAACGTCATTGAAATTATAAGTGTGTTGGACCTAGATTTTCATGCTGAGCCTTCGGAAATAAATCAGCACAGATTCTTAACCGTGGCCTGCTTCCTCTTTGCTTTCCAACAAGTATCTCAAATTTGTTCTGTAACCTGTTTTTGTTTGTTTGTTTGCTTGCTTGCTTGCTTGCTTGTTTTTTTATAGCATTAGATAAAACCTAGTTGGTTAGTCTTTCGGGGAACGTTTCCTTCTGCATTTGGGACCCACCAAGCTCAGGGGAATGAAAATTATTGGGTTTCACAGAGGGGCTGGAGGGCGGAAGCTTGATAAATCACAGGCTCTGACAAATTTATAACCTGCAAGACGGAGTGTTTGCTTCATCACATGACAGACGAAGCACACACAGTCACATTAGTATCAGTTGTCATCAGGCCTTTTAGAAACAACTTTGTCTGCCAAAGGCAACCGGGCATTTCGAAAAGAAGCTGTAAACTTTTTTTTTAAATTCCCAAAGTGTGACTTGATTCCTGCCTGTCGGGTTTCCGAGAACTGGCTGGGCATCGTCCCTGTTAAGGACATAAGGAAGGACTGCTTGCTGAATGATGGACACAGGCTGAGTTTATTTTTAATTCGTTTCTCAGGGTTTCGGGCTGCCCTGATCTCAATCAAGGGTTTTTTCTTTGGACTCTGGGTAAAATGATTGTGATCTTTATCGAGTTCCTGAGAGGGAATGGAAAGGACTGGTTGAAAAGGGAGGCCTTCTAATATTTAGATTTAAATGACGCGTAGGAATGTGTATGGATTAATTTGTTTAGTTGGGGATAATAAGACCAGTTTCAGAATGAGCCTGGATAGCTCAACAGATTAAAAGCCTGTTATTAACATTCAGCTGTCTGCAATTATTGCAAAAGTATGAAGGCTATTGCTTAACGCATTGTAAGCCGCCCTGAGTCTCCAGAGAAGGGTGGCATTCTAGTTTCACCTTCGACACCAAGGCAGCTGCGTGACTTGGGCCAGTCATATTCTCTTAGGCCTAGGAGGGAGACAATGGCAAACCATTTCCAAAATCTTTGATGCATCAGTTAATGCATCAGGCTAGAAAATTGGGAAGTGGTGAATTCTAATTCCAGCTTAGGCACAAAGTCAGGATGATCTTGGGCCTGTCATACTCTCTCAGCCCCAAGAAGGAGACAATAGCAAGCCATTTCCAAACTCTTTAATAGTTAATGCATTAGGCTTGAAAACCGGGAGACAATGAGTTCTAGTTCCATTTTAGGCTCAAAGTCAGGATGATCTTGGGCCAGTCATACTATCTCAGCCCTAGGAAGGAGACAATGGCAGTATCACTTCTAAAATCTTGCCAAGAAAACTGCAGGGATTTATCCAGCCCATCACCTGGAGTCGACACTGAACAATATTGTCTCAATATTACCTATCTCCTCCTACTTGTGACTATAACCTTGTTGCTTGTATTTTCTATTCTATTCTATTCTATTCTATTCTATTCTATTCTATTCTATTCTATTCTATTCTATTCTATTCTATTCTATTCTATTCTATTCTATTCTATGAATGAATATTCCTAATTATCAAGTATTCTTTAGCTGGCCAATATTTTTGCTTCTTTTTTATTTTATTTTTCAGGGAGGGTGGAGGGTGGAATTAGCGTACAAATTGCTTTTTTTCCCAGGTTCTGAAGGAAGGAGAAGGCCGGTTAACGTTCCCACAAAGCTTATTACTTCTATAAGCGGGCCGCTCGATGGCTAGGAGAGATAAGTGTCCTTTAGATGCCTCCAAATTTGTCTTTCGCTGCGGCGTTAGACCTTTAATCAGAATGATTTTTGACCATCATGGTCAAGGTTGATTTGAAGGAATGCCCTCGAGAGGAAAAGGTTAGCAATTTGTCCGCCCCATAATGGATTAATCGCTAACTGTACTGTGTGTTTATCTTAAGGAGACAATTTACCACACATGAAAAGTTGTAATTTTATTTTATACCAAGGGTGTCCCTAGTGTATCTTAGTCATTTCCTTTGCCATGTATTTTCCAGGTTATAGATAAAGTCTAAATTCGGCTGTCAGCTCGGGGAAGTGTTTGAGGACGGTGGCGGTTTATTAACTGCTTAGTCTGCCTGTAGGTGACACTGTGCTGTGAATTATCAAGTTGTCTTTCAAAATCTGGCTGTTCGTGAGTCTGTATCAGGGCTGGGCAATTTTGGATTAATTAGTGGATTGATTGATTAATTAATCAAGCGGGGAGAGTCACATGAGCAAGTGGAACTGTTGTGGAAGGCCAAACCAAAATGGCTGCGGAGGCATACATTCACACACAAACGTAAATTGGGGGGAAAATAGCAGCCGCCTTCAAAATAAAAGCCACGCAATTGTACTGTGTGAATGGCATACAGTTATTTTACATTTGATTTCTAATTTTCGACAGATCTCACGCAGGCCAGACAGAGATTGCCCTGGATGTGGCCCGGGGGCCATAAAATGCCCAGGTCTGGTCCATGTCTATGCAGAAATAAGCATGAATGAGTGGATAGATGAATGCACACCCATACACACACACAAACACGAAACATGGTTTCCATGACTAGAACTCACCGTTACTTGTTGATTGACCCAAGGTCACCCAGCTGGCTTTCATGGCTAGGACAGGACTGGAACTCACAGTCTCCTGATGATTGGCCCAAGATTACCCAGCTGGCTTTCATCGCTAAGGTGGGACTAGAATTCACCGTCTCCTGGTGATTGGCCCAAGATCACTCAGCTGGCTTTCATGGCTAGGACAGGACTAGAACTCACAGTCTCCTGATGAGTGGCCCAAAGTCATCTAGCTGGCTTTCATGGCTAAGATGGGACTAGAACTCACCATCTCGCCTTCACCAGTAGCCCAAATTGGTTTGTCGGCATCATCTGCAGAGTGTTTGCCCTCATCCCAATAACAAAAACAAACACGTCGGAAAGGAGTTATCATAAAAATACCGATTTCACTCCACTGGCATGCATGGATATAGTATCGCAAGCGCCCTTTTAAATTTCCAGTGTCGCTATCCATTATAGCATGGGCTGCCGCACCCAGTCGGTGCTACCTTCCCAGTGTTAATTACAACCTACAAGACTGGTGCAGTTAATTTCGTGGCAAGCATATTGTTTCTCGGAGGCTCCCCCGGAGCAGCTCATAAATTATCTTGAAGGTAAAACGCAACTTGGAGAACCAGTTATGAAAATTTCATCCATCTCGCTTAGGAGGTGCAGCTGCTACTGTCAGCTGCTCCGCTGTTGTATTGTGAAGGAATTACGGTGGGTCAGGTTTAAGAGGCCAGGCCTGGCTGTCACCGAGAAGCTAACCTGTCCTGGCCCTGTCAGACAAGTACCTTCTGTTGATCCCTTGTGGTTTTACTTCCCGAGCTATAAACGGCAGGCTGGGACAGGTGAGCAGTCCCTAAGCTGTCTCTATTCATTACGTTGCAGAAACTTAGTGTAAGTAGGCAGGTACGGAGGCCTCTCTTTCCTCCTCCTCCTCCTCCTCGCTCAACGGCACATTGCAAAAAAGAAAAAAGAAAAGAAAGAAGAAAGGAAGAATTAACAGGGTGTGTGTATGTGTGTTTTAGCTGGGGAGGTGGAGAAAAAGGCTAGGATTGGATGGAGCTTCTCTCCGTGTCTTCTTCGGGGACACGGGACACGAGTGATTAGCCCCGTAAACATAAACACAGATGTGCATTGATTGCGGGAGCAAGTCAATGGTCTGTGAAATCATTGTTGGTTTAATTGTAGGGAGGATTTGGTTTGACAGGAAGAGGGGACATCTGTTTATTATTTATTTTTTTCCCCTCCACCTTCGCATCTGATGAGATGAACGTCCAAAAAGCAAAAGGAGTTGTGCACTCAAAGTGCCACGCTGAAAATGGACTTCTTATAAGCTTATAGGGTGGCTTAGCCAGGATTTTTTTTTTCCACCCCGTGTTTCCTGGTTTATATCCTGCAAGAAATTTGAGCCAGAGGCACCTCCTGTCTGAGTGTGTAATCTTGGTTTGCTTGTGTTGATTTATTTTCCACCCCACCCCAACCCCAAATTGCCATACGTTGCCTTCCTAGATTTTGGCAATAGCTTCAAAGATAGACAACATTTCATAAATAGATGGATAAACAAGATATTTCTTTGTAATTTTGACAAATTGATAAATTACAGCATAGCAATGGCACTTAGACTCATATACTGCTTTATAGTGTTTTACAGCCCTCTCTAAGTGGTTTACAGAGCCAAGCTATTGTCCCCTCAACAATTTAGCTCCTCATTTTATTGACCTCGGAAGGATGGAAGTCTGAGTCAACCTTGAGCCGGTGACACTCGAGCTGCTGGCAGTCAGCAGTCAGCAAAATTAGCCTGCAATACTGCATTCTCACCACTGCGACACCATAGTTATGGTTCCCAGTTTTTTCCTAGCTAATTTCAGGGTCCACAGATTTTACAAAGTGAGACTATTAAGGCACATAGATGAAGGATTTTTTTTCCAGCCAGCTTATTGAAGAGGCTGGCCTTGATTTGCTCTGAGACAGAATCAGAATAAAGTTGGAAGGGACCTTGGAGGTCCCCTGCTTAGGCAGGAAACCCTACACCACTTCAGACGAATGGTTATCTAACATCTTCTTTAAAACTTCCAATGCTGGAGCATTCACAACTTCTGGAGGCAAGTTGTTCCTCTGATTAATTGTTCTAACTGTCAGGAAATTTCTCATTAGTTCTAAATTGCTTCTCTCCTTGATTAGTTTCCACCCATTGTTTCTTGTCCTGCCTTCTGGTGCTTTGGAAAATAAATTGGTCCCTTCTTCTTTGTGGCAGCCTCTCAAATACTGGAATACTGCTATCATGTCTCCTCCAGTCCTTCTTTTCTCTAGACTAGCCATGCTCAGTTCCTGCAACCATTTTTCATCTGTTTTAGTCTCCAGGCTTTTCCCCTTCCATGCCTGAGGAGGTTCAATATGATGGATTTCCCTTCTATTTGACCACCACTTTGTCCAGGTAGACCAGTTAGGAAACATGACCAGATGAGCTAATTCTACTTTATGCTAAAGCTGCATTAACTAAATCTTTTAATTCTCAAAGTACAAATCACCCACTGTCTCCTTTACAGCCTGAGAAACTAGAGTGGTTCCCTTTTGAACCTTTCTCCACCCTTATGCAGCTGAGGGCTATGCTAACTCTTATCTGATCATTCCCTAGTCAGCATCTCATTTCCTGGTCTCCCAAGGTCCTTCTCACATGCTCTTAGACTTAACTACTATACCACACTGTCTCTCAAAACGTTACAAAATGCTTATGAAAATACAAGTAGTTCTTGACTTGCAACAGTTCATGTAGTGGCCATTCAAAGTTACAATGGGAGTGAAAAAAGCAACTTATGATCATTTTTCACACTTACGATCATTGCAACATCCCCATGGACTTTATTTTGTTAGATAAGAATCACACAGCCAACTGCAAATCTGTTTGGAAAACATGCTGAGTTAATAACACGGTGCAAATTTGTGTTATTTTTGTAACAACTGTAATCTATGAAACCTATTTTATACTCAGTCTACCTGGCAATGGAAATACTACGTTATGTTGGGGGCAAAATATCACCTTTTGATAGCTTAAAAAATGTTATTAAAATGTGGTTTTTTTGGTACATATGAACCAGGGTTCCCCCCCCCCCCCCCCAGTAAAGTCTCTATTCAAGGATATCTAATAAAAAGGAAGGAAGAAATAATAGATCAAGGAGGAATTAGTTTCAGAACCTCTTTTATATTCTGTATTCTGTTGCTTCAACAATCCAGGAAGAAAACTTCATTTTCAAGATAGGGTCAGTATCAGGTCAAAAATACGTTTGAGAAATTGCCTTATAGAAAAAAATCCAGGCCCTGAGAGAATGCCCATTGATTTTTCTATGATCTAAGTTTTATTTTCGTAGGATCTTATTTATAGATTCAGGGCTATAAAACTGAGAACGGCTGTGATATTTGCTTTTTCCAGTCTCTTTTCAGCAAAGAAGGAACAAATATTAGATACACTCATGGTATTTGAAAAATATATTCCCCCCCCCCATGCATATTTCCATCATGATTCTCTATAGTTTCTATGTAAATTGCATTATTTTGAAGTTTGATTGGAGACCTTATTCAACCCAAGGGGATTGTGATGGATGAGGTGTTAGTATGTGTAAAAATGAAGCTGAAAACAAAATGACAAAAATCAACCTGAGGTACTATGGACTTTAGTCCAACGTAGGTCATTTGCAGTATTAGAAGACTATTAACAAAGATTAATAGTTCACTTCCTTTGGGACACTACACTGCCAGGTAAGTAGATTTCAAAATAATAGATGTCTTAAAATGTGTGAACTTCAATGCCCAGAATTCCCCTGCCAGCATGTTCTCAACCATAGTGTAGAAGAAAGAAATGGGTGGAGTCAAGAGAGGAATCAGCCTAGCATCATTACATTGACACAAGGTTGCTAGAATTGGGTATGTCTAGTCTAGCTAGACTTAGCTCAGTGGCTAAGACACTGAGCTTGTCGATCGAAAGGTCGGCAGCTCAATGGTTCGAATCCCTAGTGCCATGTAACGGGGTGAGCTCCCATTATTTATCCCAGCTTCTGCCAACCTAGCTGTTAGAAATCACGTAAAAAATGCAAGTAGAAAAATAGGGACCACCTTTTGTGGGAAGGTAACAGCGTTCCATGCACCTTTGGCGTTTAGTCATGCCAGCCACATGACCACAGAGACGTCTTCGGGCAGCACTGGCTCTTCGGCTTTGAAACGGAGATGAGCACCACACCCTAGAGTCAGGAACGACTAGCACATATGTGCAAGGGGAACCTTTTACCTTTACTAGTGAAAAGGAGGACTACGGGTGACATGATAGCAGTGCTCCAAGATTTGAGGGGCTGCTACAAAGAAGATGGGGTCAACCTATTCTCCACAGCACCTGAAGACAGGACAAGAAGCAACGGATGGAAACCAATCAAGGAGAGAAGCAACCTAGAACTAAGGAGAAATTTCCTGACAGTTAAAACAATTAATCTATGGAACAGCTTGCCTCCAGAAGTTACAGATGCTCCAACACCAGAAATTTTTAAGAAGAGATTGGACAACCATTTGTCTGAGCTGTGGGACACCAGATTTCCTGAGCAAGGAGTTTCCTAAGCGGGGAGTTTGATCAGAAGGCCTCCAAGGTCCCTTCCAACTCTCTGTTACTGTGTTATGTATGCAAAGGGAGGGAAAAAAAACCTGACAGGCAGGTGGGTGACCTTGAATGACAATACAGATGTGTTAAGATAATACTTTGTACAAAGTACCTGTTTTGTGAAACTGTGGAAATAAGATAAAACACAAGGTCATGGACTCAAGAGAGAAGGCTGTTTTATTTTGAATGCACATATTTTATAAGAGTCTGCATTATTTGTACTAGTTAGGCTTTTCTTTTATTATTTCTCAGGACGATTCCGCGTGGAGCAGAACTGATTTTATTACTGATTTTATTTACTTATTTATTAAATATTTCTGGTTTGAAAGGCCTTCGGTATTGTAACCAATGTTACTCTGAATCAAATCACCCCAGCTAGTGGTCAGATGCTTTGAAGATTTTAGTCTTTACAGAGATGTGGTTTTAATTTTACAATACAGCCATCTTCTAAATTGATATCTTTGTCCCAAAGTCGATCAAAACACATTAAGAAAAAAAAACCCCATACCTTTGAATAGTTTTTCTCTTTGAATGGTTTTCCGCCTGCCATTCCTTCAAATAAGCCTTCAAACAAGTGATGTTTTTAAAATAAAAAAAAAATCAAATAAACCATCAAACAAGTGAGGTTTTTTTTAAAAAAAATTCAAATGATCAACACTTACATGGACGAAGTGTTAATGATTCTTTGATAAATAGTAGAGAAATACATGCTAAAATACCTCTTAAAAGCTATTCTTCTTTTAAAACTTGATTTCTTGTTTCAACGGTCCAGAAAATTATGCACAGAGCAGCCTGTTTAAAGTATGCAGAATAATATATTTTCCCATGCTCTTTGAAAGATGCGGCCCCGTTTGTGAATCTGTTAATAACGTTTTAGAATAATATGGCCCTCCCACTGTATTGCATTATTCCTTACGTTGAAGTCTAGGTTATTCAGGATGGATTATACAATTTGAATAATTGCTTCTAATCCTAACCAAAAATCAGAATGGGAATATGGAGTAATCACTCTAATTAATAATATAACGTGCAGCATATGTGAAGGAATATCTCCAAAAGGGCCAAGATCTGACTTCAGATATGAAATAAACAAAAAGCAAAAAACCTCGGAATGTTAATGATAATAAGCCAAGCAAATTTTCTTCAAATCTCCTGGGCGCTCCATTGTGTTGTCTTGAACAACCTAACAATGATTCAGCCTTGTTTTTAAAAATTATTAATACGTTATCCCTAATCTTTATCCCGACTTTCTCTTAGTGGAGAATTATGAGGGCATCCATGTTAAGACCTTGGTATCCTGACCGGGTTAATTATCCATGGATAATGTTTTTTAACAGTACGGTAGATGTTCTGAGTTTGCCGGTCGGTCTGTGTCTAAAGGGCTTATTAAGTATGTAAAGACTCAGGTGCAACACGTCTATGCACCTCTCTTGCTGGAGCAAAACAGCTGTGATTTCTTTGCAGGATGATATATCAGATGCACAGTCTCATTTATTATCGCCAAAGCTAATGATGCAAAAGGAAACCTTTATGTCATCTACCACCAACCTGGGAATGTGGCAATATATTTCTGTAGGTATGTTCACTTAGCTTCTATAAGCAATTTGTCTCCTCTAACATCAAGGCATTAATCTTCTTACTGTAATTCAGTGTTTCTCAACCTCGGCAACTCTTAAGATGGGTGGACTTCAACTCCCAGAATTCCCCAGCCAGCTGGGAATTGAAGTCCACTTTTCTTAGGGTCACCAAGATTGAGGGACATCAAGCGCTTACTTCTATATTATGGCTCCTTCTATTAAAATACTTGAGCCACAGTGGCGCAGTGGTTAGAGTGCAGTACTGCAGGCTACTTTGCTGGCTGGCGGCTGCCTGCAATTTGGCAGTTCGAATCTCACCAGGCTCAAGGTTGACTCAACTTTCCATCCTTCCGAGGTGGGTAAAATGAGGACCCAAATTGTTGGGGGCAAGAGGCTGACTCTGTAAGCCGCTTAGAGAGGGCTGTAAAGCACTGTAAAGTGATATAAAAGTCTAAGTGCTATTGCTACTTCATCTCCAGTCTTTGCTGTTGTCATTATCATCATTTCAACATTTCCCCCTCCCTCTGTTTTAACTTCTCTTTTTCCTTTTTAAGGTTGGGAAACCCAAAAGGTCGGGGGAGGGGGGAAGATAAGGAAATGTTTATCTATGTGATGGACAAGAGTCAACACTGACTTGACAGCACATAATCAGTCAATCCGTTCAGCTCTGGTCTCTGATATTTGAGGATTTGCTTTCTCCAAGATATATCTGTCCACACATTAAAATCTGAAGGAGGAAGACAACCATCGTATGGTTATGCAGGAAAAAAAAATATCTGCTCTGGGATGTTGTCCCCAACATATTTTGCTTTTCAGTGCCAGGGATGGATGGATGGATGGATGGATGGATGGATGGATGGATGGATGGATGGATGGATGGATAGATAGATAGATAGATACCCTGTTTCCCCGAAAATAAGACATCCCCTGATAATAAGCCAATCGGGCTTTTGAGCGCATGCACTAAAATAAGCCTCCCCCCGAAAATAAGCCCTCCCCAAAAATATTTAAATGCAGAGCTGGAAATTGGGTAAGAGCCCCATCTTGCCCCACATGCCCCAAAATTATAAGACCTCCCCAAAAATAAGGCCAAGCGCTTACTTTGGAGTTCAAAAAAATATAAGACAGGGTCTTATTTTCCAGAAAAGATGATAGATAGATAGATAGATAGATAGATAGATAGATAGATAGATAGATAGATAGATAGATAGATAGATAGATAGATAGATAGATAGATAGATGATAGATAGATAGATAGATAGGGATGAATGGATGGATGGATGGATGGATGATCTCTCTCTGTCATAGATAGACACTCTATCTATGTATATATCTCTATATCTTCTTTCTATCTACCTACCTTCCTTATATATATTTTATATCTATCATCTATCTATCTATTATCTATTTGCTTTGTCATTTAAGGGTTATCATAGTTTATCTAGACCTATAAAAACCTGTGTTTATCCATGATTGTATTATAGCTGCTGCTATTTAAGAGTAAACAACTTTTGTTTAGAGTTTTTAATTTTTAGTTTTTAGAGTTTTTGTTTAGTTTCACACATTTTGTGGATGTGAGCCTTCCCTGTACAATAGTGAGCAAACTATGTTTTACTTAAAAAATAATACAAAATTCACTAAGTAAATAATTCAATGATCCTCCACTCTACTGTATCAATTGCTGATTAACTGTTTGCCTTAGAGGGTAACAAATACTTTATGGGACCCAACATTTTTGCAGTATATGTGCCATTGATATTGTTACTGATATGCTATCAATAACCAACTCGCTTTCATTAAAATGTCTGCTGTAGCCTTGAGAGACAGCCTCCGTACTTTGTTTAAAACTTTCTCCAAGTTTCCCACTGCTTTTAACCTACGGCCCGTTTGATTTGCTAACAAGCTGTAACTGATCTTGATCTTTATTTTGTTTCTAAATCTCCAATATAATCAAAACAAGGAGCATTTGGCCCGTGAAGGCAAAAAGCATTTGGGCCTTTTGTTGTCAGATCCACACAATTTTCTCCCCATCAGGATTAGATGAAACAGAAAACCAATACGAGGAGCCTCTGGAATTGCAGGCTTTCTAATTTAGAAATATCCATTTTATCCCATGTAATTTCTTTGCTAAGATTCCTCAGTCTGAATCTGATACAGGTAGGAGCCAAGACAAACAGTCAACGCTTATAGTCATTGGGGCCAGTTTTGATTTCACTCTAATGCGAAGCAAAGAGGATACCTTGGCTCGGTTTCAGGTGTGTAACCGAGGGCAGAAAACGCATTTCAAATTTAGCATCAAATGTTGCCACATGTTTCTCTGGCCGTCGCAGACATTTCTCCGTTTCGACGTATGTAGACCAGCGTTGCCCTTTCTTGAAACTCTGGGCCTATCATGAGGTTCTCACAGAGAACATTTAATTTACTCAAATGAAGAGCAGGTTTAAGGAAATTTCACAACCGATTAAGAAGACGATTGCTTCTGGAGTCTCAGATACCCGCCTAAACGGTGGACAAATTCGAAACAAGTAATGGAGGACCCCTTGATAATGACGCATAATTTTCCCAAATGAAAACCAGAGTGGCTTTCCAAGGGATGTTTAATGTTAACAATTGTGAAGGAAAAAAATAGCAAAGGCTGACTACTGTGCAGTTGGCATCTTCTTTCAACTTCATTTGAGCATTCTCCTTAAGAAATCTTACACTAAGCGTCTTGGAGATCTATTAAGACCCATTTTCAGTCTTCATTTACAGGGACTGGTCTCTTCTGGGACTCCGTCTTTGCACTTTTCATCATGAAGGCAACTTCTAGAAAAAATTCTTGTTCTCTTCTTCCTCCAGAACTATGGACCTGCCAAGATATTGCAACTCACTTATGGTTGTTATGGAAAACATTTCTGCCGAATGATCATTTGAATATGAGCCAGCTGTATGCAGTAGCAGCCAAAAGAGCTAATACAATCCTGGGTTGTATCAACAGAGGCATAGACTCAAAATCACGTGAAGTATTAGTGCCGCTTTACAAAACCCTAGTAAGGCCATATCTGGAACACTGCAACCAATTTGGCTCACCGTACTACAAAAAAGATGTTGAGGCTTTTGGAAAAAGTTCAGGGAAGAACAACTAAGATGATCAAAAGGCCTGGAGACTAAAACATGAAGAACAGCTGCAGGTTTTGGATCTGGCTAGTCTAAAGAGAAGAAGAATTAGGGGTGACACGACAGCAGTACTCCAGGATTTGAGGGGCTTTCACACAGAAGAGTTGGGGTCAAATTATTCTCCAAAGCACCAGAGGGCAGGGCAAGAAACAATGGTTGGAAACAAAGAGAGAAGCGAACTGGAAATAAGGAGAAACTTCCTAACAGTGAGGATAATTAACCAGTGGAACAGAAGTTGCCTTCAGAAATCGTGGGCGCTCCAACATCGGAAGTTTTTAAGAAGATGCTAGATAACCATTTGCCTGAAGTGGTGTAGGGTTTCCAGCCTAAGCAGGGGGTTGGACTAGAAGACCTCCAAGTCCCTTCCATATTCTGTTCTGTTCTGTTCTGTTCTGTTCTGTTCTGTTCCGTTCCGTTCCGTTCCGTTCCGTTCATCCCATCCCATCCCATCCCATCCCATCCCATCCCATCCCATCCCATCCCATCCCATTTAAATTCTGTTCTATTCTATTCTGTTCTGTTCCGTTCCGTTCCGTTCCGTTCCGTTCCATTCCATATATTCTATTCTATTCTATTCTATTCTATTCTATTCTATTCTATTCTATTCTATTCTATTCTATTCTATTCTATTCTATTCTATTCTATTCTATTCTATTCTATTCTATTCCATTCCATTCCATTCCATTCCATTCCATTCCATTCCATTCCATCCCATCCCATCCCATCCCATCCCATCCCATCCCGACAGCAAACAGCACTCCTTACTAGGGCTGATGACGTTACCTGGCTGGCATACTCAAACATTTGCAAGAAAGCAAGCAATCTCGGAGAGCACCAAGGAGCCCCTAACTTGACGTTCCCCGATACGTCGAAACAAATTTCTGAAGGATAAGGTTGAATAGAAGTCTCCTGTTACGTACGGAGAGGACATGGTTGAAACATCTCTCGCACGCCTCTCTTTCTACTTCTCAGTAGAAGCTCTTCACACCCCACGCCAGGGATGGATCACCTTAAGGTGACCTTTGCACATCTGGGGCCACGTCCGAGCAAGCCTTGTCTGAGACCTGTCAGCTTCGAGGTGGGGGTGGGGGGTGGGGGGCTGCTACTGACAGACGTGTAAACAGATGCAAGGGTTGCTGCTAATGGCAGGTGATTATAAGTGGCGTCGATGCCAAAGTAATTAAAGCTCTTTTTGACAGGAACATTTGGTGGTGGGCTATTTCAACAGTAGAAAAAATTGTTATAACATATTAGCCCCCCCCCTTCCCCCTTCTCCCTTTTCTGCTTCTACATATCTGTCCCAGGTAGGGTAGGAGTCCTAAGTGCCATAAATTCGGGGGGGGGGGGGTGTTTTCCGTGCTTTGATGAATTCTTTTTTTGTCTTCGTAATGGACACACAGTGGTAAAAGGCAGTTTATGGATCTGACCACTGCAGCCATAAGAACCTCGGAAGCTCCAGTGTGAATATTCGTTTTTGTTTGATTTTCATCTAATCGAGGGCAGGCAGTCCTCCTCGACTTAACAACCATTTCCACTTAGTGACCGTACGATGTTACAGTGGCTCTAAAAGTGATTGCGATAGTTTTTCACACTTACGACCGTAGCAGCAACCCGAAGGCCAGGTGATAAAACCAGAGAGAGAGAGAGAGAGAGAGAAAGGAAGATGGAGGGAGAGAAAGAAAGAGAGGGAGAGAGAGAGAGAAAGAAAGAAAGAAAGAAAGAAAGAAAGAAAGAAAGAAAGAAAGAAAGAAAGAAAGAAAGAAATCTTTTATTAGGTTATTTTGAGTTGTTTATGACCACTTTAGCTATTTGTGTTTCATATTTTTTTTCAGGAGAAGATATGTTAGTGTCCAGGGGAATCTGTTGAAATCATCTTGAACTATTTTATGTTTTATTTTTATCAAATTTATTTGCCACCCCTCTGATAATTCAGGTGACTTTGAGTGTTTTATTGACATGTCTTTTAAGATGATGAAATTTTAATTACCCCCATTTAACAGTCGGTAAAGAGAACCTAAGATAGAAATCTGAATTTTGACATAGCAAATAGTTTCATTTGTGTTCATTGAAACTTCAGTTTCTCGGTTAAATCTCTTGATGTTCATCGCCTTTCTTTTATTCCCGATTATATTAAGTCTTATATTAGTTCAAAACATATTGAGTATGTATTTTTTAAAAAAAAATATATCTCCTCTCTGTGAAGCAATTTAGTGGTTAAACGAAGTGTTAAGCATCAGTAACCTTGAAAAGAATATCCATTATTTTTTAACTCTGATGCCAGAGGAATTCTTTCTAAGCTCTGCGTTGGGATTTCCTTCAGTCTAGCATGTCACGAAACATCTCTTAATAATACCCAATGCTAAACACAAACCAGCAAGGCCAAGTCGAGTGAGTTCAATTATGAAAAATGGGGTTACCTGAGAAAGAGAGGGAGGGAGAGAGAAAAAAAGAAAGAAAAAAAAGAAAGAGCAAGGAAGCAAGGAAAACAAAGAAAGGAAGGAAGGAGAATAGAGAAAGGAAGGAAGGAGAATGGAGGGAGGGAAAGAAGGAAAGAAGAATAGACAAAAGGAAGAAAGAAAGATGGAAGGAAGGAAAAAGAAGAAAGAAAAGGAAGGAAGGAGAATAGAGGAAAGGAAGGAAGGAGAATGGAGGGAGGGAAGGAGGGAAGGAAGGAAAGAAGGAAGGAAGAATAAACAAAAGGAAGAAAGAAAGATGGAAGGAAGGAAGGAAAAAGAAGGAATGAAGACCCATGGTATTGTTTTTTGATCTCTCAAGTTATAGATTCCAGATTAGGAAAGAGTACAGTTTGATTAATGGTGGCCTTCAACTCTTCTTCTTTTTTTTTTTTTTTTTTTTTGCAACATGGGAAATATAACCAACTCCTTTCCCCTTCCCCCCATTTTTTCTTCAAGAAAAAAAAAGGGAAGGAAAGGAATCCAAGCGTTGCATATTTCTCGAAGGCCCACGTCCGCCAGTGCCCTCATCCTTTGTATTTCTTCCCCAACCTTCCCCAACCTGTTATTCTATCTTGTAAAAAGATCTGCCCACCCCCACCCCACCCCCTCCGTGTCCGAAATCAATACAGGGTAAGTGATTGGTCTTTTAACTGCCCCGTTCTTCTCCTTGTAATGGTTACATGGCTTCCATTCATCTGTAGCCAACCTGACGCCACTGTCAATGAAAGAACCTGCCAGCAGAGGTATCTGCTGACTCTTTCACCCACCCCCTTCCCTTACTGGGGCCGAGTGGACTTTTACACTTGCTCTTTTTTAACCTACTGGCTGCGGCTCCCGGATAGAGTTATAGCAAACTGCCTAATTAAACTGTCTGTCTTCCCTCGCCTGCTTTTTCCCCGCAAAGTCCGTTTAACTCCCTGACACGCTGAACTCTTCAAGCTGGTTGCAGGGACTAACTAAAAGCAGAGGGCATGTGTAGATTTGGCAGAGGGTTGATGCTGGAAGTTGAATGAATGAATGAATGAAGGCGGCGTTGGCAGCACCTGAGCGTTTCTGTCCACCACGGATTTCTCCGGTTGGTTATTTCCAGGCGTAAATGGGAATAAATGGCAGCGGGAGTTAGAATCTTCAATTTCATTTATGAGTGTTCTATAAACACAATACTGGGCACTTTTATGTGAGATTAGAGCTTCATTTCTTTTTATTACTCTCCTAAATAGTTTTCTTTGTGTCCTTCCTTCCTTCCTTCCTTCCTTCCTTCCTTCCTTCCTTCCTTCCTTCCTTCCTTCCTTCCTTCCTTCCTTCCTTCCTTCATCATCTCCTTCTTTAATTCTCCTTCCTTCCTTCCCCTCCTTTTTAATCCCCTTCCTTCCTCATCTCCTTCTTTAATTCTCCTTCCTTGCTTCCTTCTTACTTTCCTCTTCTCCTCCTTTGATTCTCCTTCCTTCCTTCCTCTCCTTTTTAATTCCCTTCCTTCCTCTTCTCCTTCTTTAATTCTTCCTTCCTTTTTCTCTTCTCTTCTCTTCCCTTCCCTTCCCTTCCCTTCCCTTCCCTTTTCTTTCTTGCCTGCTTATCAAATGGGATGAGAAACCAAAAAATAACAATAACAATCGGCAGCAGGACAGAGTGGTATGGTTTGTGTAACAAAAACTATTTAGATACAGCTGGAACAAGGATGAAACAGTGCAATCAAAAGAAGGGATTTTGGTGGTGTCAGCATTATTTTCCCAGAGTTTAGTTAAAATTCAGAGCTCTTTGTGTATGGAGCACTATATGTCTTCTTTGTTAGAAACCGGGACTACCTAGGGTTCTATTTTGGGAGAAGTGAAAGCAGGCATTCAAGTCAAATCACCGCACACACCCCCACACCCCCAACTCCTACATATAGTTTAATTTAATGGGATAGGTTCAGGTATTCTTCAATCTGTGATCTATTCATTATAAACCACGGTGATTGAGGTTAGCCACTTACCAGGTCAAGGATGACTTAACAATGACTTGTTGACCAAGGCACTTGGACCGTGAGATAGAAAACAAGAAGGCTCTTTAGCAGAAGAAGAAAATATCCACTAATTTGAAGGACAGATCTTAACAGAATTCTACTTGAGCTCACTCTTATCATTTACCATATTTTTCGGACTATAAGATGCACCTAAATTTAGAAGAGGAAAACAACAACAAAAAGTTTTGGCCTACCTTTTTTCGGGCCTTTTCCAGTCTTTTTCCGGCTTGTTTCTGGGGCTTTTTTGGCCCATTTTTGGGGCTTTTTTCAGCCTGTTTTGAGATTTTTTTTGGTCCATTTTTGAGGCTTTTGGGAGGCCATTTTTGAGACTTTTGAGGGGCCATTTTGAGGCTTTTGGGGGGCATTCTTGAGGCTTCTTCAGCCCATTTTTGAGGTTTTTTTGGCCCATTTTTAAGGGTTTTTTTCAGCCCATTTTTTGGAAAAGCCTCAAAAAGCCTCAAAAACGGGTGCAGAAAGCCTCAAAAACAGGCTGAAAAAGCCCCCAAAACGGGCCAAAAAAAGAGGCCCGAAAACAGGACATGCGGGGGCCAAAAAATTGCTGGTGGGCAGGCAGGGCTTCGGCAATATTTGGTCTATAAGACACACAGATATTTTAACCCCCTTTTGGGAGACAAAAAACTGTGTCTTATAGTCCGAAAAATGCGGTACTTGAAATATAACCGCAATTCCAAGCTTACAGGATTATTTGTAAGGGTTTGTTAAGATGATACATCAAAGGACAGGTGATGTATTTTGACTGTTAGACTGTTACACTAGTGAATTTAGGGATCGTATGATTGATTTATGTGTCATCAAGTTAAGCTTAACTCTTAGCAACCACATAGATAGATACTCTCCATAACCATCTGGTCCTAATCTGGTCCAATTGCCATTGTAAGGCGTGCTGCTTGGTTTTTTTTGTTTTTTTTCCCTTCCTTTCTTCTGGTTGTCCTCTTTCTTTCTACCCGTCCTTGAATCACAGCCTTATCCAGAGCTGAGTCTCCATATGACGTGTCTGAAGTAGAATAATTTTAGCAGGATCATTCATGCCTCAAGGGAGAACCTTGGATTGATTTTTCCCACCCCCCAATGATCTGAAATCCATGATCTTCTCAGAAGTCTTCTCCACTGCAATATTTCGGAAGCATCAATAGTCTTTTTTTTTAATCCTGCTTTTTTTTTTTTTTTTTTTTGAAATCCAAAACTTAAATTCTTTAATCCCATTAATTCAGAAAGCTTCGTTGGTACTCTAAAGACAGAGTGGGGGCAGGAAACCTCTCCGGTGAACTCCAGGTTGCTTGGTCTTTGGAAGAGAGAAACGAAATACGGGAAGTGAAATGTATTTCGTTCAGATGTTATTATTTTTGGAGCCGACACACAGGAAAAAGAACTATTTCCCCCGTGGATTTTGGCAGGATATTATTTCTCGTTGCCTTGGCAAGGAAATGTTTCCTCCTGGGCTGGATATCAGATGTGGCACCCTCCGCAGACTCTCTGCGTGGCTTTCATGTTCCCAACGAGGAAGTGAGAAGCGGATTCCTGCAAAAATTAATCTCTTCGCTTCTGAAGGGGATGCTGCTCATATAGTCTGTGGACCACCTTTTGATCGTGGTCAGGTCCTCTCGCCAAGGTTTAAGCAAGAGAATGGTGCCATCATAACATTTCTAAGGGAAGCAGTTCTATAGTTTTAGTGTGTGTGTGTGCATGCGTGTGTGTGGAGGGTGGGGAGAGCTACAGATACCTGGGTTCAAGACGCCACTCAATCCTGGCGCTTACTGTAGAGTTCAAGTAGAGTGCCCTCTGCATCAGCTTACACCCTTGTGATCTGTGGTTACAACAGCAAACCTAGTTACTTGTCATCTGGAGCTGCTGGAAGAAAAATGATCTGTACATTCAGGGGAACAGGATAGAGCCTTTGATGGCGACCAAAGGAGGAGAAAGATCACTATGGTAAACTGGTTTGTAAGAGGAAGAAGGTGGAACAACATGGCCATGAAGAGTTTTGAAGATAACGATAGGTTTGTGTTTACCATATTTTTCGGAGTATAAGGCACACTTCCCCTCCCCCCCCAAAGAGGGTGAAAATTTGGATGCGTCTTATACACTGAATGTAGCCCTGCCCACACGCCAGCGCCCACCCTTTGGCTTCTGCCTCCCAGCAATTTACCTCCTTGGAGCAGCCCTGTGGGGTTGCCTGGTCTTCCATAATGAACCTGCCAAGCTAGTCTTATCCCCCTTGTCGAACAGCCATTGCCAGTGTAGGAAGTCTCCGCGATGAGATGAGAGACCCTTGCCTACTTTACTTGCGCAACAGCTACTTATCCGTCCTGGTGGTTGACGCGAAGGACCCCATTTTCAAACTCCTTGAACGATCCTCTCCATAGCTTCCTGCCTTCTTCTCCACCTCTTTATCCTCATCCTTCTCTTTCTCCTCGTTGTAGAAAGTTTCTTTCCAGGCATCGGGGAACTTGTTTAGCAGACCATACTGTTGTGGAAGAGACATCATTTGTTGCATGAAGCTGGCTAGTCAACTGGGGTATAATTAAGACTCAGAGAACAGGCTGTCTTCTCCACAGGAAGGGCATGTTAGATATTGCAAGGATCTGGAGCTGTCAGTTTGGCCAAAGCTAGAAGACGGAAATCTCCCTCTTTCATTTATAATCCCTTTATGCACAGGGTCTGTGCTTGGCAAAAGTTTATATCTTAATCTATTGGCTCTCTCACCAACGGACCAAAGAAAGGCCAGATTAGCATATGTTACATGTATATTTTAGCGATTAAAAAAAAAAAACCCACAAGCAAACATGCCCCCTTCCAAAGTGAATTATGCATGTAACGATAGAAGCTGGGGTTGTTTGTGTGGCACTGGGTGTGTGAAAATCCCACGTCTTTTTGTCGGGATGATGGGTTTTACATTAAGGAGGCAGGGAGATTAAATGAGGAAAAGCAGTTTTAATTTTTAACCGTTTTTGGCTCGGCCCACGAAACTGCGCTTTGACAGTTTTTAAACTGACGTTTGAATAATTGGATTAATTTGCGGAAGGAAGCCAGATCGTCATTCGCGGCCCAAGTGTGTATGCCTTCCATGCTGTATGTCTGCTAAATTAAGGGATACATGATTTATATTTACATATATTTACACACACACACACACACACAAAATATATATATTTGCTGATAAAGAAATAAAGGGAGACTAGTATAGATCTATTTCAAGCTATTTAGCTTTCATCAGCTAGCCATCTCCCCTGGCTCAAGCTGATAAAGGGAGGAGAACTTGTGGTTCAGAGGTTAATACAACTGCCTAATATGCAGGCAGCCCAAGTTCAAATCCGAGTAAGGGTATAGCTACTCTAGCTATATATAGAGACTATATATATATAGTCTATATATATATATATATAGTATAGAGACTCTAGCTCACAACTCGATTGAAGACCTGGCGGCAACCTGGGATAGGATGGCCTCTGGTGCCTTAGATCGAGTTGTGCCTTTGCGGCCTCTGACCCGGCGTCGAAGTCGCCCGGCTCCTTGGTTTTCCGAGGAGTTGAGGAGGATGAAACGCCGGAAAAGACGCCTAGAGAGTAGTTGGAGAGCCAGTCGTTCCGAATCTGACCGAACACTAGTGAGATCATTTATTAAGACCTACTTAGTGGCGATAGCAGCGGCAAAGTATAACTATTTTTCCGCTGTTATTGCGTCGGCAGATAATCGCCCAGCCACCCTGTTTAAGGTGACCCGCTCCCTTCTCCATCTAAGAGCACGGGAAGACGCCTTGCAAGGTCGAGCTGAGGATTTTGTACAATATCTACACGATAAAATCACTCAGATTCGGGAAGGCTTGGACTCTGACTGGATATGTTCAGACGAAGTGATGGAGGCGAGTCTTGAGAATGTTATTTGGGATGAGTTTGACCCTGTGACCCCTGAAGATGTGGACAGGTTACTGGGGAAGTTGAACGCAACCACATGTTTATTGGACCCGTGTCCCTCCTGGTTGGTACTGGCTTCCCGAGAGGTTACACGAGGCTGGCTCCAGAAGATAATAAATGCTTCTCTATGTGAGGGTTTCTTGCCTTCCACCTTGAAAGAGGCGGTGGTGAGGCCTCTCCTCAAGAAGCCCTCTCTGGACCCGGCTGTTCTAACAAACTACCGTCCTGTCTCCAACCTTCGTTTTGTGGCAAAGGTTGTTGAGAGTGTGGTGGCGCAGCAACTCCCGCAGTACTTGGATGAAACTGTCTATTTAGATCCGTTCCAGTCCGGCTTCAGGCCTGGTTACAGCACTGAAACGGCATTGGTCGCATTGGTTGATGATCTCTGGAGAGCTCGAGATAGAGGTTGTTCCTCTATCCTGGTTTTATTAGATCTCTCAGCGGCTTTTGACACCATTGACCATGGTATCTTGCTGCGCCGGCTGGAAGGGCTAGGAGTGGGAGGCACTGTTCTACGGTGGTTCTCTTCTTATCTCTCTGACCGGTCACAGTCTGTGTTGGCAGGAGGGCAGAGGTCGACTTCAAGACACCTTATTTGTGGGGTGCCACAGGGGTCGGTCCTCTCACCTCTTTTGTTCAACATTTATGTGAAGCCGCTGGGTGAGCTCATCCGTGGTTTGGGAGTGCAATGCCATCTTTACGCTGATGATACTCAGCTTTACATCTCCACCCCAGACCACCCCAATGATGCCCTTGCAGTGATGTCCCAGTGCCTCGAAGCCGTGCGGATCTGGATGGGGAAGAACAGGCTCCGACTCAACCCTTCCAAGACTGAATGGCTGTGGATGCCGGCGTCCCGATATAGCCAGCTTATACCATCGCTGACTATTGGTGGCGAGTCATTAGCCCCCACAGAGAGGGCTCGCAACTTAGGTGTCCTCCTGGACACACGGTTGTCTTTAGAAGAGCATATGACAGCCGTGGCCAGGGGTGCTTTTTATCGGGTTCGCCTGATTCGCCAGTTGCGGCCCTTTCTAGATCGGGACTCCTTACGCACAGTCACTCATGCCCTCATCACTTCCCGTCTGGACTACTGTAATGCTCTCTACATGGGGTTCCCCTTGAAGTGCACACGGAGGCTCCAACTGGTCCAGAATGCAGCTGCGCGGGTGATATTGGGAGTGACATGGCGCTCACATGTGACACCACTCCTACGCGAGCTGCACTGGCTTCCGGTGGTCTTCCGGGTGCGCTTCAAGGTGTTGGTTCTTACCTTCAAACTCCTCCATGGCTTAGGACCTGGGTATCTACGAGACCACCTTCTGCAACCAATAACCTCCCACCAACCAGTACGCTCCCACAGGGTAGGCCTTCTCAGGGTGCCATCACTAAAGCAATGCCGACTAGTGGTTCCCAGAGAAAGAGCCTTTTCTGTTGGGGCACCTACCCTTTGGAACAGGTTACCCCCAGGGATACGAATGATCCCAGATCTTCGTACTTTCCGTCGTGCAGTTAAGACCTTTCTTTTTCACCAAGCCGGTCTGGCATAAATCTTTTCTAATTTTAAATCTTATGCTGAAGTTTCTTTACTGTTGAGCCAAACTGGCTTAATTATTTATATTCACATTCTATGTGTATACATGTATGTCATTTTAACTGTTCACCGCCCTGAGTCCTTCGGGAGAAGGGCGGTATAGAAATTGAAAAAATAAATAAATAAATAAATAAATAGCTAGCTGATGAGAACTAAATAGCTTGAAATAGATCTATACTAGTCTCCCTTTTTTTCTTTATCAGCAAATATAAATTTGGTATATAAAATGGTTTGTCATGAATGCGACTGCTTGAAGGCTCCCTCATATTGGGTTAGACCAGGTGCTTTGACAGAAAAACACTTAACATATATATTGTACACTATGTTTGAATGATGAGTAGAATGGCATCTCGAAACATTTAGGCAGCCTTAATACTAGAGGCCTAAGGAATGTACATCTGTCCAATCAAACATTGATTTTTCACTGAATATTCCTTCCCCTTCATTCTCAAAACATCTGACAAAAACAAAATACAATTTTATGAGTGGATCGTGGTACAGAACATCTCGCAAATGTTTAAAGTACCATTGTAAGTATCTATTAGAACATTCACTTGTGGTCAAAGGGACGTGGTGGCTCAGTGGATAAGATGCTGAGTTCAATGGTTCAAGTCCCTAGTGCTGCATAACGGGGTGAGCTCCCGTTACTTGTCCCAGCTTCTGCCAACCTAGCAGTTTGAAAGCACGTAAAGAATGCAAGTAGAAAAATAGGGACCACTTTCGGTGGGAAGGGAACAGCATTCCGTGCGCCTTCGGTGTTTGATCATGCCGGCCACATGACTACGGAGACGTCTTCAGACAGCTCTGGCTCTTCGGCTTTGAAACTGAGATGAGCACCGCCCCCTAGAGTCAAGAATGACTAGCATGCATGTGTAGGGGAAGTTTTCCCTTTGCACTTGTGGTCCTTTCCATATTGAATTTATCAGTTGAATATTTGGGAAGTTGGGAACAAAAGAGGGGAGAGAAAAAACAGAGAAACATTGGGATGTTAAGAAATTGGTGGGAGGGGAGGCCCCAGAATTTGCAGAAAAACACACCGGGTTTTAAAAATATGAGTAAGTGAATAAATAATGCCATGCAGGGGGAAAAAATTACCCCTGCTTTTTCTGACATTTTCATTCAGTGCTTTGGAAGAGAGAAAGAACTTCAGAGTTGCACTTCCTATAGATGTAGTTGACTTGACAAACCCTAGTACATTACCTTATTATAAGCTTTAACAGAGTAACAGAGTTTGAAGGGACCTTGGAGGTCTTCTAGTCCAACTCCCTGCTCAGGCAGGAAACCCTATACCATTTCAGACAAATGGTTGCCTAATCTCTTCTTAAAAACTTCCAGTGTTGGAGCATTTACAAGTTTATTGCTCTCACTGTTAGGAATTTCTCCTTCGTTCCAGGTTGCTTCTCTTCTTGGTTAGTTTTTTGTCTTGCCTTCTGGTTCTTTGGAAAATAGTTTGAACTCCTTGTCTTTGCAGGAGCCTTTCGAATATTGGAGCACTACTATCCCATCTCCCCTAGTCCTTCTTTTTCACTAGACTGGACGTATCCAGTTCCTGCAGCCATTCTTGTCTTGTCATTGTATCCCTGTATCATGGTTCGAAGCCTAGACAGTAAGAAACGAGGCCATACGGATGGCAGGTGGAGCTGAGTCCTTGTGATGACCCAGTCACTCAAAAAACTCCCTCCAAAATTTGGCTGTGAATTGGACTCCTCAATCCGAGATTATCCTCCTTGGCACCCCATGTAGATGGTAGATACATGTCTAGAACAGGTTTTGCCAGCTTGTGGGCTGAGGGCATATCTGGACATGCGATGAAGTGGGCTTGTTTTGAAAAGTGATCTATCACTGTGCATAAAACCGTGTTCCCGTGGCTCTCTGGGAGTTCCTCAATGAAGCCATGAGTTCCACCTGCTTATTTCACAAGGAAAATGTGAAGGGGAACATGGAAATGATAGTATCATCCTACAAAGCTGAAAGTAGAGTATTAAAATATAGCTGTGTAAACATTTCTTTGGTTTACCGTTAGTTTAAAAATACACCATGCAGAGGTAAAGCTTGGTCCAAGACCACCCACCCTAAAATAAACATCTCATTCAAAACCTTCTGAAATGTAATATTCCCTACTAGTTTAGCCAAATTAGTCCAGTGACCCCCCCCCCAAAAATGAAGGATAAATCAATAGGACTATAGTGTTCCTTTCAGAACAGTGCACTAAAAATGATCTAATAAATTGAGGCGGGCAAATTATTGAGGGGGAAATATAATCCTTAAGATGGTACTTAAATAACCGAGCATTGTTTAGGAACTCTGAAGCCATCATTGAGTAGGTTCTAAGAAGTCACCACTGAAGGGGAGAAAACCCAAGATCTCAGTGGAAACAACGATTGCTGGGTTTAGAAGAATAAGTGAGTTGCTTAGAAAAACCACTCTAGAATACAGCAGTTTGGTGGTCGATGGATCACTAGAGAATTGGCATCTTCTTTCAGAAAAGGATTTTCCAGAGATCAAGGGTGGATCCAGTCCTACCCTAGATCTAACTACTTATTCACTATGGAAATCAAGTTGTTGTTTGGATCTTTGATCTCCTGAGTGTCATCTTTTAGATGTCTGCATGGATCCTTGGTCTCCAGAACCACATCTTTAGATGTCTGGGTGGATCTTTGATCTCCAGAATGACATATTTTAGCTGTATCTCCTGAAAGAAGCAAAATGATCATGGCAGAGAGAATTTTGTTCCGGTAAGGAGAATCCAACTGATGACCTCCTGTAGTCTGAGAGAGAATAACATGGTTGGCATTTTGGGAGAGCGACTTGAAAAGAAACGAAATAGGAAGGGCCTTACTGCCGTCCCATTTGTAACTTTACTCAAGCTGTAATCATGTTGATTGTCTTACATTAACCTTCTAATTTCCAATTTGGGGTTTTGCTACATAATCTCTAGGAGAGCACATCTAATCGTCATGTGTCCCGTAGCCTTTATGTAAACTCAACGTGTTCGCCTCCATGTGTCTCTACTAAGTGGAGCAGCGTCTTCTGGCTGAGCCATAGAGACATTAAATTACTAAGTAAATCAATACAGCATTGTTATGTCACCGTATCTTTTTCAAAGACCAGCTCAAATTTAGTCCACTGTTCCTTTGATCCATTCCATTTAGTTGTAAGTACACTTGCTATTATACTAACTGTTGTTTGTATGTTATTTTAGGTTGTTGGGTGTTTTTTTTCCCCCTAAAAAAAAAATCTGAAGTAGCTATTTAGCAATTTAAATGAAAATGTAATTAGGTTACATCTGTTTTACATGCACATAATTCCATGCAGATGTAAAGATTTATTAAACCCATATTTTCTTTTAGGCAAACTCCCCCTTTCACCCTTTTCTCTTCCCTCCCCTCCCTGCCTGCCAATTTTAGCAATCAAGAAGCAAATATTTCTCTTTTCTCAGGAAAAAAAAGGGGGGAAAAAAAGAAAACCCAATTTGAGGAAACAAAGCTGAGTATTTCCAGAAGAAAGCCGAAGTGACAAAGTAAACAATATGCTAATTACATTATTTATGAGCTTCCTTTCAAAGTTGGAAGGCAGCGAATGGGCAATTAAGAGAGACACATACTTGTCTCAGGAATGGGGGGTAGAAAGTTTGATCACACCCTAGTTTCACACATTAATTTAAAAAAAAATGACACGAGGATTTAACAGGGAGAGGTGTAAGGATGTGATTGGAAAATTGGGAGTAGTTTACAAAACGCAAGATTCAAGGTTTAGATCCCACTTTAGTCTATCTATTAGATGGAGGTGACCAGCTTATGTTTTCTATCTCATGGGACTCTCAATTGCCCTTATGATAGACTTTCTCTCCCTGTCTCCTTTTCTCCTCCCTCTTCTTCTTCTATAATATTCTATAATATATCTGCCTGTCTACAGTATTTATCATGTATATATAATATCTTATCTTTGTCACCTCTCATCTGTCCATCCAGAGGTGGGTTTCAGCAGGTTCTGACCAGTTCTGGAGAACTGGTAGCAGAAATTTTGAGTAGTTCGGAGAACCGGTAGTAAAAATTCTGACTGGCCCTGCCCCCATCTATTCTCTGCCTCCCAAGTCCCAGCTGTTCGGGAGGAAATGGGGATTTTGCAGTAACTTTCCCCTGGAGTGGGGAGGGAATGGGGATTTTATAGTATCCTTCCCCTGCTGCGCCCACCAAATCATGCCATGCCTACCAAGCCACACCAATAGAACCGGTAATAAAAAAAATTGAAATCCACTGTGTCCATCCATCCATCCAACCATCAATTTATCATCTATGATCTTATATATATATTCTATAGTATCTCTGCCTGTCTAAAGTATCTATCTATAGTATCTATCTATCCTCTCTCTCTCTCACACACACACACATACACACACACACTTTCTCTCTTTTATTCTCTCTCTCTCTTATTCTCTCTCTCCTATTCTCTCTCTCTTACTCTCTCTCTTACACACTTTCTCTCTCTCTCATTCTCTCTCTCTCTCTCACACACACACATAAACACTTTCTTTTATTCTCTCTCTCTCTGATTCTCTCTCTCCTATTCTCTCTCTCTTACTCTCTCTCTTACACACTTTCTCTCTCTCTCATTCTCTCTCTCTCTTACATACTTTCTCTCTCTCTCTCTCTCTCATTTTCTCTCCCTCTCCCTCTCTCTCTCGTATTTACTCATAACTTACAGTGTTTTTAGTGAAAATCTTGAGACTCTAAACCTGTTAGAAGCCCCCACTAATGAAAGACGGTTCTTTTCCTCAAACAGACCCGGTCACTGCCATGCGATTCATCACCAGTGTGGAGAGTCATTTCTATTCACCACACACACACACACATACACACAAACCCCCTTTGCTTCTCACGTCTTCTCCAGGGTGTGCCATGACAGTTCCCATTGCCGACGAAGGCAACAAATGTCTGTTGTGACTGTGAAAGTCAGCGAGAGGGCAGGTGGGACTCGGATGTCGCAATAGCCCATGTTTCACCGACAGAAACAAGTTTTATTTATCGTGATACAAAGAGGAGCTGCTCTTCTGCCTCTTGGTTCCCCTTGTCAGTTAAGTATGCAAGTACAAACAGTTTTCAACACAGCTTTTACCTAAAACAAGCCTTGGGCACCATTCACATACTTTGACATCGCAAAATTGAGCTGCTTTGAACTCCTTATGTTTTTTGATAACTGCTCAGTATGTCACCTGAAGGTTCACCTGTGGGCGTTTTTATTTTTTTTCCCCCTGTCTTCCTTTTTCTAAGTCGCAATCCCTTTGATTAATTGCCAGGACAGATCAGCCTCAATGAATAACTTCTATCTCGTAATTCTTCCTTCTTTTGGAGTTGAAAGAGGAATGTTGAATAGGTAAATCCTCCAACTGAGTTTGAACGATTTGAGGTTCCCGAAGAAGAAAAAGAAGAAAAAGCAATGTTTTAATTGCAACCCTTGGTTCAGGTGCCTTAGCAAAGATGGGGATATTATCACCCTGGGCAGAAAATGTCAAGATTGGGGAGAAGGAGTCCAAGGCGAGGATTGACAGATTGTTGAGTTCTGTAGATCTGTAGAATGGAGAAATTAAGAATCATAGAATAACAGAGTCGGAAGGGACCTTGGAAGTCTTCTAGTCCAACCACTTGCTTAGGCAGGAAACCCTACATCACTTCAGACAAATGGTTATCCAACATCTTCTTTAAAACTTCCAGTGTTGGAGCATTCACAACTTCTGGAGGCAAGTTGTTCCACTGATCAATTGTTCTAACTGTCAGGAAATTTCTCTGTAGTTCTAGGTTCTCCTTGATTAGTTTCCACCCATTGCTTCTTGTCCTACCTTCAGGTGCTTTGGAGAATAGTTTGACTCCCTCTTCTTTGTGGCAACCCCTGAGATATTGGAAGGCTGCTATCATGTCTCCCCTAGTCCTTCTTTTCATCAAACTAGACTTACCCAGTTCCTGCAAGTGTTCTTCATGTGTTTTAGCCTCCAGTCTCCTAATCCTCTTCGTTGCTCTTCTCTGCACTTTTTCCAGAGTCTCCACATCTTTCTTACATCATGGTGACTATCATGGCAAGAGATTGTATGGTTTTTTAGGCCCAACACATTTGGAGAAAAATATGAAAGAGGAGTTATGTTCCAAAGCTTGGGATTCAAATCTCTATTGACCAGGAAATTCAATCCTTGATCTGAAGGTTTCAACCTTTCTTCTCATCTAATAGGAAAGTAATGTCCGGAGAAAGAAAGGCATAGAATCCATGTCATTAATATAGTTTGAAAATGCCATATTTGAAGAGAACAAGAATGTTCTCGCATCATGGGAGGAAAAAAAATATTGTGGGAATTTCATTTGGCTGGATTTACGATGCGCATTAAGCCAAAAAAGCAGCGGTTGCAGTTTGTAGACCATTATTTATGCCTTAATGTGTTATGCGACCCTAGCCGATTGTAGTTTTAGTCAATAAACCATGATTAAGCTGGGACTGACTGTGACATGTGAACCAGTCCTTCCTTTTCTCTAGAGGAAGAACATTTTTTTTTTTTTGGCAACAGGGAGGCAGTCAGATTTTATGCACGTCTTTCTTAATGTTATTTTTTTTTTATTATTAAAAAGGTAATTCTAATTTTCTTGCCAGTGGTCTTCTCTAAACCCAAACCATAATTGATCTTTGAAGGTTAGATAGCAACCTCTTGACTAAACGTTGACCTCTTTTTACTTGATGGCCTCAAGCTTGGCATCTCAGCTGCATTAATTGATTATTTTAATAAGGTGGCACACTAAATCTTCTAGGGGCTGTAATAAAGAATGATCTGGAGCCTTTTTTCCCACATGGTTGCTTTGACAGAGGCCATAACAGTCGCATGAGCTGAATTTAACCTGAAGAACTAAGAACTGCAACCCTCCTTGTTAATGCTTTATTAACAAGGGTCTCCATTAAGTAGTTGTAGTTGTTGTTGTTGTTGTTGTTGTTGTTATTGGACTGAAAGAGATCTTCACCTCTGAACCCCAATCAGCTAAAGGCATTTGATGAAAATGTGATAAATATTTAGAGGGAAGAGGAGAATGGGAGGAATGACACAAAAGTAAATTTCATGGAAACAGGAACTCTTGAATTGATGTGACTCAAATATTGGTCTATTTTTATTCCACCCACCCCCGTCCATCTTTAACGCAAAAGGGCTGAATGGACAACCCAACATTTGACATATTTTATTAAATTGCATTCTTCTTAAAGTACAGAACTGTTTGTTTGGGTTTTTTTAGTTTGGATTCTACTGTAATTTCAATCTACAATAGTTTTATTCCTGTACACTTAGAAGAACCTACATAATACCAGCTTGGAACCAAAGAAAAGTTCTCCCGAGACTTAGATGGCCCATTTGTCCTTCATGATATAAGAGGGAGGGAGGGAGGGAGGGAGAATCTATGAATGTTCTCAATCCTCCAGATTATGGTAGTTCCAAAGGTACTTTTCCAAAAAGCAACTGGACATTCTTGTTTGTTTTTTTCCTTGAAAATGTTTTGTTTCTCAACCGTGAAGCTTCTTTAGTTCTGAAGAAGAGAGAACAGAATTGAAGAAGCTTTTTGGAGGAGAAGAGAAATGTTTTGAAAGAAAAAAACCAAGAAAGTCCAGTTATTTTTGGGAAAATCACATTTTGGGATGAGAGAGAAAAAGGAGAGAGGGAGAGAGAGAGAAGAAAGAGAAAGATGGCAAAGAGAGAGAGAAGAGAGAGAGAGAGAGAGAGAGAGATGAGAAAGAGAAAAGAGAGGAGAAAGAGAGACAGAGGAGAAAGAGAGAGAGAAAGAGAAGAGAAAGAGAGAACTGGGAATGTTGTCTGAACCAATAAGGCTGTAAAGGTGCATAAGCACGTACACATATATAAATTGGGGGAAAAATAGCAGTTGCCTTCAAAATAAAAACAGTGTAGTTGTATTGCATACATAGTGTACAGTCATATAGATTTAATTTCTGATTGACCTCATGCGGGCCCGACCGGGACAACCAAAGGGCCAGATGTGGCCGAGGGGACTGTAAAATGCCCAGATCTGACCCAGGCGATCAGATCGATCAAATCAGAATAAAGAAATTAGCAAGTATATTCAGGTGGCATCAGAACTCTCTGTCCCCATCTCCCCTCCGCCCCTCATCTCCATCAGCAAGGCAAATTATTATGACAATGAATAGTATTGTGAGAAATATCTCCCTTCCCTCCATCCCAAATCTGGCTCCGTTAATTAAATTCCATCATGCAGCTCGAGCGTTTTGGCAGGGCCCGTTTTTTGACTGATTAGAGCCTTTGAGATGAAGCAACCACGTGGAACAGGAGATGAATCGCATGTAAGGTCCAGGTAATTAATTAATTGATCGGCATGGATCGTCTTTCCCACCACTTTGATGAAGGTGAAGGATCGCCCTCCTAAGTAAATGATGCTCTCATTCACACCTGGGAGTACCACGCCAGATGTATAAATTGGACCATCTCTTTGCGTCCAACACACAATTCCAGACGGTTGTCTCGGTATCCAGAAGACAAATGACAAGACCGGCAGCTCAGATTTTTGAACCAGGTCCAAACATTCTGTTATAGAATAGAATAACAGAGTTAGAAGGGACCTTGGAGGTCTTCTGGTCCAACCCCCTGCTTAGGCAGGAAACCCTACACGACTTCAGACAAATGGTTATCCAACATCTTCTTAACAACTTCCAGTGTTGGAGCATCCACAGCTTCCTGAGGCAAGTTGTTCCACTGATGAATTGTTCTCACTGTCAGGAAATTTCTCCTTAGTTCTAGGTTGCTTCTCTCCTTGATTAGTTTCCACCCATTGCTCCTTGTCCTGCCTTCAGGTGCTTTGGAGAATAGCTTGACTCCCTCTTCTTTGTGGTAGCCCCTGAGATATTGGAACACTGCTATCTTTTCACCCCTAGTCCTTCTTTTCATTAAACTAGATCAGGGGTCTGCAATCTTAAACACTCAAAGAGTCATTTGGACCCGTTTCCCACAGAAAAGAAAACACTGGGAGCCACAAAACCCTTCCCGTGCCTGACTATTTCTTGAACGGCCACAAAACTAGCATATGTAGTCGAATTAAACGTTCTGTTTTCTTCTGAAACTTTTCTTTTCTTGGATTTATCCATGGTTGGCCTACCGGGGGTTGAAAAACTCAATAAATCGTGTGCCGGCAGGTGTTGTACATTGGCGGTTGTGACGCATATTTTGAATGACAGGGAGCCACAGCAGAGGGGTGAAAGAGCCACATGCGGCTCCAGACTTCACTAGACCTACCCCGTTCATGCAACCGTTCTTCCTATGTTTTAGCCTCCAGCCCCCTAATCCTTTTTGTTGCTCTTCTCTGCACTTTTTCTAGAGTCTCCACATCTTTTTTACATCATGGTGACCAAAAGGTCTGTAAGCCTAAACACAGGTTCTAACCACAGGATTCCTAGACTGGCAAACATCTTCTTTCCAGTTGTTGTTGTTGTTGTTGTTGTTGTTGTTGTTGTTGTTGTTGTTGTTTTTAGCAATTATGGACTAGCAGGTTCAATTCCTACCCTCCGAAATAGCTGTTTTCCCATCGCATTTACCAAAAAAAAAAAAAAAAATGTTCTTGTTTGCTTGGCTTTGCCTTTGTCAAGAAAGAAAAATTGCTGGGAAAGCTATGCTTGTTTGAAATACTTTCACTAATGGAGATGCGGGCTCTATATTTAGCCGGTTGCTTTTCCAATAAAATTAAATGAAATCTTACGTGCATCTGCTTTTCATCACAGGGCATGGCGGTTAGAGAATAGCATTGTCCTGATGCAAACTTTTTTCCCCCTCCAAAGTGATAGCTCTGGTTGCTTTTTAAAAATTTATTTTAGTTATTTGCACGCTGCCGTTATTATTTTTACAAATAGGTGGAGAACATATGCGACATATGCACCTTTCTCCTCTTTTTCCCACAACTACAATCCTTTGAAGTGGGTTGGGTTGAAAGAGAGAGAGAGCGATTGGCCAAAAGTCACCCAGCTGGCTTTCGTGGCTAAGGCGGCAGTAGAACTCACCATCTCCTGGTGATTGGCCCAAAGCACCCAACCATGGCTTTCATGCCTAAGGCGAGACTAGAATTCACCATCTCCCAGTTTCTAGCCAGGTGCCTTAACCCCTAGACCAAACTAGCTCTCAGTTTCTAGCATTACTTTTATCGGTTTTTTTAATGACTCTCAATCTTTATCGGCTGATGTGTTTGCCTGCGTGTTGTGTAACTTTTGTAAGGTAACCTAGATCAGGTTTTGAAAGGCAGCAGAGAGAGTGGTGGAAGAAGCATGGAGCTTAGGTTAACTGTTGAATTTGGTTCGGGGGTCTTAGGAAGAAACATACCCAAATCTTGCCCAAGTACATTTCTTGCCCATGCATTGAATTGTTAAAGGTAGTCCTCGACTTATAGCCATTCATTTAGCAGCCATTCTAAGTTATGACGGCATTGAAAAAAGTGACTTATGACGACCCTCATAATGATATCACCGTCACCTCAGTCACTTTATTGCAATCCAGACATTTGGCAATCGGCTTACATAAATCTTAAATAATTTTAAACAAGAATAGAATAGAATAGAATAGAATAGAATAGAATAGAATAGAATAGAATAGAATAGAATAGAATAGAATAGAATAGAATAGAATAGAATAGAATAGAATAGAACAGAACAGAACAGAACAGAACAGAACAGAACAGCACAGCACAGCACAGCACAGCACAGCACAGCACAGCACAGCACAGCACAGCACAGCACAGCACAGCACAGCACAGAATGGGGTAGAGTGGAGTAGAACAGAACAGAACAACAGGAGTTGGAAAGGACCTTGGAGGTCTTTTAGTCCAACCTCCTGCTTCGGCAGGAAACCCTAACCCATTTCAGACAAATGGTTGTTTAATCTCTTCTTAAAAACTTCCAGTGTTGGAGCATTCACAACTTCTAGAGGCAAGTTGTTCCATTGGATAATTGTTCTATCAGAAATTTTCTCTAGGTTGCTTCTCTCCTTAATTAGTTTCCACCCCATGCTTCTTGTCTTGCCCTCAGGTGCTTTGGAGAATAGCTTGACTCCCTCTTCTTTGTGGCAGCCCCTGAGATACTGGAACAATGGTATCATGTCACCCCTAGTCCTTCTTTTCATTAAACTAGATATACTCAATTCCAGCAACTGTTCTTTACATGTTTTAGCCTCCAGTCCCCTAATCATCTTTGTTGCTCTTATTATTATCCAATCACCATTCCTCTTCAGGTATTAAGCCCAACTTCTGAATGACCATTCTTCTTGATTTAAATCTGTCTTGAATCTCCAATTCTTTTTGCGCGTGTGAAGATAAAATGGAAAGAAGAAAACAAAACAAAACACGTCGCCTTGAATCCCTTGGAGGAAATATGGAACTTCGCTAAAAAAATAAAAGTAACCCGTAATAAATGTTTGTCATTTTTTTACCTCCCTTAAAAAAAAAATTATTCAGCAAACATTGAGATAATAACACTGTCTGCAGAGGGAACCATAACATGACATTACGCCATCTAGTTATACAGAATTCATCCATTTCCTTTCCTCCCGGGTCTGGGGAATGTCTCTTTAATGGGTGTGTCTGCTATATTTAATAGACTTCTAATTAAAGTGTTGTTGTATAATTTTGTATGCATTGCCGTGGTTGTTTTAGTCGGGGGAAGAGTAATTACATGTAATGACATAAGTGAGATGAATGTATGTAATCACATAATTAGAACATGTGTGTGTGTGTGTGTCTGGGTTTCCCCTCTCCTCCCATTCCCGACTTTAAAAGGAAAAATCTTCATTAAAAAAAATCAGATTTTTCACAAATATCATAGTGGCCCTAAAATGGTGGATTTCTACTTGATCTGTCAAGAAAGGCACTCATTCTTTCCCGATTCAGAAAAATAAGAGACATCCTCTCCATGCATGTCACAGCAACACTTCTTAAACACTCAAAGAGCCATTTGGACCCATTTTCCACAGAAAAGAAAACACGTGGAGCCACAAAACTCTACTTGTGCCTGACTGTTTCTTGAGCGGCCACAAAACTAGCATATGTAGTTGAATTAAACGTTCTGTTTTCTTCTGAAACGTTTCTTTTTTTAGGTTTATTCATGGTTGGCCTACCAGGGGTTGAAAAGCTCAATAAATCGTGTGCCAGTGTGTGTCGTACATTGGCGGTTGTGACACATATTTTGAGTGACAGGGAGCCACAGCAGAGGGGCGAAAGAGCCACATGCGGCTCCAGAGCTGCAAGTTGCTGACCTCTGTCCTACAGGATTAATCAAATTATTAATTGGTTTTATCAATAGACACGGTGATCATTGGGCTCCAAGATCACCGCATGGGACTGCAGCCAAGAAATTAAAAGACGCTTGCTCCTGGGGAGGAAAGCTATGGCAAATTTAGATAGCTTACTAAAAAGCAGAGACATTAATTACTCTGTCAACAAAAGTGCATATAGTCAAGGCGATGGTTTTCCCAGTTGCAATGTATGGCTGTGAAAATTGGACCATAAGGAAGGCTGAGCGCCAAAGAATTGAGGCCTTTGAACTCTGCAGATTCCTGCAAGTCCCTTGGACTGCAAGGCGATCAAATCAGTCCTAGAGGAGATCAACCCTGACTGCTCCTTAGAAGGACAGATCCTGAAGAGGAAACTCAAATACTTTGGCCACCTAAGGAGAAGGAAGGACTCCCTGGAGAAGAGCCTAACGCTGGGAACAATTGAGGGCAAAAGAAGGAGGGGACAACAGAGAATGAGGTGGCTGGATGGAGTCACTGAAGCAGTCGGCGTGACATTAAATGGTCTCTGGGGGATGGTAGAGGACAGGAAGGCCTGGAGGAATGTTGTCCACGGGGTCGCGATGGGTCGGACATGACTTCGCAACTAACAACAAAAATCATTAGACACACTTATGTCCTTCCTACCTGACTTCCGATTTCTGCATTCTTGAAACATGCCATGGAGATTTCTTGTTGTTGTTTTTTTCTTATGACGTTACCTTTCTTCCAACAAGTCATATTCCCAGCCATGGATATTGAACACAAGGGTCCAGTTCATTTCTCTTTTCCTGGACTATTTTGTGGACTTGGAGTTGGGTTTTGAATTAGCATGATCATTTCATGTTCCAGTTCTCTCTGGAAGGATGATGGGGGTTCTTTCCAATAAGATGTTTGAGCAAGCCCCATCAGATTTATCTTCTCAGGTAGCATTTGGCTAACAACCGTGCCGTCAGATATTTATGATATAGCGTTCCATTTGGAGTCCCTTCGTCATTTGCATCTTTCCCTGCATGCCAAAGACATATATTTTATTCTTCAATCAGGTCATATCGACACATGAAAGACACTTCCTATAAATTCTTTACTACAGCTTGTGATTCAGGAAATATTTTATGGAAGACATATTTTAAGTTGTCCATCCTTTGATTTCCCTCAGAAACTAATAAATAATCAACAAAAATATGATTAAAGGGGAAGCTTGTGAACTGCATCCAGAAAGGAAGGCTAGCTGGTAGAAAAATCTTTCTGATCCATATCCATTTATTCTCAGAAACGGAATTCTAACTGAGGTTTTCAAAAAAAAAAAAAAACCTGATGAAAGGTTTGGCTAAGTTTTAGCCATCAGATACCCATCTTCAAACTCTCGGTTGAAGTCTGGAAGGGGTGAAAGTTTGGATGTGGAAATTTATAGAAGATGAAGTGGGTTTTAGTCCGCATGGCAAATTATTTATCTTAGTGTAATTAAAGTTTCTTGAAATAAAATTGAGTTTGAAAACAAATTCAGTTATTTTTCAAAGAAATGTTCACCAGAACTTGGTTCAACTCCTTTTTAAGGAAAAGAACTGCAGAAAGTAATTTTTTTGCAAAGAAATTGAGATTGTGCATAGATTTAAAATAATACGCAGAACATTTAAAACCAATGTAGATGTTGCTAGAAGCAGTTATTTGACAGTGTAAATAATATTCTGCACTACTATACAAGTGGAGCTAAATAAGGGAAAAGAACATTTATTTTGGAAAAGTCTGTAGAGATTCTCAGTCATCCAGGTTATGGGTTGTCCCAAAGGTGTTTTTTTCAGGAAGTGAAAAGCACCTTATTTTGGAAGTGGTTAGTTTGGGCATGAAAAATATCTGTAGGTCATTTGTTAAATGCCATCTACAATCATGAAAGTGATCACCATGTAGGAATTGCAATATGTTAATAGGTGTATATATGAGCAAAATTTCACTTGTGAAAAGTTGGCCTAAAGCAGTGTTTTTTCGACCTTGGCAGTTTTAAGATGTGAGAATTCAATTCCTCAGCGCTTCCTATCTCTCCTCCTTCTCTCTGTCTCTCTGTCTCTCCCTCCCTCCCTTTCTCCCTTTCTCTCCCTCTCCTTCTCCCTCTCTCTCCTTCTTTCTCTCTCTCTCTCCCCCCCTCTCTTTCTTTCTCTCTCTCTCTCTCTCTCTTTTTCTCTCTCTCTCACTCTCTCTCACTCTCTCTCTCTTTCTCTTTCTCTCTCTTTCTCTCTCTTTCTCTCTTCCCATCCATCCAACCAACCAAATCTACCATACTGGTCTAATGCAGAAGGATGCATTAGGTCCTTCTAGGATGAGAGAGAATCCAATATTGGATTAATCAGACCCAAAATCAATCTCCCCACACAGGTCCAGCACCTTAGAGATGGATGGAAATAGAAGATCGATTCTCTTTAACCCAGAAATGGTCATTGCAGGCGAATTTAACTCATTTCCTAGTAAAGTTCTCCCCCCGCCCCACATTACTCCAAAAGGGGATTGCATCTCTGCCCTTCCTCTAATTCTTGCAGCATGCTGCGAAGGAGAGGCTGTGGAAGGAGATAATGTCAGCAATAAAAAGAACGCGTGGGGGAGAATCGGCTAGGAAAATCTCATTGGAGGCCTCCTATCCGATCAATGATTCCCATGTCAGTTAAATTAGAGGCCAGGTTTATTCTGCTAAATCTGTTGTCCAAACAATTCTCTAATTTTGGCCTCTTGTGGTGTTTCTTGCGAAGAACAATGAAAACCAAAAAAATGGAAACTCGGTCTCTCTGTCTCTGTTTATCTCTCTCTCTCTCTCTCTCTCTCTCCTCTCTCTCATCTCTCTCTCTCTCCTCTCTCTCTGTCTCTCTCTCTCTGTCTCTCTTTCTCTCTCTCTCTCTCTCTCTCTCTCTTTCTCTCTCTCTCTCTCTCTCTCTTTCTCTCTCTCTGTCTCTCTCTCTTTCTCTCTCTCTCTCCTCTGTCTCTCTCTCTCTCTGTCTCTCTCTCTCTCTCTCTCTCTCTCTCTCTCTCTTCTCTCTCTCTCTCCTCTCTCTGTCTCTCTCTCTCTCTCTCTCTTTCTCTCTCTCTCTCTGTCTCTCTCTCTCTCTCTCTGTCTCTCTCTCTCTCTCTCTCTCTCTCTCTCTCTCTCTCTCTCTCTCTCTCTCTCTCTCTCTCTCTTTCCCTCTCCCTCTCTCTATTTTAATTTTGTAAAAACCAGTCCAAAGGGGTTGCGTTTAGATCTGGTTCCCAGCCCCGTCTCTTGACCTTTTAATTACTTTATTTGAAACAGCACTGAGGGGTATATATAAAAAATCTGGGAGGGTTGTCTCTCCGTTTGCTTTATTTCATAAATTAAAGCTGTTAGCTCCGCCGAGGTGAAAGTCAAGCCAGAGTGGTTCATTACTACACAACTGACGTCTTGTCAATAGCCCTGCTTTTTAGTTTGTTTCTAGTCAGCACTTGTGTTCATTTTGTTGGGCCATTGGGAAATAAATACAACAAGATTATACATTTGGAAAATACCGCAAGAGTTCAGGGAGAAGGGAGGAAGGAGGGAGGGGACGGGGTTTGGAAGCAAGAAAAAGCAAAAGCAAATGATAAATTATAGGCCGGGTAGAAAGTGACAGGTTATCTGGTGCTATTAACAGCCAGAGATAATTGCAGTTGGATATTGTAATGGAGAGTTTTCCAACTTACAGTACACAGCCATCAAGATCAATCTTCAGGGGGAGCAAAGCAATTTGTATTAAACTTACCTGTATTTTTCGGAGTATAAGACGCGCCTTAGTTTTTGGGGAGGAAAATAAAGAAAAAAATTCTGCCTACAAAGTATTTAAATGGCTAGTCACAGCACCATAGTTCGCTTGCTGGTTTTGAGGTTGGAGCTGAATGGGGATGTGTTTCTAAAGCACAGCTGATTGTCGGAGGGAGCAGTAATTAGAAAAGCAGGCAAAGCACGGAAGATCGCTTCGCTTGCGTTGGGGCTGAAAAACAGCTTCAAAAGCACAGCTGATCCTCGGAGGGAGCAGTAATTAGAAAAGCAGGCTAAGCACAGAAGATCGCTTCGCTCACGTTGGGGCTGAAAAACAGCTTCAGAAGCACAGCTGATCCTTGGAGGGAGCTCCAGTGACTAAAGCAGGCAAAGCGCGGAAGGGATAAGAGAAGGCAGCAGTTGTTCCGGATAGCCATTTTGAGCATTGCGCGGGGTTATATTCAGAGTATAAGATGCGCCCAAATTTTCAGTCTCTTTTAGGAGGGGAAAAAAGTGTGTCTTATACTCCGAAAAATACAGTAATTCACTGGTTAAGTTTCTACAGCATACAAGGGAGCCAACATACAGTCTTTTCAGGAAGTTCAAATGCATCAATCACGGAGAAGCATTCTAATGTTCCCAGTTTTGGAGAAACTGGCTTGTAATTAAAACAAATCCATGCCCTTATACTCTACGTTGTCTCTATTTCAGGGGTGAAATCTACTTACCTTTCCAATCAGTTTGGAAGTGCATGTGCCACGTGTGTGTGTCACATGCATGTGTGGACCCTCTGCGCATGTGCAAACCCTTCTGCACATATGCAGAGGATAAAAAACAGGTTACTTCCTGGTTGTAACGATGGTTTTAATGACGACTGGGCGGGTGGGCAGAACCTCGCCATTGTTACCAGTTTTCCGAGCCACCAGCCGCCATTGCTACCGTTTCGGCCGAACCGGGCCAAACCGGGAGCATTTCACCCCTGTTCTACTTATTCTAAAGTGTACAGTTAGCTTCTCAAGGAATTTCGCTTCTCAAGAGTCGAAAGAAGGCCTTTGTTGACTGGTGGTGTCAAGAGCAGGAAATTAGAAGTCCAATCAGTTCAAACGAATGTATACGTTTATTTTATGCAAAAAGCTCTCTACCAGAATCTGAACTACTAACAGTCAAAGTGAGTTGGTGATAGAGTTAACAGAGTTCAAAGTGGGCTTGACTTAGATCTTTTGTGGGCATGAAGGGACTTGAGACTGATGACTTGTTTGACCCCTCCCTTGGGTTCAACCTGGTTATCTCCTACATCTTGGATCCAACTGCAATGGCTTTTAGTTATTTATAAACTAAATGTTTTTCTGCTCGTTGCTTCTGTTGTGTGTGAAATATCCATGCTACTGAAATGAAACAGGTCCAGAAATTGCAGGCAC
Source organism: Masticophis lateralis (assembly GCA_030761175.1). Classification (NCBI taxonomy): domain Eukaryota; kingdom Metazoa; phylum Chordata; class Lepidosauria; order Squamata; family Colubridae; genus Masticophis; species Masticophis lateralis. Next base: position 4,981,468 of record JAUDYJ010000010.1, on the reverse strand, counting down.
ATTTTATTTATTTATTTAACTACTCATTTATTAAATTTATATGCTGCCGATCTCACTGTCCGAGAGACATTACCATTTTTGAACTTTGGATAGATGGAATAGCTACTTTTCCATTCAGAGATTGGTTAAATTGATTTCCACTTTCTATTTCATTATTCTTGCAGTGTGGGAATTGTGCTAGGAGCAGAACATGGGGAAGACTAGAAAAATGGCTTAAGAAAGAAAAGATTGTATTTGTTGTTCAGGATTGAATTGTGAAGTCTTGGTGTGTCTTGGTTGTTCTCTTGAAGACTAGGTAATATTATCAGTGCTAGTGAGTGTGGGGTTTGTTCCTCTTTATGTATAGTAGCTTGCCCTTCCGGTGTTAATGGGGATATGATTTTCTCTCTGCTAATTCTTTGATTAGGGTATTGCTTTCTGCTTGATTGTTTGTCTGGTGTTAATCCCTGCTTATCTGGATGTCGACTGCTGGATAGGATATGTTTTGGTCACTCAGTTAAGCAGGCTAGACAGATGCTGGGTTTTATTTTGATGAAGACCCCAATGAACAATTACGATTAGATAAAAATAAATTGTATCACTTTGTCCGTGTCTTGTTTTCTTTATCCCTCACCCTCAGGCAGTTTCCTCCAACAGGCTGAGCTCACAGTTGTAGGCAAACCCATGATTACAGCATCTTGTCTTGAATACTTTAAATGTTGCTTAACAAGAAAAATATGTCAATAGACAATGAAAGCTTACATTTTATGCTTTCAGCTTCAACAGAAACTGCTCGGAGCAGTGCTGTAAATTACCCCTGAAGAACGACAAGGGAGAGAGCCATTTTTGTGACACGGGACACAACTGCCTGTGTAATTAGTAACATTTAACGATATATTAAGCATCTCCTTTCTAACCCAGTGATTGCCTCCCCCATCCACTCTTAATCTTTCCAGTTTAAAAAAAGGTCCACCTACCTTGACTATAAATCAAATCTTAGTTTAGTCAACAGGTTACATCTGACTCGGTTATTTAAGGAAAATTGCCAAGTGAACGCCTTGTTCAAAAATTTGGTTATGATATATTATGGCATGAGATATACATAAAAAGAAAAAAAGAAATTAGGAGAGGACTCTACCTAGCCTTCTCAGGAAGATGCTTTCAGGATGGAGGAGAAGAAAATTCGTATTTGCTCAGAGGTCCATTGTGTTAATTTTGGACGTTGTTTACATGGATCATACCGCCATGAATAAACTGGGGCTTAATGCTGAGGGAATTGGTCAGAGGTAGCTACCAACCTATGGTAGATGTCTCTTTAGGGATAGAGCCCATGGATTTTTAGAATAGAGACTTGAGATGGTTCACCATGAAGTCCACCAGCCAATTTCTGTTAGAATGCATAGGGCTGGATGTCCCAAAGTGCTTTTCCAAAAGGTAACTTGACTTTCTTGGTTTTTTCCCTTGAAAACATTTCTCACCCAAGAAGCTCCTTCTCCTTCTCCTTCTCCTTCTCCTCCTCCTCCTCTTCCTCCTTCTCCTCCTCCTTTTTCTCCTCCTTCTTCTCCTCCTCCTTCGCATATTCCCACAGGTGCAGGACTCGCTTTTTGGATCATTGAACGCCACTTTGAACTGTCAACTGTGTCTCTGGGGCACAGGCCCATTGCCTGCATATCTCTGTTGATGGTGTCTTGCCATCTCTGCTTTGGACGCCCAGGAGGTCACCTGCCATTGTCTTCTAATTGGTAGGCAGTCTTGGTCACGGTGGAAGGTGCTGCTCTCTGGACATGTCCATACCATTGGAGCCGGCCTTCTCTCATCTTCTCTATAATTGGTGCCACACCAAAATGTTGCCAAATGGTGTTGTTTGTGATGTGGTCAAGAAGGGAGATGCCCTATATCCAATGGAGCATTCTCATTTCCCATAGCACGGAGAGAGCTTTCGGTCCCTGTTGTTGCTTCCCAGCATTCAGTGCCAAACAGTGCAACAGGGCAGATGGTTGTCGTGTAAATCTTAGATTTAAGACTGGTTGGCATTCGTCTATCACATAACACACAAGAAGTTTCATAAAATCCAAGAAGTTTCTTCAGTTCTAACTGAATACCCCACCCTTTACTTAGAACTGAAGAAGGTTCTTGGATGAGAAGTGAAACATTTTTAAGGGAAAAAAAACCCCAAGAAAGTTGCCTTTTGGGACACCCACGTCCTGGATGATTGAGAATCTCCATAGACATAGAATTGGACGTTGGGGAATTTTTGTGCAGAAAACTGTGCTGGGTAAATCTTTGGTCTTTTCTAACAAGTGTTCTATTTTTTTTTTAAGTAAGCACATTTGAGTGTTTCATCTATTAAGGAATAATTAATCTGTATTACCTTCTTTGGAGTCTTCAAACACATCAGTGGGACCTGGGGCCTGAATAAACTAGCAGATAATCCATTGAAGAAGGAACTAATCCTATCCCTGCTGTAACACTCTTTAGCTTCCTCTCTCTGTGTATTTGAGTAGAGATATTTCTTAGATTTGGAAAATCTTGTTTGTGTTATCCGCTCTTTGGAGAAATGAAAGTGCTCCAGTTTGGTTGCTTTATATATATTTTGTTCAGTTCAATTGCTCCACATCAACCTTGAAAAGATAGGCTGCTAACTGATCCCTTGTTGCGATTTACGGTTGCATTTGAAGTGTCTTTGTACAGCCACTAGAGTGGGACAGAGATAAAATAGAAACATGACAAGGAAGTGAAGAAAACCACAGCTTTTAATAGGCTAATTTGCTCCAATTTCTTCTCAAACAAAGCTTTGTGTATTATCAGCTTTGGGATAACCTTTTAACAAGTGTATTATCTTTAATTGACATACTTATTAATAGTCTACATTCTTTCTTCTACTGGACGGTGTTCCTAAAATATACAGTAAAATGAATCATGATATAATTTGTTTAAAAACAGTTTATTTTTATTATTATTATTATTATTTACTTTATTCATTAAACATGAAATTCAGTCAACTGAACATTCAAAAATGCATCATAAATACTATTATTGTTGTTGTTGTTTACTTTATTCATTAAACATGAAACTCAGTTAATTGAACAATCAAAAATGCATCACAAATACCATTGACTGGTGCTAATGGTTGATACGAGTTGCTGCCACTGTCCTAGGTAACAATCAAGTACCTACTTAAGATGTACAATGTTCCAAGTAGCACAGTTTTTTGCAGTTCTGCCGGTGTTATTGCAGGAAACTGCAATTTCTTGATGTGTTTTGTAAAATTCTTGGACATGGTACCAAGTAACCCGATGACAATGGGCATTACTGTTACATGTTTTATTCATAGCCGTGTAGTTTCAATGGCCAGGTTGTGATATTTCATGATTTTTTTTTTCCAGTTCCTTTTCTTCGACTCTGGCATCTCCTGGTACAGCGATATCAATAAATAGTATGCTTCAGTTTTCAACAACTGTTGTTGTTATTGTTATTTTAATAACAATAATAATAATATGTAATTGATATAATAAGGCTTATTACTGTCAAGATTGTTGTTGTTGTTGTTGTTGTTATTTTGTAATTTGAATTTAATAAACTGTTTAGCATAGAGCTCTTCTGAGTTCCCAGTATTAAAATGTAAAGGTTGAAAGTATGGGTTCTTTAATCAGTGGCAATAATTAATGTATTCATTGCAGGAATGTAATGTGGACCTTAACTGAATTTTAATCAAGGCTTTGGCATTGAAAAACATAAACAATCATCCATTTTGAGCACCATGTGTCCTTTGAGGTGCATATGGTAATGTGGTGTGAAAGCCTGCCATGTAATTTCTCCTGGGCGAAAAGAAAAGCTTCTGTTGTGATACAATATTGACACAATGCATGAGAAGGTCTTGGTTATGGGTAGTTCTAGAGCAGGGATCTTCAAACTTGGCAACTTTTAGACTTGTGGACTTCAGCTCCCAGAATTCCCCAGCCAGTCAACTGGTGAATTCTGGGTGTTGAAGTCACAAGTCTTAAAATTGCCAAGTTTGGCAACCCCTGTTTTAGAGGATTGGATGGGTAGTTTTTGTATTATAAGGTCATTAAGGACTGTAGGTTGTCCTGTCATTTATTGGACAATTCTTTTTTCCAGGGGTCTGTAGCTTCCACTACATTGATAAGTCCCAAATAAATGTAGAAAGGTGCAAACCATTCTTTTCCAAGAGAATTTCCTCAGCCTTGGAGAAGGCAAAGTGATGAGAAATACACATCAGAAAAGGGCTTCTGAAGAATGAAAAAGAAAAGCAGAACAGAAGAAAAGTTTGAGAAGATAGATAAATTTTAGCACTTTACTCCCAAAGCATTCTGGCCAGGAGTGAAAAGTGAGATGTCACTTGACGCAGAAAATTCTTAAATATGAGAAGCCACTCCAGTCATGTTCATTTACTAAAGGTGGAGCGAAATCAGGGATGAAATGCTACCGGTTTGGGCCGGTTCACAAATGTGATTGGTTCACCGAACTGGTAGTAAAAACGCTTAAAAAAAAAAAGATTCCCACAGCTGATCATCTGAACTTTTTAAAAAAACTTTTTTAAAGCAATTTTTTTACTACCTATTCAGGCCATAGGTAGTAAAAAAATGCTTTTAAAAAGTAAAAAAAAAATTGGTTCCAACAATCAGGTGTGCTATGTGATCCTCAGAACTTTTTTTTTTACTTTTTAAAGCATTTTTTACTACCTATTGGGGGAAGTCCATTTTTGCTCCCAGGAGGCTTCCCTGAAGCTGGCTAGGCCAAAAACAGGGGGTGGGGTGTGCTGCAAAAGAAGAAAGAAAGAAAAGAAAGAAAGAAAGAAAGAAAGAAAGAAAGAAAGAGAAAGGGAGGGAGGAGAAAAAGAAGAGGAAGGAAGGACCACAAATGTGGCATAAGACACAGCTTCAGAGGATACCATGAAAGAGCACAGCAATCAATCCAGGGCTGGAAGGGAACTGGAGGTCATCTAGTCCTCCAGTTCCCTCTAGTCTTAAAGTGAGTTTCTGTCTTTTGACCCCCCCGTCACATGACTACATAGCCACACCCATTCAGTCACATAACCCCCACCACCAAGCCACGCCCACAGAACCGGTAGGAAAAAATGTTTAGATTTCACCACTGAGCAAAACGACGTCCAGCTGGAAGTTTCTCAGCTCCCTCTGGTTCCAACTCAATGATAAGAAGAGAACTAATTGGAAAGCAGGTTGATCCGTGACACGTCTGTCCCTCGGTACAAACGAAGCATTCACAGAGGCCCTCATTGTTTTTGTCACTTCTCGGCATGTTGAACTTGAAAGTAACAAGGGAAGGGATAAGTTCTCCAGGAGAGAAGCTATGATTGTCCCAACGGTAGGATGAGAAGACTAAAAGTGTTTTGTGGCCCCGACAAATATGATACCTCACTTCTTTTTTTCTTCTTTTTTTTTTTTTTTGATCAAAGCGAAGCATCAAAGTCGGGCAGAATCAGTCGCTCCCGCCGAGTTTCCATGAACGAGTCTCACCGCCTCCTTGTCACTCCATTGTTGAAGGAGAAGGGACAAGGTAATCGGATCCCAAGCCTCCTTTCCCAGATGTAGTCAGTGGAGCTGGGTTTTCAGGTCATTCGCAATGCCACGGGCTAATGTATAATGCATAACACAACTCCGGAGACATTTAAGAAGGAAACGTCAAGCGTCGTGCAATACTTTTAAGCGCTCGAAGTAGCAGAACGTGAACCATTTCTTAACTGTATCATGCAAACATCGCTGTAACAAGACAAGGAGTCAAGAATTTTTAACAATAAAAGAAGAAGTGGGGTGGGGGATGGAGGGTGAGAGAAGGAAGCGTGGGGCTGTATCTACCCAAATCAACTTCCTTGGTGACTTTCATTTCAATTTGGATTTCCTGCCTTGCATTTTTCATTTTTCATTTGGTTTTTTTTTTTAATTTTCATTCAGAAAAAGAGAAGACAAAGCAATGATGTTGGGCATAGGTCTTTATAACGGATGAAAGAACTGGATGAGGTTGACCCTTCCTACCTTATCATCCATCCATCCATCCACATTATGTGTCTGTCTTTCTATCCATCCTCCATCCATCCATCCATCCATCCATCCATCCATCCATCCATCCACAGTGTCTTTCTGTCCATCCATCCATCCATCCATCCATCCATCCATCCATCCACAGTGTCTGTCTGTCTTTTTCCCCATCCATCCATCCATCCACAGTATCTGTCTTTCTCCCCATCCATCCATCCATCCATCCACAGTGTCTGTCTTTCTGTCGATCCATCCATCCATCCATCCATCCATCCATCCATCCATCCACAGTGTGTTTCTGCCCATCCATCCATCCATCCATCCATCCATCCATCCATCCATCCACAGTGTCTGTCTGTCTTTCTCTCCATCCATCCATCCATCCATCCATCCATCCATAGTGTCTATCTGTCTTTCTCCCCATCCATCCATCCACAGTGGGGGAAAAAGGGGGGGGTTGATTTATTTTCAAGTTTAGCTTCACTCAAGAGTCTGCGAGTCAAATGAGCTCCCTACCAGGGTTGTGCGTTGGGATATATTTAAAATTTCCATGTTTCCAGGGCATTAAAAAAAAAGTGGAAGTGTGGGGGGACTGACTTGCACAGAAGTCCCTTTCAGGAAAAAGAAAAGGAAAACATATGTTAACCATTGTATTTTGGTGGCTCTTTCGTTAATAACTCTGACATGTCATTCCAATTCTGGTAGGTCTGATAGATTAAACATGAGCCTCTCATTATTCAAGGTGGTTAAATATTTTGGCTTGCTTTGCCAGCCTAATATTTTATTCCTCACACAGTCAGGCTACCAAAATTGACATCTTCTTTTTAAATTGTTTGGCAGTGGTAATTGCTCTCTCTCTCTCTCTCTCTCTCTCTCCCTCTCTCCCTCCCTTTCTCCCTTTCTCTCTTTCTCTCCCCCCCCCTTTCCTCTCCTGCTCAGAATTGCCACTGATGTAAAATATTACTAGCTGGCATCTTTTCCATCCCCATTTTAATTATTCTTGACACCGTAGAGAAACATCTAATATAAATCTGTAATGCCTGCTGATGACAGACTATACGGTTGGAAGACCATGTAATCTCTCCACAATTAATTAAAGTGCATGGCATTGTTGCCTTGTGTGTGTGTGTGTGTTTGTGTGCCCACCCGCCCGGGTGTCTGTTTATCTAGCATCCAGATGTCACTAACTGGCTAAAATAAGACCGCTGTCAACTGTAAAAAATTAAGATCCAGAGCCTGAGAAATTTCATCTAAAAAACAAAGAGAGGGGGGAAAAAAACCCCAAAAGCCAGATGCCCCCTTGATGTCTCCTTTGCTCCTTCTTTTAAAAAAAGAGGCATTGTTTTAGCCTTATCATTTTAAGGATGGTTTGATTGTTAGCGTAAGTCTCCCCGTGCTTAACTATTCGTGTCCTTTAGCAGGTCTGTGGCTGTGAGTATCCTGCCAGCCTCTCCGTTTTTCTGTTGTTGCTTTTTTAAAAAAAATACAATAACGCGCTAATGGGCGTAAACAAGCTTTCAAAAGGAATGCCCTCCTGTGGAACGGAGGCAAGCCAAGTCCAAAACTAGTGGTGTTGTATTAAATTGGTGCCATGATGCAGGTGTGTGTGTTTGGACAAAAACAAAACAAAAGAAAAGGCAGCTAGCTGTCACACTGGAATGTTTAGCCTGTCAGATTGATATTAACACCTGGGCCTGCTCAGCAGTAAATTACAGTGTTAATTTCCAGTAGCATAAAGACAATTAAATCCAAATTGGCTAGTACGGATATTGTCTTTCCACTTGTGGATTAGATTGTAACTAAGCTTCCATCTATTTCTGTCTCCAGAATTATTATGATTATTATCTCTTTTATTCATTAAACATGAAACACAGTCAACTGATCATTTAAAAATGAACAGTTGACTGAGTTCTTCCTCCTCCTCCTCCTCCTCCTCCTCTTCTTCCTCTTCCTCTTCTTCTTCCTCTTCTCCTCTTCCTCCTCCTCCTCCTCTTCCTCTTCTTCTCCTCCTCTTCTTCTTCCTCTTCCTCTTCTCCTCCTCCTCTTCTTCTTCTTCTTCCTCTTCTTCTTCTCCTCTTCCTCTTCCTCTTCCTCTTCGTCTTCGTCCTTTTCCTCTTCTCCTCTTCCTCCTCCTCCTCTTCTTTTTCTTCCTCTCCTCCTCCTCCTCCTCCTCCTCCTCTTCTTCTTCCTCCTCCTCCTTCCTTCTTCCTCCTTCCTTCTCCTCTCATTCTCCTCCTCCTCATAGTTAAGGATCACAAATAGTTGTAAGCCCTTGATTCCTATTGTATCTGTTTAGTATTTTATGCATGCTATAGTTTTTGTGGTCTGTTTATTATGCTTGGTGATATAGTTCTGAATAATTGAAAATTTAGGGCCTTGTCATCTCATTGAGTGAGATACACCTGGAGTAAACACATGGTTTTGATATGTCAAATTGTTCACCGATGCAGCATTTTACGGTATCTAATGTAAAGTTGTTTGAATTAAAAAGGTGGAAAACATTCTTCATTTACCTGTGCCCAGCTTGGAAGGAAAAAAAAAAGAAAGAAAGAAAAGAATTTGCCTTCCTTTTCTTTTAAGAGTTGTTTCAGGAAGGTAGAGTGAAAAGATAAATTCCCTTATGAGACATTTCTGCAAGTGAAAAAGGCCCCTGATATATATTTTCAGTTAACACCTGTGGAACAGAATTACGTCAAGAAAAAACATTGAGAAGCAAAAAAGGAAGTCAGGAAGGAAAGTTCCTTCTATATTACAAGTATAAAGGGGAGGACGGAGTATATATTTCTGCAACTTCATTCCTTATCATCGACCTATGCAAGATGGCAAGGGGGGAGCCGTACTTAAATCATAAGCAAATTGTCACCAAAATGCCCCATTGATATCAATTCTGCTTTATTGCGCAGTCCAACGTGGGTTTATTCCCCCCCCCCCACTAAGACTTTGTTATTATTATTATTATTATTAATCTCCTCCACCCACACACACCGTTTGGCTATTGTCATAATTACTTAGTTCATTTTTTTGGTCTCTAATAGATGTGATTAAGTATATTTAGCACTATGTAATAGGTTTTCTGCCTGATTGCATTCCAGCTAATGTGGATTCCCTCTGAGGGTTTCCTGACAGCTGCTGTAAATCCCAGGTTGGCTTTACCCCGCCGGACACTTCTCCCATGCCTCACTAACATTAAGGGGAATTAACTCTGTTAGACTAACCAGAAAATCTGGGATGAAATTTGATTATGGATAGATCTCAAATTAACTTTGAGACTTGGGGTTTTCTTTGAACCAGAAAGATCCAAATGGGGGGGGGGAGTGGAGGGGGGAACACAAAACTAACCTCAGAAATTTATTTATTTTTTTTGTCTCGGTTAACTTTGGAGTGAATTATTAGTTTAAGCGCTGGAGATTAAAAGGTCTGGTTTCAGTAGTAATTGGACATCGAAGATATTCTGCTCCTATAGAATAGAATTATTTATTGGCCAAGTGTGATTGGACACACAAGGAATTTGTCTTTGGTGCATATGCTCTCAGTGCTCAAAAAAAGACAAGATAACTTCATCAAGAATCATCACAGAATAGAATAGGATAGGATAGGATAGGATAGGATAGGATAGAATAGAATAGAATAGAATAGAATAGAATAGAATAGAATAGAATAGAATAGAATAGAATAGAATAGAATAGAATAGAATAGAATTCTTTATTGGCCAAGTGTGGTTGGGCAGACAAAGAATTTTCTTTGGTGCACATGCTCTCAGTGTACATAAAAAGAAAAGATACGTTCATCAAGAATCATAAGGTACAACACTTAATGATAGTCATAGGGAAGAAATAAGCAATCAAATCATACTAGGAGACAATATCCTTCCTTCCTTCCTTCCTTCCTTCCTTCCTTCCTTCCTTCCTTCCCTCCCTCTCTCCCTCCCTCCCTCCCTTCCTTCTCTTCCTCCTGGCATCTCCCTCTTTCCTTCCTTCCTTCCTTCCTTCCCTCCCTCCCTCCCTCCTTCCTTCCTTCCTTCCTTCCTTCCTTCCTTCCTAAAACCAAAGGAGCAGGAAGATTGAAATCCTATTGCCTTTCAATAGAACTAGGTTTCTTGTATACACACACAGAGAGGCCAAAATGAATGAGGATATCTCTGTATCCCCAGTGCCAAATCCTCCAGTTTCTCGGTCCTGCTGTTTTTTTTTTCTTCTCCCACAACTACACTCTTTAAGGTTGGCAAAGATGCTGAAATCCCTGAGCCTGGAGTCCGAGAGCTTCCTTTGCAGATAGGAAAATGTGTTCCCCCCCCCCCCCACATTTGGTGGAAGGTCAAATTGATAAACAAAACCTAACCGTCTGGGTAATGACTTGATCAAACTAATTCATACGGACCTGGCTTGTACAGCGAATTACTTTTTCTTCTGGATCAGATGGTGCTTTTCACCTCTGTGCCCCAGGAATTATTGCTGATGGTTATCACCAAATGGTTACCAACCAAGCCTTCCAACCTATTATTTTAGGGGGAAGATATTTCTTCTTCTTCTCCTTTGTTTATTTTGCATCAGTCTGGATCGTCTGAAATCCACCACCTAAGTGGTGAAAAGCTTTATCTCCCTTCTTTTCCTCCTGGCTTGGGAAGCCAGTTTTGTTTTTTTTTTTGAAACTTCACATCTCTATATATGCCTTTCCCTACCCTTTAATGAGAATTGCTGGCGTTTGATTTCCATTGAGATTTTTCCAGGAAGGGACAAGAAAGTGGTTTATATCTTCTTTTTCATAGCATCTACCCTGCCCTTGAGATCTCTCTCTCTCTCTCTCTCTCTCTCTCTCTCTCTCTCTCTCTCTCTCTCTCTCTCTCCCTCCCTCCCTCCCTCCCTCCCTCCCTCCCTCCCTCTCTCTCTCTCTCTCTCTCTCTCTCTCTCTCTCTTCTTATAAACTGAACCCAAGTCAGGAAGATAAACTCATATTTTATGCGCTCCTTCCAGCGTGACCTTAAGACATGGTTATTTCGCCAGGCCGGATGGGACTGAAGGGATTTTTTTAAGGGGAATTTTAATAGTTTTAACATTTAAATATTGATTTATTTACTTGTTTTATTGCTGTGAGCTGCCCTGAGTCTTTGTCGGAGAGAGGGCGACATATAAGCTTAATAAATAAATAAATAAATAAACATTTTGTATAAGCCCAGCCCTGACAATAGGTATGAGGAAGACGTTTTATCTTCACACCCCATGTGAGGGGAGGGGGAAAAAAAGGAAGAAAAACAGTATAGTTTACACATCTTTCCTTCCCTCAAATTGAGAGCCTTTCTATCGCCCTGGGCTGTGGTGGGGAAATGTTAAAAGAAGCCGTGTTTTCCTCAGAGTGGAGTGAAAAATGATCAAAATAGGGGCTGGAGTTGGCCATACCAAAACAGCAGCAGTCGCCATTCCCGGCGTTGACAATTTAAGGGCCATCTCAATATGAACACAGCCATTGTCGGCTCATCTCCGGTTATGATCGGCCATTATAGTTGCATAATTCCCCTCATCATCTCAGCTCAGAGTCTTTATTTTTCCACTTGGTGACATCCCCAAAGTGTCTGATGAAAATGTCATATATCATCCCTGGCGTTAAACAAACGCGTCAGGGCTGTGGGAGGAGAGGATCTGCCAGGCCTCAGCCAAGCTGATATTCATCACCGGGAGTTCCCTCCCCGACTTCCTATATTTATATTTATTTTATTTTATTTTAACTCCCAGAGAGGTCGTGACACTCATAATTTCCTTTTTGATATTGTCCTCCCGCTGATATGACAAGGGGCTATAAAAACCCTATTGTGCGCAGGCAGTTAAGAGCCAGTTCTGTGGAGGTTGATTGCATGCAATAACGCTCCCACTACTGAGGGATTCGCTGGTAGTTGGCCGTTGCGGAGATAATTAGATTTGATGTCAACATTTCTTTATCACCTGCATCCTTTTGTGCATTTGCGTGTCAAGTTGTTATTTCTGGATTTATTAGCACCCTCAGAGCTACTATCTATCTGTCAGCTTGCAGGGATGTCTGTGTTGACAGTTGTAAAGTTAATTACTCCTACTAATGAGCAGAGGGCTTTTGGTGGACATGGTATTTTGGGCATTTAGAAGGGATAATTAGAATTCCTGCTTTCGCTACTACCATCCTCGTGGCTGTGTGAGAGGCTGCAGCTGGGAAAAACACCATCAGCACCCTGGATAGCGCCATTCGGAAAGACGTTGCACTAAACATAGTGAGATTTCCAAGGATTTTTTTTTTAAACAGAACCCTCATTTTCTAAATACGTAAGCTAAAAAGCACAACTAATTTCAGCCTCCGTCCTGACAGTAATTTGGCCGTTCTCGTAGCTGCTGTTATTCAGTGGGTCAGGATGATTTGTTGTGAACTCTCTGGCTTTTTTGTGCCCTGCTACCCAGCATGGGAAAAGATGGGCAAATCTTTAATTTCCTTTCCTCTCCCTTTGCCCTTGAATTCTCCCCGTCTATGGCAAGTCTTTTAGAAAGGGCTGCTGAAATTGCACATTAAAACTAGTTTTTTTGCTCAAAAGAAAGTAAATTCCACACTTGGAGCGAACTGACTCAGTTCAGGTCCGAGATACATTCATATTCATCTTTTTTTTTTCTGTTTACCATACAAGGTATGAGGTCTGAAGCTAGAGAGACTGGAATTCACAGTCCCCTGCTTTCTGTGCCGGTACCTTAACCGTTATGCCAAATTGACTCTCCAGTATATATGACTATATAGGACAACACAGGAAGTCCTTGACTTATGTCCACAAATGGGATCAGATTTTCCATTGGGAAGCAAGGCAGTTGTTGAACCATGCCTGATTTTATGACATTTTTACCACGGTTCTTAAGCGAATCACTGCAGTTGTTAAATGAATCACACAGCTGTTAAGTGAATTCAACTTCCCCCATTGACTTTGTTTGTCAGAAACCAGCTGGAAAGATGATAAATGTGATTGCATCACCCTAGGACATGTGACAAATACTTGGCAGCTGCCAAGTTCCCAAATTTTGATGTGATCCTGGGGATGCCGTGATTCTAAGTTTGAGGACTGGTCATAAATCCAATTTTTTACCCAGGGCCGTCGTAAATGGCACTGGTGGTATCTTGCCTATTTTTTTCCCTTATTTTTTTTTTCCTTCCTTGCTTTTCCATCCAACATTAATCACACCTCTTAGGTGGGTTGGTTCAGTGATTGTTATAAATAAAAAACCAGAACTTTTTTGTAAAAAAAGGGGGTGGGGGACTGCGGTTTTATTTTGCATGCTTGGCTACTGTTTTGAAGTGAACAAGTCAACACTCAGGGACCCTCTATCCACTGCTCTCTTTTTTCCTCAAATTGGGACAAAGCAAAAATGCAGTGAAAATGTCTCACAGTCCCATGGATTGTTAAGCAATTATCAATTCCTGGCATAAAGAGAGAGAGAGAGAGAGAGAGAGAGAGAGAAAGTGTATAAGAGAGAGAGAGAATAAGAGAAAGAAAGAATAAGAGAGAAAGTGTGTAAGAGAAAGAGAGAATAAGAGAGAGAGAAAGAGAAAGTGTGTAAAAGAGAGTAAGAGAGAATAAGAGAGAGAGAGAGAAAGTGTGTAAGAGAGAGAAAGAGTAAGAGAGACAGAGAAAAAAGAGAGGAAATAAGAGAGAGAAAGTGTGTAAAAGAGAAAGTATGTAAGAGAAAGAAAGAGAGAGTGGGGAAATAAGAGAGTAAGAGAGAAAGTGTGTAAGAGAGAAAGAAAGTAAGAGAGGGAGAATAAGAGAGAGTAAGAGAGAAAGAGTAAGAAAGAGAAAGAGTAAGAGACAGAGAGAATAAAGGAGGGAATAAGGGAGAATAAGAGAGAGAAAGAAGTAAGAGAGAGAGAAAGAGTGTAAGAGAGAAAGAGAATAAGGGGGGGGGGAGAGAAATGAAGAAAAAGAAGAGATTTTGCATTGGACCTGACTCTGTCCTCCTCCTTAAAAAGCCGATAAAGAGAAGCGTTCCTTCTGCCTTTTCTTTGAAAAGAGAAAAAAATTCTTTGAGATTTATCGCGTTGAATGGACAGCCAGATCCCCTAACTGGGCTCCTACGAAGGCTTGTTGTAGTTATTGCTCTTGCTGCGATTCAGGCCGGCGCTTCGGTGGTCCCCGGAGAAAATATCTCCGCGACTTAAATGGATCATTGAGAAGTCAGCAATATTCGTTTCTATTAGATCAGGAAAGAATGCACAGAACAGCATCTGGTCATTTTTTTTGTTCTCTCCCCCCGCCTTCTCCATTTAGCGGCAATGACAGAATGTCATCACGGAATTACTTCTGGAGTCGTTTTTCCCTCTTGGTCTTGCCCTGGTTCTCCAGAAGCGTCCCCGGAGGGCACTTCCAATGTATCCTTATATTAATTCTTCAAACTTTCGGACTTCATTGCTGACAATAGGCCCTGTTGGCTTTCTCCGGCGATTACATTAAATTTCCTATCAAACCTTGTCAGCTTTTGAGGTCAGGGGCTCGCGAAGAAGCTGGAGGTGATTTCCCTTTCTGACTACACTTTTGCAAAAAATAAATCCTGGCTCCCTCATTTGCTAGGCCAGTATGGAGAACAAGGGAGGGTTGAATAATTCTTTGGGACTGGCAAGGAGATGCTCATTTTTGTCTTAATAACAAATATTTAAAAAATCCTTCCTTCCTTCCTCCCTACCTCTATTTTCTCCTTCCTTCCTTCTCTGCTTCCCTCCCTCCCTCTATTCTTCTTCCTTTCTCTTCTTCCTTCCTTCCTCCCTGTTTCCTCCCTCTCTCCCTCCCTCTCTCCTTCCTCCCTCCCACCCTCCCTTCTCTCCTTCCCTCCTTCCCTCCCTCTATTTTTCTTCTTTTCTCTTCTTCCTTCCTTCCTCCCTCCCTCCTTCCTCCCTCTCCTTCCATCCCTCCCTCTCTTCTTCCTTTCTCTTCTTCCTTCCTCCTTCCTTCTTCCTTCCCTCCTCCCTCCCTCCCTTTCTTCTCTCCTTCCCTCCCTCCCTCTATTCTTCTTCCTTTCTCTTCTTCCTTCTTTCTTCCCTCTCTCCCTCCTTCCTTCCTTCTCTCCCTCCCTCCTTCTGTTGTTCTTCCTTTCCCTTCTTCCTCCCTCCCTCCCTCCCTTCTCCCTCTCCTTCAATCCCTCCCTCTCTTCTTCCTTTCTCTTCTTCCTTCCTCCTTCCTTCCTTCCTCCCTCTGTTTTCCTCCCTCTGTTTTCCTCCCTCCTTCCTTCTTCCCTCCCTCCTCCCTCCCTCCCTTTCTTCTCTCCTTCCCTCCCTCTTCTTCTTCCTTTCTCTTCTTCCTTCCTTCCTTCTCTCCCTCCCTCCTTCTGTTGTTCTTCCTTTCTCTTCTGCTTTCCTCCCTCCCTCCTTCCTCCTTCCCTCCCTTCCTTCTCTCCTTCCTTCCCTCCCTCTCTTCTTCCTTTCTCTTCTTCCTCCCTCCCTCCTTCCTCCCTCCCTCCCTTTCTTCTCTCCTTCTCTCCCTCCCTCCTTCTGTTCTTCTTCCTTTCTCTTCTTCCTTCCTCCCTCCCTTCCTCTATATTCCTCCCTCCCTTCTTCCTCCCTTCCTCCCTCCCTTAAAAACTAGAAATAGTCCCGATTTCAATTAAATTAGAGTTGTGGGTCAGGAAAAGCTGCAGAAAAAGGGGGAAGCAGCCAGACAGCCTGTGCTCAGCTTACCTCCATTTACCGGGAAAGAAAATCATTTGTGACACTCCGGGGACAGTTTTGTCACCTGACAGTAATGCTGTTATGCACCCACTTGACACAGCCGATGAATCCATAAAGACAGATAAGTAAGTGTGAAAGTAGCTGGGGATCAACCCGGGTGCTACCATTCACCTGGACGTGACAGGTAGATAGTCGTGAAGGATTGAAAAGCCAGCTTTACACGAAGATCTGTCAGTCTGAAGCTGAAATACAGCACAGAGACATGAAGGCCGGGCCCTGGGGCCCCAGGTGATTGCACGGAAAGTCCATCTTCAGCAAATGGCTTCTTCTTTTCGATGGCTGTATATAAATATATGGATAGCATGCAGATGTATATCTGCAAACTTTATCCCTCGGATAAATCACCCAGGGCTTTAATGCCCCATGCTGGGTTTGATGGCTGGCTTCCTGGACTGAAAGCCTTCCTTCCTGCACTCAGAAGGGATGAAATTAAAGGGAGTGGAAAGGAGTGGGAAAGATGGGACCTCCGGTTATCCTCATTGGAAACGATAAAAGGCCAAATCTTCTTCACTAAACCAGTTTAAGAGCCTTGCTATGCCAAACAGGTCCATTTAGTTATAACCCTTTTCCTCAAGCGGGATGGAGAAGGAATTTCATCAGGTCGGCTACCAGAGGAACATGTAGGATTTGTATAAATGCCCAAGGGAATAGATGACCAAAGGACGCAGTGGTTAGATGAAGTACTGCAGGCTATTTCTGCTGACTGCCGGCTGCCTGCAATTTGGCAGTTCGATTCTCACCAGCTCAGGGTTGACTCAGCCTTCCGTCCTTCTAAGGTTGGTAAAATGAAGACCCAAATTGTTGGGGGCAATTGGCTGAGTCTGTAAAACCACTTAGAGAGGGCTGTAAAGCACTGTAGATAAGTCTAAGTGCTATTCCTATCCCTTCCTCCCCCCTCCCTCCCTCCTTCCCTCCCTCCCTCCCTCCCTCCCTCCCTCCCTCCCTTCCTTCCTTCCTTCCTTCCTTCCTTCCTTCCTTCCTTCCTTCCTTCCCAGTGTTAGAATGCAGTATTGCAGACTAACTCTGCCCATTGCCAGGAGTTCAATCCTGACCGGCTGAAGGTTGACTCAGCCTTCCATCCTTCCAAGGTGTGTAAAATGAGGACCCAGATTGTTGGGGGCAAGAGGCTGACTCTGTAAACCGCTTGGAGAGGGCTGTAAAGCTCTGTGAAGCGGTATATATCTTGCAGTACCGCATCTAACGGCTATTGCTATTCCCATGTCATGTTTTAGTCATCTCTCTAGTGGGCTGCAGCCTGAAAAAAAGTGATATATGACCATTTTTCTCACGACCATTGCAACATCCCCATAGTCATGTGATCAAAATTCAAACACTTGGCAATTGACTCACATTTATGACCGTTGCAGTATCCCGAGGTCATGTGATCACTTTTTGACAAGCAAAGTCAATGGGGAAGTCAGATTCACTTAACAACCAAGTTCAACTGTGGTTATAAAAATGGGGCAAAATTCACTTAATGAATGACTCACTTAGCAACAGAAATGTTGAGCTCAATTATGGTCATAAGTCAAGGACATAGTCTACGACTATGGGGGCTCCATTCAGCCTAAGACCTATTTGCTGCTTCTCCCTAAAATGATCTCTCCCTCCCTTGAAAAAAGAAATAATTTAAGAAAAAAGGATTAGGCCATTAAATACGCCGTATACCCTTTAATTGCATATATCCTGAAATTACATTGAAGATACTATCACATGCCAGGAGTGATGTGGTGGCCTAGAGGTGGAGCTCTTGCCTCACAATCTGAAAGCTGTGAGTTCGATCCTGGGTAGAGGCAGATATTTCTCTCTCTGGGCACAATGAGAATATATCTGCTGAACAAAACTCTGTATTGGCAACAGGAAGGGCATCCGGCCAGTAAACACTCTGCTAGCTCTGAAGCACCCACAACTTCTGGAGGCAAGCTGGTTAATTGTCCTCGCTGTACTGTCAGGAAGTTTCTCCTCAATTCCAGGTTGCTTCTCTCCTTGATGAGTTTCCATCCATTTTTTCTTATCCTGCCTTCTGGTGCTTTGGAAAATACACTGAAGTTCAATCTTCTATTGGTGACTTCAAATTCTAGTGTTGTTAGAGAAGGAGAGATTCTTGTTTTTGGGTTTTTTAAAAATTTGATTTATATGCCGCCCTTCTCTGAAGACTCAGGGCGGCTTACAATAACCTTCATACTTTTGTATATTTATACAAAGTCAGCTTATTGCCCCCGCAAACTGGGTCCTCAATTTATCTACCTTAGAAAGGATGGAAGGCTGAGTCAACCTTGAGCCTGGTGAGATTCGAACTGGTGTAATTGCAGACAGCTGGATGTTAATTACGGTGCTTGGTCTGCACAGCTATCCAGTTAACAGAAGTTGTTAACTTCTGTCAAGTTTTGCTGTAGCCGTCATTAAAATCCTCCCTGGTTTCTCACCGTATTTCTGTTCTGGATGGAATTTGATGCATTTTCTTTAGACCAATAGAGGTCCCCATCCCCATCTGCAAATCTAATGGAAACAGCATTCCCCCCCCCCGCCCCGCCCCGCCCCCGGGAAAGGAAAACAACAGAGCGTTACAAGTCCAGATGCCAATATCTAACTGATGAACTCAGAAAATACTTTCAAAGTTTCATCCCTCGTGGGATTTAGGAACGAGCTCAGAAATTTAGCCAATTCAATTCACGCTTCTTTTGTCCTTTCATATCCTTAAAAAAAGCATTTAGCAATAGGGATATTAAAGGTAAAGGTTTCCCTCACACATATGTGCTAGTCGTTCCTGACTCTAGGGGGCGGTGTTCATCTCCGTTTCAAAGCCAAAGAGCCAGCACTGTCCAGTGACGTCTCCGTGGTCATGACTAAGTGTCAAAGGCACACAGAACGCTGTTAACTTCCCACCAAAGGTGGTCCCTATTTTTCTACTTACCTTTTTTATGTGGTTTCGAACTGCTAGGTTGGCCGAAGCTGGGACAAGGAACGGGAGCTTACAAATGAATAAGTTAGGTTTAATAATAGAAATAAAGAGTATAAACTTTGAGTTTAATAGCTAGAAATAAAATGGGAATGTTGAAATTAAATATTTTTGGAATGTTTAATTTAATTGTATGATTTATATTGTTAAAATCTATCCATCTAAGCAAATGAAAGAGAAAAATGGATTGATAATTGGTTAGGATTTAAGATTTTTTTAAAAAAATTAATTTATATGCCGACCTTCTCCGGAGACTCAGGGCGGCTTACAATGCATTAAGCAATAGCCTTCATACTTTTGTATATACCTGCTTAGTAGGGCTTTCGCCCCACCCCCCAAAGCGATGTTCTTTTTTATACAAAGTCAGCTTATTGCCCCCACAATCTGGGTCCTCATTTTACCTACCTTGAAAGGATGGAAGGCTGAGTCAACCTTGAGCCTGGTGAGATTCGAACTCGCAGTAATTGCAGGCAGCTGGTGTCACTTTAACACCACTTAAGCTGCTGCGCCACCAAGGCTCTTGGTGGGTCTTAAGTAATGGGTTTTTGGGGATAACGGCATAGTTACATAGACAGATTAGAGGGAAATACTTGTTTAAAACATTTTGTTGTCTTAATCCAAAAATAAGATTTATTAATCATTTGCTTTAATATGTGACCAGAGCAAAAGCTTCGTTTTGAAAAGATGTGTTTTATGTTTTTGTTTTAAAAATAAAATAAAAAATTATTTTTTAAAAAAGTCACAGGAGCTCACCCCGTTACGCGGCGCTAGGGATTTGAACCGCTGAACTGCTGACCTTTCTGATTGACAAGCTCTGCATCTTAACCACTGAGCCACCGCGTCCCATTAATAGGATATTAATATAGGTAAATTAGGGAGGGGGAAAATATCAGTTATCTTTTAAATGGTTTCACGAAATTATATACCTGAAGCTCAAATCAAACTAAGCCTCTGTATTCAACCAAAGGATTCCTCTCAGGTGCTTTAGATCAGTGGTACATGAACTGGATCTTCAACTGTACATCATCTTTAAATTCATTTCTAATGCTGCCTCCACCCCACAATAATTAGCTGATGCCAACAGCAAGAACAGCCATTCCATAAAAAGATCTTTCCCAAGAGTTTTGGGGTGTTTATTTCTAGCTTGGACGAATCTACACTGTGCCTTCAAGAATAATTTGCATTCGGAACTTGATTGCCCTATTAGGATTCTGGATTTTCAAATATTTTGAAGATATTCTTGGCCGAATTATTACTTTCAAATATTTTGAAGACATTCTTGGTTGAATTATTGCTTTAACAAACAAAGAGAATGTGTTTACATTCTTAGCAGAGGTTTAGTAGCATATTTTAGAGGAGCAAATGCATACAAATTTTAATGCAATTTTCTGGCTTTTTAAAATGAAAATGTGTCGCATGGTAGAAACAGGATAGAATTGATTGACGATTGATTGATTGATTGACGAGACACATGTGAAGATCAAACGGAAGGGATCTGCCTGTCTTTAAGATAGTAGATAGTGAGTTTCAGTTAGGATTAATATGATTTTTCCTTTGTTTTTTTCCAGAAATGGAGAAGGCACACTATTGTTTTGTAACTACTGTATTTTTTGGAGTATAAGATGCACTTCCCCCACCCCCCAAAGTGGGTAGAAATGTCTGTGCATCATATACACCAAATGTTGCTGAAGCCCCGCCTACCCGCTGGCCCCCATCTGCTGGCCATTTTCGGCCACCGCATGTTCCATTTTAGACCTTTCCAGGCTGCCAGGATCACCAGACCACATCGCTGCCGATTGCTGCCGCCTGAAACCTGCCAAAAATGCGATGCGTGGAGGCCAAAAATGTGACCTGTGAAAGGGGCGATTGGCAGTGATGTGCTGTGGCAATCCTGGAAGCCTGAAATGGGTTTAAAACAGAGCATGCAGGGGCCGAAAACGTGATGCATGAAGGCTGAAAATGCAACGCGCAGAGGCGGCGATGGATTGTGGTGATCCCTGCAGCCTGGAACAGCTGATTGGTGGTATTCCGGGAGACCCATCTAACTGCAAATCAGCTGCTCGTGCTGAATCAGACTGCAATGACGTGTTAAAGCTGACCAGGGTGTTTACTGTTTGCTGCAAGGATGCTAGCCAGATGAATACCAATGGATGCCGATAGTCAGAGGCAGATTTTTTTTTCTTGTTTTCCTCCCCCAAAACTAATGTGTGTCTTATACTCCGAAGTGTCTTATACTCTGAAAAATACGGTAAATGCCAGTGACATATAAAACCAAAATGCATTTTGTCTGCTACAGTCTGTTGAGACTGACTTTGTTCACATCTCAAGTATCTAGTCTTGCTAAGGGTCTGCTTTCAAACCTTACTTTCTTTTGAAAATAATAATAATAATAATCCCAGCTGACCAAGTCTTCTGGAGAAGCTCACATCATCTTCTTTGATATGTTGCTCCGTCTTAATAAAGACATTATTCAACTGTAGATGAAAACCAGTTGCTAGCACAGCTGTACATTCCATGTGGTTGATGAGTAGGGATTTGTACCCAGTGAACTCACGTCTCTCCTTCCACTTTGACGATTCTGGAAAGTTTTTTTTTTTGATAGGAAAAATTGCTTTTGCCCCGTAATTGTTTGAGGCTGAATTGGGGATGGGCTGGGGGCTGAATACAATGCCCCCAGCTAACTTCTTCTGCAAAAACACTTTGGAAAACCCCTCCGCCCAGTCTTTTTCTATTTGGGAACTTGTAGGTAAAGGTAGTCCTTGACTTACAACCATTCGTTTAGTGACCATAGTGAAAAATAGGAATAGTGTGTGAAGGTCAGAATCTCTCAGGCCCGAGGAATCAAGACCATACACTAAGTTGCAGTTCAAAATATTTATTGCTGGAACCAGTGCTGAAATCCAAATTTCTTTACTACCTATTCTGTGGGTGTGGCTTGGTGGGCGTGGCAGGGGAAGGATACTGCAAAATCTCCATTCCTTCCCCACTCCAGGGGAAGGATATTGCAAAATCTCCATCCCCACCCCACTCTGGGGCCAGCCAGAGGTGGTATTTGCTGGTTCTCCGAACGACTCAAAATTTCCACTACAGGTTCTCCAGAACCTGCTAGTTTTCATCCCTGGCTGGAGCCCATACACAAGATTCTACTCTATTAAAGTTCAGTCCTAAATCGGCACCAGGTAAAGGCCAACGGAATTGAAGAGGAGTTGGATTTAGTCAGTTTGTGGCGACATAACGATTCCAGGCTGATGACTCATTTAACTCCACCTCCTGGCTCTGGCTACTCCAGTACAGAATCATATTTTATTCTTTCTCTTTTCTTCAATTAAGTGTTAGAGGCCAGCTGCATCACATCTCCAGACTGGAAAAGGTAGAGAAAGACTTTTTTTCTACCACGTCCTGAGGTTGCTTCGGTGTTTTCTGTTTGAGAAGGTGACTCTTTCTGAAGTGGAGATTTTTTTTCCGCCCCAAACTTCCACTTTGGGTGTTTCCCCCCCCCCCCTAATTTGTTTCAAGCGCATTGAGTTTTATTGGCTTACCTCCTAATTCTTTGGATGAAAGCAGAAGCGAAGCCCAGCCAACCTGAACAGGTTGAATGCCACATCTGCGAAGTCGCACTTTTATTTATGGCTCCGAGAAAACGGAGCCCGAACGAAGCTGGCGATTGCCGTAGGAGCGGATAAGCGCCCATTATGAATTATCCTTAATTATAGCGATTTCCTAAACTAATAAACCTGCTAAATCTTTTATTGCAAAGGTTAGTTTACGCTGCGCATATAAACCCCGCATGTGCTATGCATCAGCCACCAGCTGTCTGATGGTGTCTTCCTATGGTCCTGAGACTTCCCATAAATTTTATGTCGGTTATATTAAGACTCGGTGCGTATCACAATCCACAGATGCTGGTAGACATAAAAATTGCTCTCCGCTGAGCCTGAATATCCCTAAAAGCTACTTGAGGCTAATGTTCCGTGTAGTATTTATACGTGCAAGCAGCAGATTGAAGAGTTATTTACAGATGAATATTTCAGTTGAACTTAGCTGGAAGTGTCTACTGATTCTCTTGTTTATTTGTATGCTAAATAATTCACCCCCAGCTCCTTATTTACTTTCAAGTGTACTTTCCGTGAAATGCAAACAAGGGTGTTAACTTAAGGTGTTTGAGAAGCTAAGCAGCTCCTTTACTTTTGTTTCAAGGAAGGTCAGGGGATCCAGAATCAAATCCCACAGGCAATGCCTCGCTTGCATTTTTTATTCTGATTTATTCAAGTTGGGCAGCCTTTCCCTCTGCACCATGACATGTTCTTATTTGCAGTCTCCGCCGATCATTTCCATGGCCCTGTCAATCAAGCAGGGAGGGTGAGTCATATCCAAAAGTTTGGGCCGGAGTACGTTTTGAAAAACAACAAATATGGTAATTGCAAAGATATCTCAAGCTGCGGGGACAAAACCTAGTAAATATATTTTTTTTTCTGGGGATGGTGCGGAGAAACATTTGGTAAAGAAGATAACAAACCAACAAGCTACAGGGTGTTAACAGAGAGTCGGGTGTAAAAATGGAACACTGGAAAGGAATGAGTGACACATTCCAGAAATGGAGATGGAGAAGGAAGGAAGGAAGGAAGGAAGGAAGGAAGGAAGGAGGAAGGAACAAGAGGGGGGAGGGAGGAAGGAAGGAAGGAATGATGGATGGATGGATGGATAGATAGATAGATAGATGATAGATAAAGGTAAAGGTTCCCCTTGCACATATGTGCTAGTTGTTCCCGACTCTAGGGGGCAGTGCTCATCTCCATTTCAAAGCTGAAGAGCCAGAGCTGTCTGAAGACATCTCCGTGGACATGTGACCGACATGACTAAATGCCAAAGAACACTTGTGCCATATCCATCATTGGACTTTGGCGATCGTGTTGGTGATCCTATTTTTATCAACAGCTGCATAGATCTTCTGCCTGGATCTCGTTTGCCTTCAGTCTTTCCCTGGGGGATTAAGTGAAGGATGCCGTATTTTTCCAGGTGTTCCATCACATTGTCCAAAATATTCAGGCACAGACACACAAATGCATAGGTATACATATGTACACATACATACATACACACATATTGTATATGGCTGAGCTGTCCAATAGAATCTGGGATTATTGCTAGCTAGACTTTTCATCAGGAGCCCAAATTGGTACAAGAAACCAGTTGCAATGGCTTCCAGATCTGATTAGAAATATCAGGCTTTGAAGGGTAAATCAATGGCTATGCTAGAACTGCAGGACCTTGGATAGCTCTCATTTGCTCCACCAAAGAACTGAAGCAAATTATTTGAGTTCTAAAAACTTAAGCAGGATAGTTTATCCATATTTTAAAAAAAAAAAGCAGATTCTATCCAACTCCACTATTCACTCCATCTTATGATTTATGTGTTGCTGATATATTCCCCACAAAATCAGCTTCCTGGAAGAAAATCATTTGTGGACATCATATCTGAAATTCCTAATTCAAAGACTGGGGCCTTGGAAAGTTTTGAGCTCAGGTATAATTTGACTTCTGGCATTCCCAATTCATTTAGTTTCTCTCCATCCCTGTTAATAATCTGCTTCCTGCTCCAGATTAGTTATGTGTACTAAAGGTCATGTAAATGCTTCAAAGGGGACGTGGTGGCTCAGTGGCTAAGACGCTGAGCTTGTCAATTGAAAGGTCGGCAGTTCAGTGGTTCGAATCCCTAGTGCCACATAACAGGGTGAGCTCCCGTTGCTTGTCCCAGCTTCTGCCAACCTAGCACCTAGTTTGAAAGCACATAAAAAATGCAAATAGAAAAATAGGGACTACCTTTGGTGGGAAGGTAACAGCGTACCATACACATTTGGCATTGAGTCATGCAGGCCACATGACCACGCAGACGTCTTCGGACAGCACTGGCTCTTTGGCTTTAAAACGAAGATGAGCACCGCCCCCTAGAGTCGGGAACAACTAGCACATATGTCCGAGGGGAACCTTTACCTTTAAACGTTTCAAAGTATATGAATACAATGAATTTAGCTAATAACAGAAGCCTAATGTCTTTCTTTGGGGGGGGGGGGGGGGTTGGGAAGTAACTAACCCTGTTAAACCAACAAGCATAACACTCCAGTGAATTCACCGAGCCATCACTTCTCTGAACTGTCTAAAGCATGCCTAACGGTTATATGCCGGCAACCAGGATGTAAACTTTGGACTGAAGAAATGAGAAACAAGAGGAGAAAGCTCATAAAGAGAGAGAGCGAGTTTATAAGACAGCCCATCTGCTGGAGCCTACCTGTCACCTCTAGTTATGAGCAAGTTGAATGCTGGCTTTATGACAATCATACAGGCCAGTTTATTACCAACGCAAGCTCGACCCTTTTCGTCTAGGTCTGACACCATGTGTCAGAAACATCCGTTTCAAGGAATCTCGCGGACAGAAGAGCGAGGCTGAGCTGAGTGTAAATCTTAACAAGAAGTAAAAGGAAGGGAAACTCGGAAACATCTTCTAGCTTGGAAGCTAAGTGGGCTTCCCCACTGAATAGGCCAGAACAAAAGAGGCAGAAGGTAAAAAAAAAAAAAAGAGAGATAGAGAGAGAGAGAGTACGCAACTGTCAGGTGTATTGCGGAAACACTGTCAAGAAACAAACTCCGTGCGTCTTACACAGTGATGAAGAAAACATAGAATAATTCAGAAGACCTCGATTCTCTGCAATTTTTAATCTTCCACTTCTGACAAAGGGGTTGTAGTCTTCGGGGCAGGGGTGACATGAATCATATTCTCATTAGGGGAGCCGTTCATATTTGTTCTGTGGGTTACATCCATTCCTCAGCGTCTCTTAAGCCATATAACTGAGTGTGAAGGAGCAAATGAAAGAAAAGCAAGCGAGCTAATGAGAACATAAAAGGCACAAATTCACAGTGTGTGTATTAGCATGCAAAATTTTTTCCCTTCTAGTGTTCTCATCTTCTAATTTACGCTGTTGAGTTTCTTCTTCTGATGTCTTAAATACTGTACTAATTTCCCAGTCAACTTAGTAAATGCTGTTATCCCAGGTCTTTTAAATTCCTTAAAAAGGTAAAGGTTTCCCTTGCACGTATGTGCTAGTCATTCCTGACTCTAGGGGGCGGTGCTCATCTCCGTTTCAAAGCCAAAGAGCCAGCGCTGTCCGAAGACGTCTCCGTGGTCATGTGGCCAGCATGACTAAATGCCAAAGGCGCACGGAACGCCGTTACCTTCCCACCAAAGGTGGTCCCTATTTTTCTACTTGCATTTTTCATGTGTTTTCAAACTGCTAGGTTGGCAGAAGCTGGGACAAGTAACAGGAATTAACCCCATTACGTGGCACTAGGGATTTGATCTGCTGAACTTCCAACCTTTCAATTGACAAGCTCAGCGTTTTAGCCACTGAGCCACCACATCCCTTAAATTCCTTACAGTGCTGTTAAAGAACCTTGGAAATTATCTGAGGAGGAGTGTGGTGGCTCATAAGATTAGAATGCTGGGCCGATGATCAGTAGGCTTGCATTCGAGACCCGGTTGCTACTGCGGGATGGTGTGAGCTCCCGTCACGTGCTCCAGCTCTTGCCGACTCAGCAGTTCAGAAACGAGCAACGGCAAGTAAATAGTAGTATACATCTAAGGATTCTTGTACCAGGGACTCTGCTTTTAGTAGCTGTATGATGGAATTTGAAATCTGATAGAATTTGAACTTCATAATTAGGTGTGAAGGGAGGTATGCATTATTTCTTATTTCAGTAGCGATTTGTTGGAGTCCAAAACCCACTTTAGTATTTGAACAGATTCCCATATTGCAAGTCCTTTTGAGGTTCATCAGAGAGCTTTTCCAAAGTCAGAATTCATCTGGGTTGCCTAGGGCAATTGTGTGGTCCTTACAAGTTTCTCCAGCATGTTATTGTCGCAATAAACCTAACTTGCCCATTTTTTTCCTACGAAAATGTACAAGAACGGTGTGTTCCTGTAATGGGCCATTTTGGACATTGATTTTTGAAGGTTCATTAGATAAATGCTGACATCATAGATTGATGACTCTTTAAAACAGTGTCTTAGTGCATAACCATGGGGAGAATCAAAAATATCGACTTAACGTTTGCTTCGAAGACTCGCTGGAGGCTTCCTTGGCATTAATGGGATCCATCAATTTAGGTGTTCCTTAATTATTCTAAATCTGCATCTCCACGCCAAATAAAGCTTGTTCAGCTAATTTGATCTGGTACTCAGGTGTTTGAGAAATCTGCCCAAGGAAATAGCAAACACAAGATGCACATGGTGTCCTCCTCCTTTTTCTCCCCACCAAGATATCTTTCAACGTAATTTTGGAATGCCACCAGAGAACTGATGCCTTTCTCTATCTGGTGGCAACCCTTAATTAGCTGGATAACTGAAGCCATTGCCCAAATTATTGGATTCTTCAGTGGGCAAAATAAGAGTTGATGGGGGGGGGGGGGTTGTTCGTGTTTAACCCCTCACCCTGCTACCATCAATAGATTGAAAACATCATTTGTATTTGCAAGTGTTTCTTTAATTAAGACCTTTTAAAAATCTTTGCTATCGATTCATTCCATTATCTTATTGATTAACTGCACTGGATCATGTGGTCTTTAGTAGAGAGAAACAGATACCGTTTGCTCTTATGGTTAGCAGTTATGAACTGTAACTAATTCTAAGGGTCTATGCCTGGCCCAAACCTGTGATTTTAAAAAAGGGTTGGCTACCGTTGACTGCATAGCTTTAAAGAAGCAATAATCTAGTTCTGATGACCGAGTAAAAATGTTCCTTTCCCTTTTATTTTATTCATAGAAGCCTGTGTATGAGAGAGAGAGAGAGAGAGAGAGGAGAGAGAAAGAGGGAGAGAGAGAGAGAGAAAGGAAAGAGGAGAGAGAGAGAAAGGAGAAAAAAAGGAAAGAGAGAGAGAAGGGAGAGAGGAGGGAGGGAAAGAGAAGAGAAAGAGGAGGAAGAAAGATAGGAGAGGAGAGAGAAAGGAAAGAGAAAGAAAGAAAGGAGAGAGAAAGGTAAGGGAGAAAGGAATGAGAGCAGGAAAGAAAGAAAGGAGAGAGGAGGAAGGGAGAGAAGAGAAAGAGGGGGAAGAGAGAAAGGAGAGGAGAGAGAAAGGAAAGAGAAAGAGAAAGAAAGGAGAGAGAAAGAAAGAAAGGAGAGAGAAGAGGGAAGGAGAAGAGAAAGGGGGAAGAGAGATAGGAGAGGAGAGGAGAGAGAAAGGAAAGAGAGGAAGAAAGGAGAGGGAAAGGCAAGGGAGAAAGGAATGAGAGAAAGGGAAAGAAAGAAAGGGGAGGGAGGGAGAGAAGGGAAGAGAGATAGAGAGGAAAGAGAAAGAAAGAAAGGAGAGAGAGAAAGAAAATTGAGAGAAAGGAATGAGGGGGAGAGAGAAAGAGAAAGAAAGAAAGAAAAGAGAGAAGAGGGGGAGGGAGAGAGAATTTGTAGTAGGCTTGTCAGTTGCACCAAATATATGACTCTGATAAATCCAAATAGCTCTAAAATTGAATCTCTTCCTTCAAGTCGAAATAGAAAGAAGTTTTAGATTAGAAAACATGGGCATCTCTGGGAATTGAATCGCGATCATTGTTCTTTGGTTATGTCCCTTGTCTCTTGTTCTATTCAACTTTTTTTATATATATATAAAGATATTCTTTGAGAACACCGATGGAAACATAAAGCGGGTGTTTCTGTAAATATGTGCCCCAATGTCTCATAACTCCATTAAAGCTTTGTTCAATTCTTCTGGAAATCCACAAATTCCATTTCCATCTTCCCTGTTAATTTTATTGCAGCAAAAGCAATTGATCTAGCCAGCTAAGGGCGATATGCGATCTTTCTTTCCTAGAGCAACTAAGGATTTAGTTTAATTGTTTACTCTGAAGCACTGACGCACAGATACACCGATATTTAGGAGAGGAGATTGACAGTCAGTCTTGCCTAACTTAACCTTCCCCAGGTACTACCAGCACTTTATTACAATTATTAAAAAAAAAAAAAAAAAGCAGAGACACCCCAGTAAACCCGAATTTTATATTGTTTTGATGACTGAGATTTGCCCACAGATCAACAAAGCAATTAAAATCTTAAATAACGTTGCCTGAATTGTCAGACAAAGGATGAGGGTCCCAGTGGGAAAGAGTTATTTGTTTTTATTTATTTTTTAAAGTAGATCTTTCTTTCTGGAGTCTCTCCTTATGAGCAAATTATTTCACTAATTGGGATAGTCTTTATTTTTTCAGGCTTAATAATCGATGACATAGTAATATGTCAGGGAATTAAAAGAAAAATATTGCTAAAATGCCTCTTTTGTTTCTTCTTCTCCTTCTCCCTTCTCCTCCTCCTCCTCCTCCTCCTCCTCCTCCTCCTCCTCCTCATTGTTGAATTCAATTGGATTTTTAATCCATGACCTTGCCATGGCAATGATATAAAGTAGGGTCAATGGAAAGGTCAGTTAGGCATAGGCTAAAAAACCAGGAGACTGTGAATTCTAGCCTCACCTTAGGCGCACAGATAGCTGGGCGACGTTGAGCCAGTCACTCTCTCTAAAACCTAATAAGTAGGTAATGATAAACCACTTCTGAAAAGTCTCGCCAAGAAAGCCGCAGGAATTTATCCAAGCAGTCTAGGGGAGTCAAGATTAATTCAAATAGGAGAGCCAATGTCATGCTGTGGTTAAGGGAGTTAACTTGTGTGTGAGAGACAGAGGTGGGGGAGAGAGGGTGACAGAGAGAGAGAGAATATTCTAGTCCTGTCCTGGAAAAAAAAATCTCCCTCTATTAGCCCTAGGAAGAAGGCAAACCAGTTCCAAAAACATTGCAAGAAATCTGAATAAACTTCTCCAAGTAGTTGTCACAAGTCAAGATGGACCCAGTGAGGACCCAGTTTGTGGGGGCAATAAGCTGACTTTGTATAAATATACAAAAGTATGAAGGCTATTGCTTAACGAATTGTAAGCCGCCCTGAATCTCCGGAGAAGGGCGGCCTATAAAACAATTTTTTAAAAAAAAATAAATAAAAAAGATGCGGATACAGATTTAAAATACCTGCATATGCATCAATATATTTATATCAGTATTAAAAGTTTTTGTTCGTTGTTCGGGAAAGGCCAGTCCCATTCCATATCCCCTACTAATTATACTGAAGCAAAAATAATTGATCTGATGAATCTAAATGGGACACATCTTTTTTTTTCCTAGAGCAATTAAATCCTTAGTTTAATTGTTATACTTGAAACTTAATCACAGCTATGCAAAGTCATTGAATTGCATTAAGTAGGTTGAATATTAATATTGAGCGTTAATTCAATTGAATTTCATTTTTATCTCGGTTCTGCCTGCTAATTTTTAGACTGCTGTCGTCAACATATCGCCCTGTTAAACTTGAACATTGTTTGAAAGTTCTCACTGGATGACCAGGTTGTTTTTCGCCTTGATTAGTTTCCATCCATTGCTTCTTGTCCTGCCTTCTGATGCTTTGGAAAATAAATTGACCTCCCTCTTCTTTATGGCAACCCCTCAAATACTGGAATACTGCTATCATGTCTCCCCCAGTTCTTCTTTTCTCTAGACTAGCCATACGCAGTTCCTACAACATTCTTCATATGTTTTAGTCTCCAGACCTTTCCCCTTCCGTGCCTGAGGAGGGCCTACATGCTGGATTTCCCTTCTATTTGACCACCACCTTGTCCAGGTAGACCAGACAGGAAACATGACCAGATGAGTTAATTCTACATTATGCTACAACTGCATTAATTAAATCTTCCAAGTCTGACAATGCAAATCACTCACCGTCTTCTTTACAGTTGGAGAAACTAGGGAGGTTCCCTTCTGAGCCTTTCTCCGCCCTTATGCAGCTGAGGGCTATGCTAACTCTTATCTGACTGTTTCCTAGTCAGTATCTCTTCCCCTGGTCTTCCAAGGTCCTTCTCACATGCCATTAGACTTAACCACTATACTGCCAGTTCTTTAGCTGGTATTGGCCTTCATGTTCATCGAATTCTCCCCAAGAACCTCGTAATCTATCGGCATAGTATACGTCAGGGGTGATATTCACTTACCTTCACTACTAGTTCGCAAATGTGAGCATATACAGTCAAAAACATGATGACATCCTGGCGGGTGGTTGATATACGTGCAGATCCAAGCAATGTGGCCTTTTTGTAATTGACAGATGGAAATGTTGTCAATTCCCTTTGGGTCTCTTGCTTGCCAAGACTCCAGTCGTTTGAATCCCTCAAGTCCATTTTACCATCTTTAGCCTGTTTTTGATTGTACGTAGGGCGTTGGCGCATCTGAGCGAGCGTCTTCCATATTTGTCAACCCAGCCTTGGCTTGCCATTTTCTCCAACAAGGTGCTTAAAAACAAAAAATCCTAATCAACCCATGTTTCCCATGTCTTACATTTGCTTTGAGCGATGTTTCCTCGCTGAACAGGTTGCACCTGTCCTTCTTTCCACAAAGAATCGCCAGTAAGAGCAACTCCATGCAACAACAGACGAATTTGACACATTACATCTCTGCTTAGAACACAGGTCTTTAAACTTGGCAGCTTTAAGACTTGTGGATTTCAACTCCCAGAATTCTGTTCCAGCTATGCTTGCTGGAGAATTCTGGGAGTTGAAGTCCACAAGTCTTAATTCTGGGAGTTGAAGTCCACAAGTCTTAAAGCTGCCAAGTTTGAAGACCTCTGGCTTAGAATTTAAACCTTCTTACTCTTTTTCTTTGGTCTCTAATGGATACTGAAATCTTTTTTTTTTCAAACCTAGACGTTGATCTGATCATCCAGCCAGGCTCCCTGATGATTTAAAGGGCTTCCTTCCATCTGTCTTTCAAGAGTTAACCTCAGTAGGAACGAGACCAACCCGAGTTGCTTTTTAGAGCATTAAATCCAGCAAGTTGGAATTATGTCATCTGATGCCATTTGGGGTGGGGTGGGGGCACCAGGTGTATTTCACAGAGTGGAAGAGTTACTTTTCAGATAACTCAAATCTCGGTGAATCAAGCTGTTACACGAAGAACCCATTTGTATCCCACTGGGTCTCGTGCTGTTGAGTGTGTCATTAAGATTTACACGAGTCCAGTAGATGTCAAAAGGACAGGATGGCTGTCTCAAGCTGGCTAGAAGATGACCCAAAACCCTGAGACTTAATGCTTCAGTGAAGGGTAATGAAGACTGCAAGAAAACAACCAAGCTAGAGAGCACCAAGGACCCTTCGTTTCAACCCTGAGCTACAAATATTCTCCTCTATCCATGCTTCAACGAGTCTAGTTGTAGCTCTTGAGCCCTGTCTCTTTTTCTGCCTCTCTGTTTATCCGCTTCCTTCTCCATGGGTCAGAACTTCCTCTGAAGGGGTACATTTGATTCAGGCACTCAGTTGGAAATTAGTTAGGTGGAAGAACTAAGACAGAAAAAGCCAGGCATCTCGCAGGTCTCTCTGGAAGAAGACCATTCGAAGGTAATGGATCGGCAGACGTCCCCAAATGTTTGGTGCTTCCATGCACTTCTGATGGAGAGGACCCAATGCTTTTAGACAGGAGTATTGTCAATGGTATTGATCAGTTAAATCTGATCGTCCAGCCAGGCTCCCTGATGTTTTAAATGGCTCCCTTCTGTGTGGCACTAAGTGTGCAGAAGAAAAGTCTGGAGCTGAGAATCAAATCTCAGCAGGCCACTCAAAGCCCTTGGATGGCTCCAGGCGTGTCTAATCCAATCTGTCATCGTTCATTCATTCATTCACTCACTCACTCACTCATAGACACACACACACACACAATATACAGATCCAGGTAGATGTGAATAATACACAGACTTTTGCACACATAAACACAAGTACAGCTATGCAGGGATGTAATACATATTTTTCTCATCTGATTTTAATGTACGAGTTGGTTGGTATTCATCAGATAGGTGAACGTACGTCGCATTCCCACCGTCGCCGATCAAAATTCAGACACTTAGCAACCTGCAAGTATTTAGAACGGTTGTAGGATCCTGGGGTCCATGTGACTCTCAGCCAGCTTCCAGCAAGGGGAAAAGTGGATTCATTTAACAAAAATGTGAGTCACTTAACAACTGTGGCCAAAAAAAAAAGGACATTAAATCTAGCATGACTCACTTAATTTAGCAATGGAAATGTTGGGCCAAGTTGTAGCCGTAAGAATCACCATCACTTGAAGTCTTAATACCACTTTATAATGCCTTGATAAAACCACACATGGAATACAGCATCCAGTTTTGATTGCCACGATATATAAAAAAAAAAGGATTTTGAGACTCTAGAAAGAGTGCAGAGAAGAGCAACCAGGATGATGAGGGGACTGGAGGCTAAAACATACAAAGTGTGGTTGCAGGAATTGTGTATGTCTAGTTTAATGAAAAGAAGGACTAGAGGAGACATGATAGCAGTGTTCCAATATCTCAGGGGCTGCCACAAAGAAGAGGGAGTCAAGCTATTTTCCAGAGCACCTGAAGGCAGGACAAGAAGCAACGGGTGGAAAATAATCGAGGAGAAAAGCAACCTAGAACTAAGGAGAACATTCCTGACAGTGAGAACAATTAATCAGTGGAACAACTTGCCTCCAGAAATTGTGGGTGCTCCATGAGGTTTTTAAGAAGAGCCTGGAAATGGTATAGGGCAGGGGTCCCCCAACTGCCAGTCTGTGGATTGGTACTGGGCCAGGGCAAGCCAGAAACCAAGTTGCGCAAACCAGCGAAGCCCCATCTACGGGATGCAGGCAGCATGCGATACCGCATCCCCTGTGGTCCCCGGAAAAGCCTCTCTCCATGGAACCGGTCCCTAGGAGGTTGGACTAGAAGACCTCCAGGATCCCTTCCAACTCTTCTGCTATTCTGTTTACTATCTCTTCGGACTTGATCAGCACACAAAGGATTCCATTGAGCATTATTTTTCTGCAGCCAGTAAACATTTTATTTTTAACTAACTTCTCTCCCTTGTTTGGCATTGCTTTATCACCATGGTTTGAGAACAGTTTGGAATTGGAAGCACTGAGGAATTGAGGAGTCTGTGACGTCCCATCCCAAAGTGAACAATTAAAGAGTCAGGTTAGCCAGGGTGAAAAGGGACGCCACAATATTTCTTTGGCAAGTGCAACTTGGCGGCCACGATCCTAACAATAAACTATGTTACATTAAAAATGGGGCAGAGGGTGTTGGAGTGCTGGAAGTAAAGGGGGGGGGAGGTGTGGAAGTAATTTGCGGTGAAGACAGGACAAATATTTTTTAATCTCCGTTGTCATCTCATCTAAATCTAAACCTATTTGTATTAACCTTTGCTGACAGAGTCACATGACGGACATAATTTCTGGTAATTTACCAGCAGCAGATCTAACCTTTTGTCATCAAATATTCATAAAGGCACGATTCCCAATGATTTTCTGTCTTTTTAAATATTTACAGCTTGTTGTCTGCTTCCCTTTTTTTTTTTTTTTTTTTTTTGGACTGTAATTTGAACACAATTGAAGTCAGATGAAATTAAAGTTACATTTCTTTCGCGGGCGGAAATACCTACAGGCAAACGACGCAGGGAAAGGAGAAGGCTTGGCGGGTCCCCGAAGATGATGCTCTGCAGATGGTGGACATCTCGACGAAGGAAAGCACGTGTCCCTCAAATGGGCTAAGAGAGCTTTCCGCCATGTCTATCAACTCTTTAACTGCTGAAATAGATGTCGTGGGTGGATGAGACACGGTTCCTTCAGGGAAGTATTCATTTTAGAGAGGATCGTAAAAGTACTGTGAAGCGATATATAAGTCTAAGTGCTATTGCTATAAGAAGCAGGTTTATTTTATTTTGTTTATTTATTTATTAAATTTATATTGCTGCCTATTCGCCCATGGCGATTCAAGGCGGCTTATAGAATATAAAAACCACACTTAAAAAGTAATAAAAAATCAAATAAATTAATGTAATAAAATTACTCCCACCACAGCGACAGCCAATACATAGAAGCCATTTTTTAAAAAAATTAGATTTATATGCTGCCCTTCTCCGGAGACTCAGGGCGGCTTATAAGGCGCTAAGCAATAGCCTTCATATTTTTGTATATTTTTTATACAAAGTCAGCTTATTGCCCCCACAAACTGGGTCCTCAATTTAATGGGCTCCATCCTGTTCTGGGTTCCCCAGGCCCGCTGGCAGAACCAGGTCTTCAGCGCCTTCCGGAAGAGTGTCAGAGTGGGGGCCATTCTAACCTCTGGGGGGGATGATGCTCCAGAGAGAGAGGGAGCCACCACGAGAAGGCCCTTCTTCTGGGTCCCACCAGGTGTATCTCCCTCAGGGATGGGACCCGCAACATTCCCTGCCTCCCTGCTCTGATGGGTCAGGTAGATGTGAATGGCAAGAGATGGTCCCTCAGATCACCTGGTCCCAAGCCATGAAGGCTTTTAAAGGTGACAACCAGCACCTTGAACTGCACCTGGAAGCAAATCAGCAACCAATGCAGCTCCCGCAGGAGAGGTGATGCATGTGCACACCGGGGTCTGCACAAAATTGTGTGGGCCGCTACATTTTGCACCAACTGGAGCTTCCGGATGCTCTTTAAGGGCAGCCCCATGTAGAGCGGGTTGCAATAAGAAGACTTACATATCACTTTATAATATTTTTACAGTCCTAAGTGATTTACAGAGCCAGCTCCCAAACAATCTGGGTCCTCATTTTACCGACCTCAGAAGGATGGAAAGGTTGAATCAACCTTGAGCCGGAGACACTTGAACTGCTGGCAGTTAGCAGAATTAGCCTGCAATACTGCATTCTAACCACTGCGCCACTGGAGCTCTTGAGACAGAGAAAGAGAGAGAAAGTTTGTAGATAGGTAGAAGATAGCTAGATAAAGGGAGAGGGAGGGAGAGAGAGAGAATTGCATTTCTGAATGGATAAAGTAAGGAAAAACAGAAAAAAGAGAATCACATATCATCTGAATAGAAATAGACCTGTCAGCTCGTGACCCTTTTGGGTTGGCAGTTCAGCTAGCCTTGTATTTTGTCCCAAAATACTTTAGTCACAGTTGTAGATTAAGGGATAATATTTTGGAATGAATATTTTGAATCCTATGGGATCAGTAGGTCCAGGGAGTACTAAAGACTCTGAAGTCTTACGGAAATTCAACAATTTCCCCTACTACATCTAATATCGCTGAATACCTTACTCTGATATATGGCATAGATCTATACAGAGAGAAGTGTGTGCATGCATATGTATAACACCTTTCCACAGCCGTTGCAAATTTTATTCATCCAGGAGGCATAATTGTTAAATTCTGTGAGTGGAAACGGCTTAAAGTTTCTGTGACGGCTTTCAACGCAAAGTTTGAGCTTTGGCCCAAGGAGAACATGTTTCTGTAAATGCCGCAGCATTTAGCAGCATGAGCTGATCGGGAATGAAGCTCTATGCCACAACTCTGAAGACAATCGCTTTCTTCTCTTTTTTTTTGGGGGGGGGGGGTCCTGCAAAGAAAAAGCAACTAGGGTTTGCAAGCCTGTTTTCTTTTTTTTTCTTTTTCTTTTAATACAAATATGTAAGAATTTATTTCCAGGCCAGCTTCAATTTCATGGTGTGTTTTTAAAAACAAGTTTTTAATTGCACTTTGCAAACTTAAATGGATAATTCTGCTGCGTGGATGCATGTTCATTCAGGGGTCTGGAGGTATATGAATAAGGAAAACTCAACTTAAGAAATAAAGAGGAATTCCTGATAGGAAAATGATGGTTCCATTAAACTGAGAATAATTAATCAATGGAATCGCTTGGCTCCTGGTGTTGTGGGTACTTGGTCACTGGAGCTTATCGAAAAAAGATTGGAGAGCCATTCGTCTGGGATGGTTTAAAGCAGGGGTGTCAAACTCGGTTTTATTGAGGGTTGTGTTTGACTTCGGGGGCCAGGATGGGTGTAGCCATCTTTTTTTTTAAGTTTTGTATTATAAATAATAACAAAATTTTAAAAAAACATTGGACATAGATATGACATCACTGGTTCCACTAGATAACAAGAGGGTAGCCAGGACAAATGTATAGTGTTAGAACAAATATATAGATGTTATTATAGATAAATGTATGTTTAAGAACTATATGTTTATATGAGTACTAATATTATTGTAAAGTGACAGAAGATGTTTGGAATCAGTGATGTGGGCATAGCCATCTTTTTTTTTTTTTTTTTGGAAAATTTTTTATTTATTTTTAAAGCATAAAACAAGAGTTTGGCCCAGTATAACATAAGTATAAATTCATAATTTCATCAATTAGCATCTTAAAACAAACCAAAAAATAACAAGAATAACAAAAGAAAAAGAAAAAACAACAACAAAAAACAAAAACAAATCTAAACCCAATTTTTATCATCCAATCTAACATTTTATTCTAACATTTAAGTTTTTACTATGTAGTCACCCTAATTCTTAAATTTCAAATCCAAACAGCACTTTATAGTATTCATTTATCATTTTAAATAATCAATATTTCATGTATTTTCTGTACTTCAAAGACCCAAATCAAATAAATATTTCTTTTAAAACACTTCTAATAACCAATATAAAATATTTCATTCCTGTCTAAAAGACATTTTAAAGTCAATATCCATTTTTCAAAAGTATCTCCTTCATTCCTCCTAGGTTTATTTTTAGCTGGATTGCAGCTGGTTTCCAGAAATGCTTTCCTCCACTCCTAACCTTATTTATTGGCTGGATCACAGTTAGTTTTAACTGCTTCCAACATTTTCTTCTTCACTCCTCCTAGTTCTATTTTTAGCTGGATAACAGTTTTTCAGCTGTTTTCCAGGGATGCTTCCCTCCACCCCAACCTATATTTCACTGGCTCACAGTTTAGCTTTAACTGCTCCCCAGCATTGCCTCCTCTACTCCTCCTAGGTTTATTTTTGGCTGGTTCACAGCTTAATCAGCTATGGGCGTAGCCATCTTGACGTTTCTCCCGAACCGGTAGCGGTGACGGTATGACATCACCAAACCAGTTCTGCCCCCCATGCCCCCACACCCTCTGTGCCCCCACACTCCCCCACACATTATTCTTACCTTTTATTTGGCCCCACCCCCAATCTGTTGCTGCCTCCTGAGTCCCAGCTGATGGCTAGAGGGAAAAAAACTGTTTAAACTCTTGCCGCGGGGCTTCAAAGGGCCGCCCTACAGCTGATCAGTGTTAAAAGAAAACAAATGAGTAATCAGTGCCTGCCACTATTTAGGATTTATATATAAAGTATTGCCATTGGCTTTAAAAAATGTGTTTGCTCGTGTCTGTGTGTAGGTGGTTTTTTTTCTAGCCCAAAGAAAACAAGGACTTTCCACCTCTTGACTGATCTCGAATACTGCCACAATGGAAATCAGCCCCTTTTATTAATTTTCTCTGCATTTTTGCTTGTTCTGTTTTGTATTCCTAAATCCTTGACTTTGTTTCTACCTTTGTCTATTGCAGTGATGGCTAACCTTTTTGCTGTCACGTGCCAAAAGGGGGGGGAGTATGGGGGGGTCACGGGTATGGGTGCCCACATCCATAATTCAATGCATCCCGCCCTCCCCCTTCTTTTGGCACATGAGGGCACGGTGGGCCTGGTAGGCCCATTTTTCCCCCTCCCCAGGCTCCAGAGGCTTTCTAGGAGCCTGGGGAGGGCAAAAACAGCCTTCCCCATCCCCCCGGAGGCCTTCGGGCGGCCGGAAACAGCCAGTTTCCCAACTTCCGGTGGGACCGGAAGGCCTGAAAATCAGTTGGCCAGTGCACACATGCACGCTGGAGCTGAGCTAGGGCAAGACTCGTGTGCCCACCAATATGGCTCCGCGTGCCACCTGTGGCACCTGTGCCATAGGTTCACCATCACGGGACTACTGTATTGTGTTATTTACTTTGCCTTTTGTTAGAGAAACCATTCTTCAGTTTCTGGTTGCTATCGTTTGCCGTTATCTTGCTTCACATTTTCAACAAAGTTCAGCCAAACCTAGAGATCAAAAACCTGCATTGAGTGCTATTTGTCAACAGGAGTGTGTGTGTGTGTGTGTGTGTGTGTGTGTGTGTGTGTGTGTGTCTTTTGCTTTCTCCCTCAAACAGCTGTAGATCTTAGTCAAGGAAGGGAGAAAGCAGAAGAGTGTTTTAAAATAAATGGTTAGCACATTAGTATAAAACCTATTGATTAAAAACACCAAACATAATGTTAGTCTGACTGAGGCATTGCTGAAATAAATTTATCCTTCTGACTTTTGCATTAACCTTTTATTGACTGCTGGCATACCCATCATTAACACACACTTTAGCTAAAGTGGTTAATTTTAGTATCGTGACCAGCGTCTCCCAACATATTGAATAGATCCAATCATCAAATTGTATGTATAACGACCCAGAAAATAAGAAAGTTCGAAGAGTCTTCTTGGGATTCCAGAAGAGTAGATATCTTCAGCTTGGTTTTGCTGAGATAGCCCCATGGAGGTTCTTGAGATGGTCAGTTGAAAAGATTTGTTTAACAGTTTTATGGTTGAAATATTTCTGAAACGGGGAAAACACAGTACAGTCAAGCCAATAATTTTCCATAAAAGTTTTTTTTTTAGTTAAAGTACCGTGTTTTCCCAAAAATAATACTGGGTCTTATATTAATTTTTGCTCCAAAAGACACATTAGGATTTATTTTCCAGTTAGGTCTTTTGAGAAAATACGGTACTAAATGTGTCCATCTGGCTGACAATCTTAACTGGGATTTATTTTTGGGGTAGGGCTTATATTACGAGCATCCTGAAAAATCATACTAGGACTTATTTTCCAGTTGAGTCTTATTTTAGGGGAAACAGGGTATAACTTCTCTAGTCTGAAGTAGTGCATTCATTCTTACCACTAATTCGGCAACATTGATAATGTCACCTCTCGGTATAACATACAACATAGAATGACAATGTTGGGAGACACGTTGGATGTCTTCTAGTCCAACCACCTACTCTAGCAGGAGACCTTATACCATTTTAGACAAGTGGCTGTCTACTCTCTTCATAAAAGCCCCCATTATTGAAGCACTCATCACTTCTGAAGGCAAGACCTTCCACTGGTTAATTGTTCTCACTGTTATGAAAGTATCTCCTTAGTTCTAGGTTGCTTCTCTCCTTGATTAGTTTCCATCTGTTGTTTCTTTGGATGCCTTCTGGTATTTTGGAAAGTAGGTTGACCCCCCTCATCTTTGTGGTAGCCCCTCAAATATTAGAACATTGCTTTGATATCTCCCCTGGTCCTTCTTTTCACCAGACTAGACATAC
The DNA here is from genome assembly GCA_030761175.1 of Masticophis lateralis. Classification (NCBI taxonomy): domain Eukaryota; kingdom Metazoa; phylum Chordata; class Lepidosauria; order Squamata; family Colubridae; genus Masticophis; species Masticophis lateralis. Next base: position 4,941,544 of record JAUDYJ010000010.1, on the reverse strand, counting down.
CCAATTCCTGCTGTTAGGTTCAGCCTGAGCTTACTCCTAACTGTTGGTCAGGCAATATATCTATTTCTTTAAGAAACAACTGAGCCAAGTAATCAGGGTTTGCTGAACCCTGTAATTAGGCTACAGTGTATAAATAAGCAGTGCAGAGAAGCCTTCTTTCCTCTTGTTCTTCTTGTTCCTGATTGTTGCTTCCTGCGTCTTCCTGCTGATTGGTGTTTGACTGGATTGTTATATGGTACTGTATACCAAGAGTTACTAAAGTCTGTTTGCTTTGGTAACGGAGGATTCCTACTGGACTGATATTACTGTTTATGACCTTGGACTGTTTTACCTACACCGAGACTGCATCTTATCTTGTATATAAAGTATTTTTCTCACATGAGCTGTACGTTTATCTCCTTCCCTGTGTGTTTCTACTCTGCTCGTTGCACAAGCAACAAATACTTTTTACACACACCCTAACACCTGCAACCATTCTTCATATGTTTTACAAGTGTCATGAGTTTATTGATTAAATTTATATGCTGCCCATCTCCCTGTTAAGCAACTCCAGCTGGCTTACAACAATATCAAAACACAATATAAGAAAAACAGTGAAACACTGAAAACCTTCAGCATTAAGAATTAAAACATTAAAATTAACCAAGAATGAGCAATATGAAAACAAAGTGGGATCTTCTCCTAAACTACTCACCATCTCCAAACTGGATTAATGCATGCTTGGAGTAACTTGCTTTTTTATAATTAATATTTCATATAATTGAAATTATATGAAAAGTTAATTTTTTAAAAAATTTATGGTCAACGCTCTAAACAAATTGCTGTTTTCTTTCTCTTGGGGAAAATCAAATGAACGCTATGAGGGAAAGACATACATCAAATTGGACATGATGAATTGCTGATAAATAGGTAGAAGTGGCTTTCCTTGATCCATTTTCTAAGGACTTGAGACATGTACTATAGTAGAATTTATGAGTTATCAGCTCAAAATAGGCAGAAGGATATATGGTTTTGCATACTGGATAACGAACTTAGGGACTCCTTGCTTCAATACATTCACGAGAAGGATGGATCTATTATTATAGGCTATTAGTTAAACATGGTGGCATAGTGAAGGATCAGTTCTTTCATGAAAAACCTTTGATGGAACTTCTGGATTCCTTCCAAAAATTGAAATGGTCATTTTTAACATTACAAAAGAGGAAATTATTAAGGCGATAAAAATTATGGATGGAAAAGTAACTCCTTAATTTGATTTTTTTTTTTTTTTTTTGAACTTACACCTGATTCATAATCTAGTTTGGCCTTGGTCCTATCGATTATATTTTAAATCCTATTTTGTTTTGGGGGAAACGGAGCAGTGGTAAAATGTAAAATTTGTTACTACCGGTTCTGTGGGCATGGCTTGGGGGCGTGGGGGGTAATGTGACTGGGTGGGCATGGCCAACTTTTTTTTTTTTTAACTTTTAAAAGCATTTTTTCTACAGCCTCTTCAGCCGAAGAGGTTGAAAAAATGCTTTTAAAAGGCTCTGATGATCCCAAATGAGCCGCATGATTGACAGAGGCTTCTTTTTTTTACTTTTAAAAGCATTTTTTCAGCCGAAGAAAAAATGCTTTTAAAAGTTTTTTTTAAAAAGCCTCTGATGATCGCGCAGCTCAGCTGGGCATGGGAGGGGGGCAAGGATTTTTGCTACCAGTTCTCCGAACCACCTTCCGCCATTCCTACCGGATCAGGCGATCCAGTCCGAACCGCGAGCATTTCACCCTTGAAACGGAGATATTTTTAATTTTTTTTTATTTTTATTCATCATATTTCTATGCCGTCCACTCTCTGAGGACTATGGGTGGCTAACAACAATCAACAGTATACTAAATAGCCTATTGCCCCCAACAATCTGGGTCCTACCACATTATCCTTAAATGGCCTTCCAAGTGTGTTTTATTTTTAATCCTGGAGACCAGATAACCATTTGTCCAGAATGGAATAGAGTCAGGGGTGAAATGCTACCGGTTCAGACCAGTTCTCCCGAACTGATAGTAAAAAATGCTACTGATTCGGGTGAACCGGTATTTCCGATGATCAGCTGGGCGACAATCAGCTGTGACACGCGATTTATATTAGCTAGAATCAGCGGATTTCCTGCTTTCTAGCTAATCTAAATCACGCGGTACAATGGATTCCCCCTTCCCCTCGCTATTCTACTTACCTTTGCAGACTCGGAAGGCTTCAACATGTTCCTTTTTTAGCACTGTGTAAGTGTGCCCCAGGTGCGAAGCGCACGCTCGGTAGCAGACACATTGAACCGGTAGCAGACTTCAGAGAATTTCACCGCTATATAGGGTCTCTTGCTCGAACAGGGGGTTGGCCTAGAAGATCTCCAAGGTCCCTTCCAAGTCTATGATTCTATGTTCTGTTGAGTTTAGTTGAATTTCAACCTGCCCAATAGGGTCATCCTTGAAAAGTCCTTTGTTCTTATTAACATTCGCTGAACCTCTGCTGGTTGAAGAACTCTAAGACTTGCCCAAATATGCTAATGGATTTAGAAAACCTTTGCCTTGAAATGTTTCACCTGGAGTATCAACTGGGGGAGGGGGGAGAGACAGTGAGAGACGCAACTAAGAAAAAAAAACTGAATTAAGCATCTTGTCAGAGCTTGTAATTGGCTTCAACTTTTATTGAATATTAATGACATCCATTTTTTAGTAAGGTGAAGAGAGAGGAGAAGTTTCCAACCCAGAGTTATCACACAGGTTAGGACCAGGAAACCTGATGCTCAACTCAAGTTACCTTGAGGTCCCTGCGCGCGACAAATCCTCACATTTTTCAACGTGGCACGGTTTTTTATCAAAGGCGCAATTTAATATTTATGCTAAGAGGATTCTCCCCCAAAGACAAAAAAGAAGAGTAACTTGTGTTCCTTTCATTTGTATTTTAAATAAATAATGAGAACATTGAAACACATTACTCCTTTTCTCTCTCTCTCTCTCTCTCTCTCTCTGTTCAGGACCCCGAGGTCGGTTAATCTTATTATTTATGAAGTGATGTGCTACTTTATGGTACTTAATGCATGTTAACAGATGCTATTATCACAGCCGGAAGTGGAACTGGAGAAGATATATAGGAATGTGATGTGTTAATACTGTCCTTGTGCTGTAATGCTCCAGGGATTGAGTGCGCGAGAAGGTAGAGCTCCAATTAACCACTTTCCAACATGGGTGTGAACTTGATAGACGTCGTCCCCTGGGTGTTTTTCTGCCATCAATAATCACCAGGAGAAATGATGTCCCCTTTTGGATAGGTTTTGTTTCATCCTTTTTTCAAGGGTCAAACGTGGCCAAGCGATCGCGTCCATTAATCATTTGAAGGGTGTTGAAAGCATTAATCGGTTGATTGTCGGGGCCAGTCCCTGAACTCTTTGGCTGCAAATGAAGATGTGGCATTCTGCTTTATGTTAGTTTGGGTACAGTGGTAGCCTTTTGTAGATGGGGTCCTTTGGAGCTAAGGCTGAGTATTGAATTAATACCAGAGTAATGTTCACTCCTTTACATGATGTTCTGGTACCGAGTGCTGAAAAGGGACTGCGCACACGCTTGTCTGGGCCGCAACCCAGAAGAAGAGCTGCCCAGGGTGCATGCACGTGCCCGAAAATGAACTTCCGTTTACTAAGACTGTATTACTATTATTCTCTTCCTTATTAGTATCTGTCTCTTCCCACTTATGACTATAACCATGTTGCTTGTATCTTTCAATTAATATTGTTTTTATTTGTTTCCTAGTATGATTTGATAGCTTATTAGTAACCTTGACTATCATTGCTGTACCTTATGATTCTTGACGAATGTATCTTTTCTTTTATGTACACTGAGAGCTTATGCACCAGAGACAAATTCCTTGTGTGTCCAATCACACTTGGCCAATCAAGAATTCTATTCTATTCTGTTCTGTTCTGTTCTGTTCTGTTCTGTTCTGTTCTGTTCTGTTCTATTCTATTCTATTCTATTCTATTCTATTCTACTCTACTCTACTCTACTCTACTCTACTCTACTCTACTCTACTCTAAACTTTGGAAGAATCGTTTTTCCCTTTTGAATCCACAAACAATCTACCTAGAAAAAGGTTGTTTTTTCAAAGATTATCTTTCGGCTGTCTTCCTCCTCCTATTACAAATAACCAAATCTGTCTTCCACTTTGCACGCTTTCATAAGCATTAGATAATGAGCCAGCAGTTGGCAAATTAAAACACACAGCGGTTAAAAAAAAAATTCACTAAGATGAGAAACACTAAATGGCTACAAATTCACTAGTACAAGGAGAATTAAATGGCAGCCTTTATTATAACATAATCTTCTGAGAGGGGTGGGTTAACAACTCATAAAATCTTCCCGCACAGATTCAGTTGCTTATGATAATTAAGCTCCAGATTTGCTGATGAAGATTCTCTTTAATAAGAAACAGTGTAATTCAAAGGGATCCTCTGAGAATGTAGTGACTGCTAACCCCTTAATTTAATTTTGCTCGAGTTTTGCCCATCTATTCATCAGCAGAAATTGTTATTAACCTTCCTCTGCAACCAGCCACCTCCCCCCCACCCCCCGTTTCTTCTTCTTCCCTTTTGCCATTCTCTTAGATTTACAAGCCACCTCCTGCAATATTATTTAATCTACCCTGTGACCTTAGTGCAATAATTTTGGTTTAATCTCCCTCAATAATCTCATAATAACAGCAAAAAAAGACCGGCAGAAAGTAACCACTCCAGATAAGGCTGTGAAGTAATGAAGAAATAATTTGCCATCAAAATGCGAGTGGGTTGAATTCTCTCTGTGAATGGCTACTCTTCAGCTTTTATATTAATCGGACAATAAAATGTATCCTTTGACATCAATGAAATCTAAGTTGGTCATTCTGGTCTAATTGATTTAAGGGAATGTAAGCATGATTAAGTCTGAATCCAATAAATGTTGTCTGTTTTCTTTTTCCAATACACTTCCGGAACTTCACTTTCCATTATTTGCAAAGTCTGTTTTTCAAAAGGGATTTTTTTCCCCTTTTTTCCCCTCTCAGTCACAGAGTGTTTTGAAAAAGGTTAATTTTTTGGAATTTATTTTCTTGCTGCAAGACGACAAAGAATGTTGCTGGTTTTGTGGTTTATTTATTTATTTATTTTAATATATGGACCTTTCCTTCGGAAGTCTTCTCTTAAATTGTAGATCAAGAGGCAAGCCGTTACAATTTACAAACCACGGAAAAGACAATTAAACATTGAAAATTCAACACTGACTTTATACTTTCGAGGTTCTTATATCTAAGAACTCTATGCCTGCCCACAATTATACCTGATTCCTCTGGAGAGGAAAAAAAAATATCAGAACAAGTGAAAACAACCTGAATTTGTTCCCTCTGCAAAAAAAACTGCAAAATAAAAGTTCTGCATAGCGCCGATTCGTTCAATGCGTTTAGTGTGATTTCCCGAGGTCGCGTCCTAAAATATTAAATCTTGAACTGCTTCCAGTAACTAATTTCCGATCTTTTTTTATTTATTTATTTTAGGTGCCATTCACCACTTTCAGAAAACTTACCGGAGGACGAGAAACCGAAATGCAAGCCTTACTGGGAGGACAATGATCCCAGGATGCCATTACCTTTCAATCTTGATGATATAATATTTGAACTACAGACAATTCTGGAAGATTAGAAAAGCTTTATCAGAAACTGGAATTGGAATTCCATTGCTAAGAAGCACCATAGAAAAAGAATGAAAGCAAAGAAGCCCGTTAATTAATTGTAGATTTAGCGACATTCAGTAGCATGGTTGGTTGAGAAACAAATCAAAAAGGGGCCCTTGGTTTTCTTTGAGCTTTTTTTTTTTCCCACAGACGTTTCATTACCCAACTAGGTAACATCAATGTTAGAAGGGAGGGGGTTTGCAGAAAGGAGGAGGAGGAGGATGGTTCTTGGTGCTCTCTTAGCTTGGTTGTTTTTTTGCAGATGTTTCATTACAACCCTGAGCTACAAATGTTCTCATTTATTGGTCAGTCAAAAAGGACGTTGGAGCAGGATTATGAAAAAGTAGATTATCTGGAATCTGTACTGGAGCTAAAAACTCAAGCGATATCCATACCAAAGAGCATTTCAGAAAGGTAAATGAGAAATAAAAGACCAACTGATGCCTGTTTTATTGATGTTTACTGATATTTAATGATATTTTGGTCTGCGGTTACATGGCACACGTCATCGAGTCACCCAAGAAATTGGGAATCTATTATTCTGTTTGAAAATAGGGTTGAACTAGAGGACCTCAAAGGTGTCAGAATATTCATGAACTGGAATGGAGACATGGTAACAAGGTCAGCCAATGAATAGGCATAGCAACTGGGTCGGCCAGTGAGGGCTGTTTGGAAACAGAAACTTAAGCAAGAGGTCTGGGCGTGGCTTAGCTGTGCTGAGCTCTGATTCTGTGCTCAGCTCTAAAATGAAACTAATCTGGACTGTCTGCTGAACTGAAACTAAGAACTTACTTATAATCTCTCCTCTGCTTGTGGTTTTTTTGTTTGTTTGTTTTTTGCCTGTAACTCTTTACCACGTTGGAAGAATCTGCTGTTGGTGGTGTCTGTGTTGTTATGTATATAAAGGGAAGTTAATGAATCCTGCAGAATCAGTTACCCGCGTGTGCTTTCTGGATTTGATTTTTTGCAACAAACTCTGAAAGAAGGTCCCTTCCAACTTCTATTATTCTGCTTTCTGTTAAGTCACCTTCTGAGATCAGCGAAATTATATTTCGGTCCAGCAGTACTGGTCACACCTGATTGTGATCTTCACTCAGAATAGGTAGCTAGGAGAAGTTATCCCGTAATTGTCCTCTTTCCCCTGAGCGACCACAAACAGGATTTTGTAGGTCAGAGGTTGGGCTACACAACAAAGCATGAAAACTATGCAATCTACCAAACCATGGTATTGTCTGCCATATGTCTTTCCTGATGAAATCAGAATCTTCCTTAAGGAAAACCAAGATCCGATGGAGAAGGGCTCCTTCTTTCCAATCGTTTTACTGAATTGCAATGGGCACCTTTAGCAAAATCCTGTTTCTGGACATGGCCCGCCTTTCATTTTTCGTCATTGCTGCTGGACAAAATGGCAGGGAAATTGGTCCCCCCCCTTCCCTACATACACACACACACACACACAGGGTATGTGTCAAGCTAAATGGATTACTGAAGATACAGATCTGTTTGCTTGTCTGCACTTGCCTTTAGACAATATTCATCAGTTCTACAAAAAGCTCTTGATTAAACAGAGAAGCCAAACAAATGTCAAGGTTCAAAGCAAAAGGCCCTTTGCTCCCATCTCGCAATCCTCAAATTGGACTGATAGTTGACTTTGCATTAGCCATAAGTAATTGTCGGCAGAAATGAAATCAGCTCACAGCTCTGAAGGTAGGAAAGTTGGCAAACAAAACCTCTTGTTTTGCCTTTAGGGAGAATTAGAATAGAATAGGAAAGAGTAGGGTAGGGTAGGGTAGGTCAGGGTAGAGTAGAGTAGAGTAGAGTAGAGTAGAGTAGAGTAGAGTAGAGTAGAGTAGAGTAGAAAATGAAGAGAAGAGAAGAGAAGAGAAGAGAAGAGGAAGGGACCATGGAGGTCTTCTTGGCCAACTCCTTGCTCAAACAGGAGACCATTCTGGACAAATGACTGTCCAGTTTCTTCTTCAAAACCTCCATGATGGAGCACCCCCAACATCTGGAGGCAAGTCGTTCTGTGGATAGATTGTTCTCATTCTCAGGAAATGTTTGCTGAAGACAGAAGAAGAAGACAGTAGAATGGAAGGGGGAGGAGGAGAGGTCCACTTATTTTCCAAAGCTTCTGAAGACAAGAAACAATGGATGGAAACTGATCAAGGAGAGTAGCAACCTGGAATTAAGGTGAAACCTCCTAACAGTACGGACAATTAACCAGTGTGACAGCTTGCCTCCAGAAGTTGTGAATGCTCCAACACTGGCAGTTTTTAAGAAGACCCCCACAGAGGGGGGGAATAAAAAACCTCCCAGGTCCCTTCCAGTTCTATTCTGATTGATTGACCTTTTCCATCTGTTACTTCTTGCCTTGCCCACGCAGATTTTAAGGTTTGGCTGGGGAATTTTGGGAGTTGAAGTCCACAAGTCTTAAAAGTTGCCAAGGCTGGACAACCCTGGTTTAGCACATCCCTGGGAAGCATGCAAAAAGATTTAGAACTGGCTTCCTATTAAAGCCTGGAATAGCTCAGCAGACTAATGCACTGTAATTTAACTCCAGCTGTCTGCAATTACTGTAAGTTCCAATCTCACCAGGCTCAAGGTTGACTCAGCCTTCCATCCTTTCTAAGGTAGGTAAATTGAGGACCCAGTTTGTGGGGCAATAAGATGACTTTGTAAAATATACAAAAGTATGAAGGCTATTGCTTAACGCATTGTAAGCCACCCTGAGTCTCCGGAGAAGGGCGGCAGATAAATCAATTTTTTTAAAAAGGGGGGGGGGCAGTGGGGAGGGCAGGGGTGGGCAGTTGGGACCTCGCAGGGGTTCGGGAGAACCTCTAGCTAAGATTCTGTGCAGTTCAGAGAACCCCCAAATCCCACTCCTGGCTGGCCCCAGCCACCCTGCCCCTCCCTTCCCAGGAGTCTCCACATGGCCCGTTTTGGATGCAGGTAAGTGCAGGGCACACACAGAGGCTCAGGGAGGGCAAAAAGTGGGTCCAGTGGAAGTTTGGGAAGGCCAGCCTCCAGAGGGCCTCCGGAGCCCAGAGAGGCCATCTTCGCCCTCCCAGAGGCTCGAGGAAAGCCTCGGGAGCCTGGGGAGGGCAAAAACACTCCCCCCACACTGAGGTGCAGGAGCCGACTAAGCCACACCCAACAAATGGGCTTCAAAAATTTTAGCAAGGGGTTCTCTTGTTTTGCCACCCAGCAAAACAAGAGAACCCCTTGCTAAAATTTTTGAAGCCCATCCCTGGGGGAAGGGATGTTTCCTTCTTTTGCCTGTTCAGAGCTAACACAGAGCTGCAATTCTTCCTTTGATGTCCTCGCCGTGTCTCTAGTTCAGAGTTTCTTCTGCCACTCTGGCTAATGGGGTCTTTTCGTAATAGATTGCCGGTCCCTTGAGTCGCCAGATTTTTTTTCTTTTTTTTGAAAGACGGGTCACAACCGAGAAGAGCTGGCTGTTAAATAACATTTGATGCTGCTCAGGGGAATGATAATTACAGCAGTTTAGTTAGGAAGATTCACAGGGGCCGTAAGAAGAGCTGCGTTCCTGCAAGAGGCAGGCTCAGCCCTGACCTCTGGCAAGGAAGTAGGGTCAAAACCCATCCATCGTCTCTGGAGTTGGCATATCAGGTCACACCGGTGAGGTGGGGAAAGAACCAGGGGGTAGATAGAGGGGAGCTTATTCAATCACACTCCTGAAAGGAAAAAAAAAAAGAAAAGACGCCAAACAGATTCACGAAGTGATGAGTGAGAGGTATCAGGAGGGATTTGAGCCTGTACAATATCAGCCAGACCTGTCCAAGGAAATCCATGGAGTTCACGAGTATCGTAAAAGAAAGATCTTCACTTCTATGGCCCCTGGAGGGTGAGGTGATGTTCTCCAGCTCTTTTGGGGTTGTTATGTTTTTGTTATTTTTTTTTGAGACCAGACAAGTAGGACAGCCTTTCCCAGCCTAAATCTGCTCCCCGGGTACAGCTTGGCCTATAACATCCTAGGCTGACCTATAGAATCATAGGGCCAGAAGGGAACTTTGGAGGTTCTAGTCCAACTTCCTGCATTGATGATGTTACAGAGCTTGATAATGAAACATCTATATGAAACCTACGAAGATCAGAGAGTATCAAGGGCCTCACAGTTGTCCTCCTCTTCCTCCCCACTTCCTTCTCCTCCTCCTCCCATTCTCCTCCTTCTCCATTCCTCAGACCCCATCCTGTTACTGATGATGTGGAGTTTAATAACAATGTCTGCAAGAAACCCATGAAGCTTAGAGAGCATCAAGGACACCACGATTGTCATCGTCTCCTCCTCCTCCTCCTCCTCCTCCTCCTCCCCCCCCCACCCAACCCCACTCCCTTCTAGCATTGATGATCAGATGATCACTGATCAGAAAGCACTAAGGACTCCACAGTCCGTAAGTTTGTATGGCCTGAAGAGCAAGGATGAATTCAAAACCCTCTGTATAGATTGAAGCAAATAATTGAGATACCCAACGCTTCATTTGAGATTCGGTCATCACCCAAACCGTCAAGACAGATCTCACTCGCCAATCATATCAAAGATCAAAATATCACGATTAGCCGATCCCGGCTATTCTCTCTGGTAATTAGAAGAATTGCTATGGGGGAAAAAAAACGGTAACTCGAAAGGAAGAATCGTTATGGTAATTTCCAAGGGAGAAACCATTAGCTTCTTAAGGCAAAACACTGGGAAGGCATGATAGATCAAATTTGTGGAATTACTATTTAATACTTGTTTATAGCACACATTTCTAGGGATACCTTAGGGGCGTGTTTTTTTTTTTAAAGGCCTCTAAAAGAACATACACTTCTGTATTAAAGAGTAATGAAAATATATATTCCCCTGGTCTGTTTTGATGTTTTTTCAATATTAGCTCCTCTCTCTCTCCCTCTCCCTCCCTCCCTCCCTCCCTCCCTCTCTCTCTCTCTCGATAGAGACGTACAGCATGCTATGCAAAGAAATATTTTTTTGATGAAGAAGTCATTAAGGAAAACAAAGAGTCCTCTTTAAAGGTATATTTTGTTTAATAAAGGCAGGCGCACAATAACCATGTTTTGAAATCTCCCTTCCCGCGAATCTCTGAAGACAAATCCACTCAGGCCGAGTGGAGCAAAATTCCAAGTTTCCGCGTTGTATGTCAGGACTGAGGATGACTTGTCAGTTCCTCCGATGTCAGGTTTAATCTTAAAAAAAAAAAAATGACAGGCAATTTGTTCAGGGAACTGAGCAGAATGACAAGATAGAGAAGGATTGTAAAACACGGCACCTGTGTGGGAGCCTTGCTTTCTGCGGACATCAAAAAACTGTTGTTTTCTTTTGCTATTAGTCCACTGATGCTGAACAATTGAGCAGAAGGACTTCGGCTTAGCGGAGGAGTAGCTACTCTCTACTCTGAGTCACCTCGGTTCTCTTTGAGCTAAGAAAATACTTGGTCTGAAACCAGGGGTGGGCTTCAAAAACTTTAGCAAGTAGTTCTCTGCCCGGTGGGTGTGGGTGGGCTGGGTGGGCGTGGCCACGGTGGGCATGGCCTAGTCAGCCTCCTGCATCACAGTGGGGGAGGCATTTTTGCCCTCCCCGGGCTCCCGAGGCTTTCTTTGTGCCTCCAGGAGGGTGAAAACAGCCTCCCCAGGCTCCAAGGGCCCTCTAGAGGCTGGAAACGGGCCCGAACTTCTGGTAGGCCCATTTTTCACACACACACACACACACACACACACACACACACACACATGAGCTTCCGCACGTACCCTGCACTTATCTGCATCCAAAATGGGCCATGTGGGGATTCCTGGGAGGGGAGGGGTGGGGTGAGCAAGACCAGCCAGGAGTGGGATTTGGGGGGTTCTCCAAACTTCACAGAATCTTAGCTAGTAGCCCACCCTTGTCTGAGACCCTAGAGAGCTGCAGCCAATGCTGAAGATCAGGGGACAGGAATTCTGTGGCCCTAATATCCCCTAAAGTCCCCCACACGTTTTCTGAACATTGATGTCGCCGTCTCCTGCCTTTTGTGGTGGGGAAGCAGGTTGAATGAAATGTTTTGTAAATCTTCCAAAGGCATGCAAGACATTATCAGAGGAATGTCCAGCGTGAAGGATCAGGAACATACATTAAGAGTTATTCTATGATAAGATGGGTGACCAACAAATTTTATAAATAAATAAGTTGCAGGTAGGAAGATTTATTGCTCATTCCTATGCACAGGAATCTTGTCAATTAAGAGTCAACCCCAAATTGGCACTAGATAAAAGTTGACGGAATTCAAGAGGGGGGTTGGACTTTGATCACTCGTGACAGTGTAATGACTCCAGACTGATTCCTCTCTTCATTCCACCCCAGGCACTGCTGCTGCTTCTCCTACAGAAAGAATGAAAAATCCACAGGATATCTTCTATACCTTCTAAATACCCTGGAAAAAATTAAACATCTAATGATCTAAGGCAGTGGTGAGTTGCCCCCGGTTCGCACCGGGGGCAACCCACTATATAGAACTGGTAGTAAAACCGGCGGGAGGCTCTGCCCACCGACCCCAACATCATCAAAATGCTTCTGTGCATGCGCAAAAGCTACGCACGCAAGCGAAGCGAGCGTGTGTGGCCCCGCTGCAAACCGGTAGTAAAGGTAAGTTGAATCCACCCCTGATCTAAGAGGTTGGCAACCCATTAAGGCCTACCTGATTGTTGTGGCCTGCCGGTGGCCAGTGGAGCTGGCAGCAGAGTCGGACAGTGAGGAGGTTGGGGAGGAACATGGACCAGTTCTGGGAGCTGGGGAAAGCTTGGATGAAGGCTCTGTGTCGGAGGCAGAGAGGGAGATAGACAGCAGTGAGGCAAAGGAACAGCTGGAGCCTGTTCCCACTGTGTGCATGCACAGAGCTGCCAGCAGATAAGAACAACTCAGAAAACAGGGTCGACTTGGGAGTAAAGCCACACCTTTGAGATGATTGGCCCCTCCCATACGAAACAAAAGAGAAGAGAAGGGGGAGTGGGCTTTTGCAGGAAACAATTCGTTCTGAGAGACTCTGTGCCAAGTTTTGCCTTGTACTGCATTTGGAAACAAGTTACGTGGCAGCTTGCCAAGTGAGAGAAGTGTATTGATAAATATTCCTTTGAAAAACTGGACGAGCTTTGCCAACTGTGAATGAAAGGAATTCACAGTTGTGTAAATAAAAGAGGTTTTGCTGGGACCAAGACTCTACTTCCTGTTTTTTAAGGGAGCCTTGGTCAAAACACCGATGAAAGCTTTAGCCAATATCAGATTCCCTAAGTATATACAAATAAAATAAATTTTATTGATTTAAAATAAATAAATCTCACATTGCTCCTAGAAGCATGAAGCCCAAAACACCAGCCTGAAGATGACGAATGAGACTTCGTCGAAACGTCGCCAAGGCACTTCCAATTTTACGCGGGAGAAAACCTGAATAACCAAAGACCTACAAATAAAATAAACGTGATACAAATTCAGGAGTTGAAATGGCAAGATCTGATCCAAAGCCATCATTTGAGACTCGAGGATAAGAAGAGCCTGAGATGCCCCAGAAAAAGGGATGCAGCTTTAAACATCTGCTGGTTGCTACTGTCTTTGCCATTTTTGACCAGCTTGGATGCTCCTAATGTACAACTTTTCATCCTCTGTTCCCAAATCAAGGCAAAACTCTCCTTCACCCCCTCTCCTTTTTTTTCTTTGTTGTTGTTTCTACTCTTCTATTAATATTTAGTTGTCTCACTCAATTAATGTTTCATGACAGAATCCAATTCAAGCAGGAATGGAGTCTTCGCAATATAGGAAACAGCTCCAGGTAAAATTGGCACTTTATTTATTTTTCATTCATCTCTGCGTTGTAGTCATCTCGGCTCCAATTGGAAGGTTAGTCGCAGAGCTGAAAATACCTGCGGGCTATTGTAGCTGAAGCTGGTGTGGTACCTCACGCTCCCTCCCTGCCATGCGTGCTCTGGAAGAGTGGCATGGTTTCGAGCATTAAAAAAAATGAAGGGGGAATTAAAACACCAAAGGCTCTGGACTTCAGCTCGATTGTCCGGGTGGCGTTCTGAAGACCACGCTGCTTTTTTAAACAAAACAAAAGGGTATTTTATCTGAGAGGTTTGTGAACTTGGAAGGTTTGCTATGAAAGCTAGGCAATCCAACCAGTGGTGAAATCCAATTTTTTTTACTACCGGTTCTGTGGGCGTGGCTTGGTGGGTGTGGCTTGGCTTGGTGGGTGTCGCAGGGGAAGGATACTGCAAAATCTCCATTCCCACCCTACTCCAGGGGAAGGATACTGCAAAATCCCCATTCCCTCCCCACTCTGGGGCCAGCCAGAGGTGATATTTGCTGGTTCTCCAAACTGCTCAAAATTTCTGCTACTGGTTCTCTGAATTGTGCTAAATTTCCCCTACCGGTTCTCCAGAACCCATCAGAACCTGCTGGATTTCACCCCTGAATCCAACCATCTCATGGCAATGGTCACATTTCTGAAATCATGGGGTCCTCGGTGCTCTCCGAGCTTCGTGGTTTTCTTGCTGACGTTTCATTACCCAACTAGGTAACCAGGGCAGCAATATAATGTCTGCAAGAAAATCTGCAAGAAGGAGCCTGAGTAGCATAGGGGGGTAATGCCTCCTACAAAGGCAGCATTTAAGATCCAGCTGCCTGCAATTACTGTAAGTTCGAATCTCACCAGGCTCAAGGTCGATTCAGCCTTCCATGCTTTCTAAGGTGGGTAAATTGAGGACCCAGTTTGTTGGGGGCAATAAGCTGACTTTGTATAAATATACAAAAGTATGAAGGCTATTGCTTAACACATTGTAAGCCGCTCTGAGTCTCTGGAGAAGGGCGGCATATAAATCAATTTTTTTAAAAAAAAAAAAAATCACCAAGCTCAGCGATCACCAAGAACCCCAAAGTTCAATCCTGAGCTACAAATATTCTCTTCTATCGATTTCAGAGATCATTTAAGAGGGGAATCTGTTGACTGGCGACCAAATTCCAATGAGATCAAACGGCAGTTTACTAAACCTTGTTTTCCTAAACTGCAGTTTAGCAACTGCTAAATGTTGCTGTATCTAACATTTAGCATGCAGGCTAATTATTTGTCCAATCGACGCCATTTAATGGACTAAGGTTAGTTAAATTTGTCCCATTCAGAAGGAACCTTCCCTGTGTAAATCAGTTTATACTTCACTGTGTGAGGCAGGCATTGGAGTTTAGATGGGTGTTTATACATCTTGGGGAAAAAATGGAGTTTTGGAACATTAACTATCTTCCATGGATCAGTGTAATGAGTCATTTGCTTTTTCTTTATTTGTCCTTGATTGTTGCCTTAAAGGTAAAAGGTAAAGGTTCCCCTCGCACATATGTGCTAGTCGTTCCCAACTCTAGGTGGCAGTGCTCATCTCCGTTTCAAAGCCGAAGAGTCAGCGTTGTCCGAAGACGTCTCCATGGTCATGTGGCCGGCATGACTCAATGCCAAAGGCACACAGAACGCTGTTACCTTCCCACCAAAGGTGGTCCCCTATTTTTCTACTTGCATTTTTTACATGCTTTCGAACTGCTAGGTTGGCAGAAGCTGGAACAAGTAACGGGAGCTCACTCTGTTACGTGGCACTAGGGATTCAAACCGCTGAACTGCTGACCTTTTGATCGTCAAGCTCAGCGTCTTAGCCACTGGGCCACCGCGTCCCTGTTGCCTTACAGAAGAATATCCCATGTAAATGTCAGAAAGAGTGTGCTGTTTTATCCATATTATTTTCACTTGATGTACTCCCTGGAATGCATGTGGGTCATCCCTTACAATTGGGGATACTGTATTTGGGAGTTGAGGGGGCGCAATGGCTCAGCAGTTACTGACACTGAGCTTGTCAGATGACAGCCCAGGTTTGAGACCCGAGTGCCGCATGACGGGGTGAGCTCCCGTTTCTCGCTCCAGCTCCTGCCCACTTAGCAGTTCGAAAGCATGCAAATGCGAGTAGATAAATAGGTACCACGTCGATGGGAAAGTAACAGCGTTCTGTACGCCTTTGGCTTATAGCCATGCTGGCCACATGACTACAGAAAATGTCTTCGGACAATGCTGGCTTCTTCAACTAAGAAACAAAAACGAGCACCACTCCCAAGAGTCATACACCACTGGACAGGGAAACTTTTACCATTATCTTTATTTGGGAGTTGGGGTGAAACTGACTAGAATTCTGCCAGTTTCTCCTTCCAGCTGAAGAATAATAATTGGGAATGCAGACAGCACTTTCTAAGCTAGCTCCCATGTTAGTAATTGTACTTTCATACTACCAATAAAGGAGGCCATATTTTGACAGCTTTCCATTTTATTTATCCAGGAGCTGATGGGAGATCCATGCATTGGGAAGCTTCCCATGACTACAGTAATTAGAATGGGGTGGGGGGGAATCACTACAAACAGTAACAGAGTTGGAAGGGACCTTGGAGGTCATCTAGTCCAACCCCCTGCTCACATAGGAGACCTATACTAGGGATTCGAACCGCTGAACTGCCGACCTTTCTGATTGACAAGCTCAGCACCTTAGCCACTGAGCCACCTAGTCAGGCTTGGTTAGCCTTTGTGAGGAAACTGTGGATTACAACTGATTATAGTTGAGAAATAGATTTAAATTTGAGAATGATCGAGCATTGCTTTTGAGTTCCACCAGTCTTCATGAAGCCAATCAAACTGGTTTTATTTGTTTTGTTTTAATGAGCAAACAAGCTTTGTTCCATTTTTTTTAACGTGTCAAATGTTACCCATCCGAGAAAGGAAACTGTCATCTCAAATTCATAAGTAGAGTAGGAAAATGATGTTTGATCTAGATTGGAGTCAAACAATCCATAGGCGTTTACAGGAAACTATTTTCAGATTCCAAATTTATTTTGATGCCATCATCATCACACCCTGGCAAAACGTGGTTTGGGGTGCAGGTAAGTAAAATCAGAACCGTGATAATTATAGTTACCTTTCTGTAGTATACTAAGCGATAAGATATTCCTTATTGCCGTCCCTCCCCCATTCAATAGTTAGTCAAAGGAGGGTTGTTTGCATTTTATTTCTGCGTCTCCTTAAGGCAATTCCCTTTTTTTTTCCTTTTCATTTCCTGCACCTCTCAAAAGAAATCAGAGGAATAGTTGTCAAAATATTGGCCAGATAGCAGCTTTACAAATTAATCCCCTAGCTTGATACCTGCAAACAAAGGTTGAACTCCATAATTGGCACTTGAAATGGTAATTAACTGATTAAGAAGGCAAGTGTGTGTGTGTGTGTGTGTATGTGTGTGTATGTATGTGCAAAATAGCACCAGGTGTTCAAGAATCATTAGGCATTCTTTGCATCAAAACACGCCTTTGAGTTGTTACGTCTTTAGTGTCATATTGCCAAACTGCCAATTTGATTGGTTTAAGTAGTTGTATGCTGTTTGAGGTGGGGTGGGGAAGGAAAAGGAGGATGGGGATGGTTGTGGGCGGGGGGGGAGGGAGGGCGGGACGGGAGGAGGGAAAAACCGCCCAATATTCTTTCTTTAGGATTGATGTGTTTATTACTTTTTGTGACAGAGGTTCCCAAGGCAGATGTTCAATATAGGAACAAGCTGCTTTGAGAATGAAGCAAAGGGAGAAGAGGGATGGTGCGAAGGCCGGAAATTGAGAAAGTTATCATAAGCACAAAATTGTTATTGAAGGTTTTGCTCCGAGCGTTTGTAACGCTTGTGTTATATACTCTTCCGCAGACAGTAATCTAACAGGGAATTACAGAAAGCGGATTGCCAATATCTATAAATTGCATGGTATGCTCAGGAGCTGCCTCCCAACAGACCAAGCGCTCGTGCCTTTGGGAGGGGAAGAGAATTTCCCAATGGCGCTCTTTTCTGCCTGCCAGTTAGAAAAACGAGCCAGAAATTGGAGGAAAACCAAAAAAAACCTTGGCACCTCCAATCTCCACACAATTTGATTTGAGCTAGGTTTCTAAAACGTCGCATTCACATATTGCAGTAAGCCTGTGCTTAGCCATAGTCTGTTGGGTAAGTGCTGAGTCCACTTAGCATGCCACCCGCATGACTAAACCCTGATCGATGTGGGTTGATCAAGGGTACTAGTCAAATAGCCAGGGATAAAACTGTTGGCATCTTGTTAAACCAAGAGAATTACAGAATAACAGAATAACCAGGGATATTCCTGGTGGAGCAATGGACTAAAGCGCTGTTAAATAGCATTTAGCTGCCAGCTGCCTGCAATTACTGCGAGTTTGAATCTCACCAGGTTCAAGGTTGACTCAGCCTTCCATCCTTTTGAGGTAGGTAAAATGAGGATTGTGGGGGCAATAAACTGACTTTGTATAAAAAAGAACACCACTTGGGGGGGGGCAAAAGCCCTACTAAGCAGGTATATACAAAAGTTTGAAGGCTATTGCTTAATGCATTGTAAGCAGCCCTGAGTCTCCAGAGAAAGGGCGGCATATAAATCGAACCAATAAATAAATAAAATAAATAAATTGAAAGGGACCTTGTAGGTCATCTAATCCAACCCCCCACTCCCCCGCCCAATCAGAGACCCTACACAATTTCTGACAGATGGCTGTGCAGTCTCTTCTTGAAAGTCTCTTCTTCCTTTTTTTTTTTTTTTAATATATTCAGTTTCTGGATGAAAAGTACAGAACAGTGGGTGAAACAGTGCTAGGAAATACTTGTTTAAAAGACCTTTTCCCCCCGTCTTTGATCTTTGTGTGTGTGTGTGGAAAAATAGTGAAGGATGCCAGAAAAAAAATCCCACTCACCATTGATCTGAGCATCCATATCTCTCTATCTTGTCTTGCTTTTTCAAAATAAAAGTACTTTTTGCATCATTCCTCCAATTTGCATGGGACTTACTTAAGTCTGCATTCGCTTAGAGTTTTGATATGGCCATAATTGTTCCCAGAACTGACAGTCCAATTTGGATCCATCACTAAATGACTTAATCAATGATTCTAAATTAGTGGAGAACGGAGCTTTGAAAGAACATGTTCCTTCTTTATGGTTTTCATTTTCAATAAATGTTGAAATGCCTTTAGTGGTCTAGGGGAAAAAGGTGCCTTATGAAAATAATTTTCATAATCAGCAATATTTTACATTAAGGTGTGACAGACCCCCGGCATTCCTCTTCCGCGATTCCTCACCAAACTGTCAGTGGCGCCTATAATCTCTTGATTGACATTCGCCAAATAGCTTTCTGTATTTGCCTTGGAATAATTGAGATGTCAAATAACTTCAAGCCCGGTTCATTGATTCCATAAGGGACCTTGAATAAATATTCTGAATATTTGGAGGGTAGGGGGCAGTATGCATTGAGGAGGAAAGGAAGATTAATTCTCTTGACTGGAAAAATAGACAAGGGGGGTGTATGGGGGTGTGCAGTCTGGGTTGGATTGTGCCTCTGTCAACGAAGACTCTTTGGCTGAAATAGTGTGAATGTTCAATATATCAATATATCTATACAGTATCTATCTATCTATCTACTACCTACCTACCTACCTACCTACCTATCATCTATCTATCTATCTATCTATCTATCTATCTATCTATCTATCTATCTATCTATCTATCTATCTATCTATCTTCCATCCTTCCGAGGTGGGTAAAATGAGGACCCAGATTGTTGGGGGCAAGAGGCTGACTCTGTAAACTGCTTAGAGAGGGCTGTAAAAGCACTTTGAAGTGGTATATAAGTCTATGTGCTATTGCTGTCTCTCTCTCTCTCTCCCCCCTCTATCTATCTATCTATCTATCGGACTGGATCTTGTCAGTCACCATCTTATTTCCATATCGGCCAGCAGATCCTTCTGAAAAGACCACAAGAAAGAAGTAAAGTTTATTAGCCCTTTCTCACTGATGTCCGTCTCTAACTGGGGAGTGCGTGAAGGGGTTGCGTGCTTTTTCACTGATGTCCGTCTCTAACTCTAGCGAGGGGAGAGCATGAAAGGGTTGCGTGCATGCGTGCCCACACCCATAATTCAATGCTCCCCGCGCATGTGTGTGTGACCCCCCCCACACTGTTTTTGGCACGCAATGGCAAAAAGGTTACCGGTGGGCCCGGTAGGCCCGTTTTTCACCCTCCCCAGGCTCCAGAGTCTTTCTTGGAACCTGGGGAGGGTGAAAATGGCTTCCCTCACCCTCCTAGAGGCCAGAAACAGCCGTTTCCCAACTTCCAATGGGCCTGGAAGGCCTGAAAATCAGCTGACCAGGGCACGCATGTGTGCTGGATCTGAGCTAGGGCAATGCTCGCGTGCCCACAGATATGGCTCCACGTGCCACCTGTGGCACACTTGCCATAGGTTCGCCATCATGGCCCTAGACGATTTGAGACCGGTGGCTGTCCAGTCCCTTCTTAAAAGTCTCCAGTGATGGAGCATCCTCAGCTTCTGAAGTCAAGCCATTCCAGTGGTCAATTGTTCTCATTGTCAGGAAGCTTTTCCTTAATTCCAGGTTGCTTCTCTCCTTGATTAGTTTTCATCCATTACTTCTTGTCTTAACTTCTGGTGCTTTGGGAAATAAGTTGATCCTCCATCTTCTTTGTGGCAGCCGTTCAAATTCCGTGGGTTGAATTAACCAGCTAATTTGTGGCATTTGCTTCCGGTTTCTTCTCGAGTTGACCTTTGCTAAGTCTCAGTGACTTTGCATCTAGCCAGCTTTTCGCATCTTTGTATTTTGGTTCTGATTTTGTTTAAATAGCAAAGGGGGGCAGGGAGTGTTTCACACTAGGCTTTTAGCACATATCCCATATTTCCCATATTTAGCAAGTATCCCATATTTAAACTTTGGACCGAATGCTTCCTCGCTTAGCAAGAGCTCTCTTTTAACCCTGTTCCTACTTCACTTCATAAAAACCATTCATGGCTGAAATTGCATTTGGGACGCAGAGAAATTCACACCCTCAACAATGCAGAAACAAAGCAAAGAGAAAAAAGGAAGACTTGCCGGACAAAAATCAAGGGAAGCCATCCCATGCAGTATCAGTGTGTTTCCCCTCTGATACCGGAGATGTATCTCAAGGTTAAATTGGTCCTGAGTGAAAATTGGGTAGCAAACATCGAAGCCAATCGATCAGAAAAATAGCAGTAAAGGCCATTTTTAGTACTTGGAGCAACCCGGAAATAATCCTAGACATCTTTCCTTTGAAATTAGAGGTATGTCTATAGAGGAGGAGTGTCAAAAAGGCCAGAAAGCAGCCACGATCATGTGTGATTGAAACCCCACCCATTTGAATATGTGTTTGGCATGATTGCAGCTGCCATTTTGACATCTCGCCCCCCTCCCAACACTCCTGTTTATCAGAGGTGGGTTTCCGCAGGTTCTGACCAGTTCTGGAGAACCAGTAGCGAAATTTTGAGTAGTTCGGAGAACCAGTAGTAAAAATTCTGACTGGCCCCGCCCCCATCTATTCTCTGCCTCCTGAGTCACAGCTGATTGGGAGGAAATGGGGATTTTGCAGTAACTTTCCCCTGGAGTGGGAAGGGAATGGGGATTTTACAGTACCCTTCCCCTGCCATGCCCACCAAGCCATGCCCACCAAGCCATGCCACACCCAAAAAGCCACACCGACAGAGCCGGTAGTAAAAATGTTTGAAACTCACCATTGCTGCTTATGATTGCCTAAAGCTAACAATAATATAATAATAATATATATTACAGTAATAAACAATATATTAATAATTACAATAATAATTTTAAAAAAGCTACCGTATATGATGCACCGGAGTATGAGTTTTTGGGGAGGAAAATAAGAAAAAAGCTGATTGGCGGGTGGATTGGCCTCTCGGAATACCCCCAATCAGCTGTTCCCAGAGGTGAATTTTAGCAACAGGTTTGTTGGTTGTGAGCTCTGTGTCTTGCTTGTTTTTCAGCCTCTGAAACCTCTGTTTCAGAGGCTTTTTTCCCTGCCTCTGAAACTTCTGAAACAGAGCTTCAGAAAAAAAGGCTTTTTTTTCTGAAGCTCTGTTTGGAGGCTTTTTTTCCGAAGCTCTGTTTGGAGGCTTTATTTCTGAAGCTTCGTTTCTGAGGCTTCTTTTTGGAAGCTTCTTTTGGAGGCTTTTTTTCTGAAGCCCTTTTTGGAGGCTTCGTTTCTGAAATTGGGCGGGGCTACATTCGGAGTATAAGACGCGCCCAGATTTTCACCCTCTTTTTTCGGGGAGAAAGGTGTGTCTTATACTCTGAAAAATACGGTAATAATAACAATAAAATATGCAAGACATCATGTCACCCCTAGTCCTGCTTTTCATGCCTGGTTTAATGAAAAGAAGAACTAGGAGACACATGATAGCAGTCTTCCAATATTTGAAGGGTTGCCACAAAGAAGAGGGGGTCAACTGAATCTCCAAAGGTGGGATTCATATAATTTACCTACAAGGTCACCCAGCACTGAAAATGTGAGCGTGCACGCCTTCCATGCATGCCCCCAGCCTCAAAAATGTGCCTAAATAGGACAACATAGAGCCAGGGGGTGGGCCCATCCACAGTTTATGCTACCGGTTTGTCTGAATCCAGCTGAATATAACCTCTGACCTGAAGGCAAGATGAGAAACAACGGATGGGAACTATAATCAAGGAGAGAAGCAACCTAGAACTAAGGAGAAATTTCCTGACAGCCAGAACAATCCATCAGTGAAACGACTTGCCTCCAGAAGCTGTGGGTGCTCCAACACTTGGAGAGATTAGACAACAGTTTCTCTGAAATGGTATAGGGTCTTCTGCTTGAGCAAGGGACAGGATTCCCTTCCAACTCTGTTATTCTGTTAAAGAGCTGTGTTTCGGGTTCTTATCTTCACCCTAAATTAAGTACGTATTATTTGTGTTGATTAGATCTCCATAAACAGAAGATCAAGGCCTGCATGTCATCTCAAAAGCCTTGGATTCTTAACCTGGCCAAAGGATTAAATCCATGGCCATGACACTGATATAAAGTAGGGTCAATGCAAGGATCAGTTTGGCATAGAGGTTAAAGGCTTTTAAAAAAGCCCAGGAGACTGTGAATTCTAGTCTCACCTTAGGCACAAAGATAGCTGGGCGACCCTGAGCCAGTCACTCTCTCTCCAACCTCTTAAAGCAGGCAACGGCAGACCTCAAGGTCCCTTCCAATTCTGTCATTCCAGAATCAGTGATGGCAACTCCCCACAACAAAGACGTACCGACTTGTACGACTGTCGGGCAAAGCAATGCTTGAATTACGATTTCCCTTCGATTAACTTTCAGTGGCCATGTCCAACCGCTGCTCCGTTAATGGCTTTCTGCCAATACCGTAAAAATGCTAACCTCCCTTTACATCGGATCAATGCTAAAAAAAACCCGGGCCTTCTTATAAATGGCTTCTCCTTTTTCATCTTTTTTTTTTTTTTAAAGCCATCCTGCTGGATTGAACCTTTCAAATCATCATCGTTCTTTAAAGTACGAAAAGAAAAAGAAGAACAGAAAAAAAAGAAAGAAAGAGAACCGAAATGCCTTAATTAATTTTGAGCTGGTACACACAATGAAGGGATTGGTCTTGAGTATTTTCTTCATCTTTTTTTTTTAAAAAAAAAACACGACAGTATTGGCAATCGATGCTTCAGTTTGCTAACATCCATCTTCGTGGAGCAATAAATTAAGTGAGCTGTATTGATAGTTTGGAGCGAGCTTTTAAAATTTACATACTAATGACAGTTACACCTTGGTGACTTTTTGATTTCTGTTGTTGTTTACTGCTAGTGACTAGATGGGTCTTTCTGCCACCCGGGAGCTATATTTTTACCCTCCAAAGGGAAATAAAAAAAGACATTTCTCCATTAAATATTCCGTGTAAGCTCTTTAGTTGCCTTTCCACTGATTAGAAGGGAGGCACAGCTCACGTTGTTGTCACTTGTTAAAAGCAGTTTATGTTTAGAAAGTGGTTGAGCAATTATAGTTTATTAAAAGGATTCCCTTTCCAGGCATGGATTAAAACTTCACAACTACCATTTCCCACTAAGGAACAGCAGTCAAACTGTCTGGATGAAGTGTGTGTGTGTGTGTGTGTGTGTGTGTGTGTGTGTGTGTGTGTGTACATGCATATGCATATACATAGATACATACATACTCTACATATACATGAAGAGAAGAGCAACAAAGATGATTAGGGGGCTGGAAGCTAAAACACATGAAGAACGGTTGCAGGAAATGGGCATTGCTAGTCTAGTGAAGAGAAGGACCAGGGGAGACATGATAGCAGTGTTCCAATATCTCAGGGGCTTCCACAAAGAAGGAGTCAAGCTATTCTCCAAAGCACCTGAAGGCAGGAGAAGAAGCCATGGGTGGAAACTAATCAAGGAGAGAAGTAACTTAGAACTAAGGAGAAATTTCCTGACAGTGAGAACAATTCATCAGTGGAACAACTTGCCTCCAGAACTTGTGAATGCTCCAACACTGGAGATTTTAAAGAAGATGTTGGATAACCATTTGTCTGAAGTGGTGTAGGGTTTCCTGCCTAAGCAGGGGGTTGGACTAAAAGACCTCCAAGGTCCCTTCCATCTCATGTTATGTTATGTTATGTTATGTTATGTTATGTTATGTTATGTTATGTTATGTTATGTTATGTTATGTGTGTTGTGTTACGTTATGTTATTATATATAATATACACACACAAACACACACACCGATATATATAAATTTGTTGAATTATCAAATGCACATTTAGGCTGCTTTCCAGTACAAAATGCCCAGGCTGAAATACAGTTCAAATATATGTCTCCGGTTGGGTGATGTTGGGAAATTAAAATTCCTAGGCAGCCTAACCATTGCTGACTGGGGAACTACTCTGGCAGTTATTTTCCCAAGACTTCGGAAGGGCACTAGGTTGGAGAAGTCAACCTAAAATAATTGAAGCCTACCACACACTTAAAACTTCAGTACTAACGACGCATAAAAAAACTAAGAAATAATAACCTCAGATGAGTTTTAGAGTTCAGAATTCCACAAAATAGCAGCTGACCCATCATAAAACATTGCAAAATATTTGGGCAAGTTCATGTTTTTCTGGCCATCAAAATAAGAGATATACCGTTGAGGTAGTCCTCAACTTATAATCATTTGTTTGGTGACTGTTTGAAATTATGATGACAGTGGAAAAAGGTGATTTAAGACTTTTTTTGTTTTGCATAAAGTTTTTTTTTATTTTAAAACTACATCAACATTATTACAAGGACAGTGTGGCATCTGAGTGTCATTCATTTTGACATGAAAATGTTATTGATACAAATGAGAATTACTACATTAATCAAACTTACGTGGCTCTAATGTTAGCACGTATTTATGTCAGCACGTATTCAATTAAATATTTGCTACACCCTTCTAGTAGTAATAGCATTATTCTTGAGCGTACCTGATAACAATCTTTTTCAAAATCTGATCTTCATCTCTACCTTTCACTTTGAATGTGTTATGCAAAAAAAAGTATAAGAATATTTTATTGTTTAAACTTTCTTTACGTTTTTTTATATGACTTGCAGGGAGGAAGAGGAGATGGAGGAGGCAGAAGAGGTGGTGATGGAGGAGGAGGAGATGAAGAGAAGGAAGAGGTGGTGATGGAGGAGGAGGAAGAGGAGATGGAGAAGTGGTGGTGATGGAGGAGGAGGAGATGGAGAGGAGGAAGAGGAGATGGAGAAGAGGTGGTGATGGAGGAAGAGGAGGAAGATCCAGTAAAGAAGTCAGAGGTTAAAAAAAAAAATAGGGAGGACCAGAAAAGAGAACACAATTGCCTTTCAAGCAGGCCACTCATAGCGGCACAATGGTGATACTGTGCTCAGTTTAAGAACATCCTGGGAGCGTGTTAAAATTAGCTCTCCCTTGTGTAAAACCAATCCTGGGATCGTGTATAGAGAATTAGGATATTAGGGGCAGCCAGGAGCTGGCCAATCTCCCTCCTGCCTGGAGAGGCTCCTTTAGATCAAACCCAACGAGGAGGAAGTGTCCCCCCGCAGGCCTGTTTTCGAGAAAAGGAAACCCAAGAGGTGTGGAGACGGACACATTTTCATCGAGGTATCCGTTTCCTTCCAGCACGGCGGGAGGGAGCCCTGACATTACTGTATTACACACTTCACACAAGCGAGCCTTGTTCCTCCTTGAACAGCAGTGGGGCCTTTTTAGCCATCCCTCTGCTTTTGGAATTAGAGGACTCTTCAAAGAGGAATTGCTCAATTTCATAAGGGGAAGTTCGTAATATTTCCATCTTGGAGCTGGTGGCCATTTGGATGGATGGGAATGGCTTGGATGGATTGACTAGCAATCTCTTTCCCAAGGAGCAAAACAGAGAGGTGAAGCTTGGGAGTGTGTGTGTGTGTGTGTGTGTTAAGGGAGAAGGAGAGCCAGCAAAAAATATTTTTTAATAACTCTCTTTCTATTCTTACCTGCTTCCTTCATCCAAACACACACACACACATGTACACCGTCACCTCTGTTTGCTTGTGACTTTGGAGAGTAATTGCAGCTTTCTTTTGCTGCCCAGGAAGTCTCTGTTGACTCACTAAATATTTCATGGCCCTTGGCAGCATAGCAACTTTTCTGACTGACCTCGGCTTAGCTAGGTAAGTGTATTTTCTATCTTTCAGTCTATCTCTAGAGTATCGGTCTGCTTACAGTATCTCTCTCTCTCATTATCTATCATCTATCTATCTATCTATCTATCTATCTATCTATCTATCTATCTATCTATCTATCTATCTATCTATCTATCTATCTATCATCTATCCATGTAACTATCATCTATCTATCTATCATCTATCCATGTATGTATGCGTGTACTAACAACAACAAAAATCTATCATGTCTGTCTTTCTGTCTGTCTGTCTGCCTATCTTTCTATCTATTATCTATCTATCTATCTATCTATCTATCTATCTATCTATCTATCTATCTATCTATCTATCTAATTACAGATTCTATTCTATTCCCTTTCCCATTCCATCCATCCATCCATCTATTTGCAATATCCATCCATCCATCCATCCATCCATCCTCTATTATCTATCATCTATATTACAGTATCTGTCTCTCTCTCTCTGTCTCTCTCCATCTATCCATCCATCCATCCATCCATCCATCCATCCATCTTCTATCTATCCATATTTCACACATAACAAACACGTGGCCAAGGAGAGCAATGCTTTTAACAAATCAGACTCTGCAAGGAATCCTTTTAAAGGTTCAACTTAAACACAAGATCACTTTTTTTTCCCTTCAAGGAAAGAAGATGATCTCGAAAGCCGGAGCAGCCAGCCTCTTTTCTCCTCTCTGCAAGGCAGAATCCGTCTTCCCTCACCGTTTCTCTTCCTTTCGGTTGAAAAGAGAAAATGTCAAAGGTGCTTACCGCAGGCTGAAGAGAAAGCAGGGAGAAGCTGTTCCTGAATTGCCAAACCCTCAGGTGGAGGCCTTGTGGCGACCTTGAGAAAGTAGCCGTAAATGCTTTGCTCTTCCCTCGCAGCCCCCGGCATATGTCTTTTGTTAGTCCAGCTTAGGAAGGAGTCACCCCGTCTCACCTGAGGCCTGAGCTGCTGCCTGGCCTGCTTTTTCAATGTTATAATGCATTTTTCAAAAGGGATGTTCACTCCATTGTCAGAGTCCAATATAACTTTATGCGTGCTCTCTCTCCCTTCCTTGCTCCCTCTCTCTTGCTAGTCTGAAAGTACAAGTCTCCAATGTTATAATGCATTTTTCAAAAGGGATGTTCACCTCGTCTGAGTCCAATATAACTTTATGCTCTCTCTGTTTTTCTTCCTTCCTCTCTTTCCCTCTCCCTCCCTCCCTCTCCCTCTCTTTCCTTCTCCCTCTCTTTACCTCCCTTCCCTTCTCTCTCCCTCTCCCTCTCTCTCCTTCTCCCTCTCTCCCTTCCTCTCCCTTGCAAGTCTGAAAGTACAAATCTCCAATGTTATAATGCATTTTTGAAAAGGCATGTTCACCCCGTTGTCAGAGTCCAATATAAGTTGGACTCCCTCTCTATCTCACTCACTCACTCTCTCTCCCTCTCCCTCCCTCCCTCTCTCTTGCAAGCCTGAAAGTACAAATCTCCCTCCGTCTCTTTTTATCGCCTGATAACTTAGCGTACCCCGTCTAAATTTTCTTTCTCCACCCTTCATGCAGCTGAGGACTCCTCCACCTTTTATCCAATCATCCCTTAAGTGGCATCTTTATCCACCCACCTCACCCACCCCCCACCTCCCATCTTATTTCCACATACCATTACAGAAATTAAGCAAAAGGACCTGCGGAGTGGAGTCAACATTCAAGGCGATGGCCGCTCTTGTCCCTCTGGTTTTTATGCCCACCTAACCTCTTGAAGTGTCCCTGGGATGGGCCTTCTTTTTTTGCTTCACCCTTCAAACTCCCTTAAAAACAGAAGAAAAAAAAATTCACAGCGGAAAGACTTCCCCCCAGTCCTTTGCCGACTGATCCAATTTGAAGCCAGGGCCGTTGCTGAGGCTTGCTGGCAAGCTGACAAGATGACTTCTATAATAGCAGAGCGTTTAAGGTTATAGAAATAAAAGGAAAATGATCAGATGGCCCCGTTGATCTTTGCCTCCAGGCTCCAGGCATTCTCAGCTAACTCGAGAGCTCCAGCAATTATTTCTGCCTCCTTTGCCTCCCTCCCTCCCTCCCTCCCTCTCTCTCTCTTAAAAAAAATAAAAATAAAATACCCCCCTCCCCAAATTGTATTTGAAATTAAGCAGAACTTCACTTGGGCTGCTTATCAGCTGCTGTTCCCTGACAAGATGAACCTCACACCAGTTTTTACTTGCTGCTTCTTCGTTTTTCTTCTCCTCAGACCTCTTTATGCCACTGAAGAATGTCATTTTTTTTGTTTTTACGATGTACGAAGATTCATTCCTTTCACCTTTTGAACTTGGCAAAACCCCTCTTGTTTGAGGGGAGTTTGTTTTGGATATTTCTGAGCTGTCTCCACTCTCGTTCCAGCCTTGGGCACCTCTTGGCGGATGGCCTTAAGAAGCCGGGATGATCTGAAATGCTCTTTTCTCCACCTTAAAATAATGATAACGATCATAATGGGGAAAGAGAGACTGTTCCAAAGTTGGCAGGATAGCGGACTTCACCCCAAACACCTAACTCTAAGCCCAGATAAAACAAAGGGTAATAGATAACTTCAGACTGAATGATAAGTCCAAGCAAATAAGCTATGCTGTATGTGGAGCAGTGGTGAAATCCAAAATTTTTTACTACCGGTTCTGTGGGCATGGCAGAGGAAGGATACTGCAAAATCTCTATTCCCACCCCACTCCAGGGGGAGGGATATTGCAAAATCCCCATTCCTGAGGGAAGGATATTGCAAAATCTCTATTCCCACCCCACTCTGGGCCAGCCAGAGGTGGTATTTGCTGATTCTCCAAGCTGCTCAAAATTTCCGCTACCGGTTTTCCAGAACCTGTCAGAACCTGCTGGATTTCACCCCTGATGTGGAGGTAGGAATGTAAAATAGGTGGAGCTATAATCCTATGGGATCCATCGCCATTTCTTCTGAGATGTTCTCCTCAGAATGCCTGGCCTCTAAACTCTTATCCTCTTGCATTTTGGGGAATTTTGGAGGGAGGGGAAATATCAAAATGGGTGAAGAGACAGGTAGCTCTCCTAAAACTAATCAAAGAGATCATGACCCCATCCAGTTTTGTAGTGGAGCCTCTGGCCCTTGAGCTGATAAGAGATTTCACATTATTAACTTCAGGTGATGCCCCAGTGTAAAATACAACATGCCTAGATAAGGAGTGGCTTTCACAAAGCATTGACCCACAAAATATCAGACCTTGTGTGCCTAGCTTTGTGAATTGGCCAATCCATGGAAGACTTGTGACAATTAATCCAGATCTTGGAAAAATCTGAGCTTCTGGTGTAAAGCAGGGGTCTCCAACCTTGGCAAGTTTAAGCCTGGAGGACTTCAACTCCCAGAATTGCTGACTAGGAATCCTAGTCAGCAATTCTGGGAGTTGAAGTCCTCCAGGCTTAAACTTGCTAAGGTTGGAGACCCCTGGTATAAAGGACTAAGAAGAAAATCTGGAATTAGGCTGTGAATCCTA
This sequence comes from Masticophis lateralis, assembly GCA_030761175.1. NCBI lineage: Eukaryota > Metazoa > Chordata > Lepidosauria > Squamata > Colubridae > Masticophis > Masticophis lateralis. The sequence continues at coordinate 4,911,751 of JAUDYJ010000010.1, read as the reverse complement.
CCTATTCACACACCTAGAGAATATGGGTTTTTTTTAAAAATTTGATTTATATGCCGCCCTTCTCCGGAGACTCAGGGCGGCTTACAAGGAGTTAAGCAACAGCCTTCATACTTTTGTATATTTATACAAAGTCAGCTTATTGCCCCCAACAAACTGGGTCCTCAATTTACCCACCTTAGAAAGGATGGAAGGCTGAGTCGACCTTGAGCCTGGCTAGGATTGAACTCACAGAAATTACAGGCAGCTGGTGTTAATTGCTGCCTTTAGTAGGAGGCATTAGCCCCCTACGCTACACAGGCTCCTTTTTTGTTTTTGCTCCTGTCTGTGAAGATTCTCAGTCATCCAGGTCATGGTTGTCCCAAAGGTACTTTTTCAAATGGCAAGTGGACTTTATTTTTCCTTGAAGATGTTTTGCTTCTCATCCAAGAAGAACTGAAGAAGTTTCTTGGATGAGAAGAGAAACATCTTCAAGGAAGAACAAAGCCCACTTGCCTTTTGAAAAAGCATCTTGTTCTTGCTCCAATCTGGTGGGATCCAAGCTACAAGCTCAAAAAATGGTGTTTGTTGACTCAGTTAAAAAGGCAGGTTATTCTCCACTAGATGTTTTTATGGACACCCTGAAACTTTAACACATGGGCCAGCTTTCCACACCAGTTAGATTTCCCATATACTGACGGATCCCTTATTCGAATTATGGACTTCTCCAGATGATGGGGATCATGGAGTCATAATATAGAAGAAGATCTCTAAAATTCTGAGGCCATCCAGCGTTGTAGCTGGCCAATACAATGTACGGTGGCTGAACAATATATTTCTATGCACCAGGAGATGAGTTGTGCAATGAATATTTATCGTATCTCATTACAATGAAATGTTCAAAACCCAGAAAACTGTCTGCCGATTATATTACTGTGGTGTTTTTATTTGTTACTATTTCCCCACTTTTAGAAGCAATCAAATGCCTCGTCTTTCAGTTGATCAGAGGTCCTGTAAAAGCCGACGAGAAATAAAGCTGAAATCAGCAGTAAATGTAAATGAAATAATAACCATGAAAATGAAATGCCAGATGCAACGCCACCAGAATACAAGACTGGAGAGAAGGTGGGAATTCGGCCTCCCATTTATGTCCATGTTAAACTCAACCGTAGTCATAAAATTAGCAGTTAGGTGAAGCATTTAAAGCCAACATTTCAGGCACTACATTTAAGCTCAAGTGGCAATCCATTTGGCTAGTCAACAGAAAACTGCACTGCATATTTGGAAATCTGAATTTTGCATAGTCTTAGGAACTTAAAATGATGGATGGTTACAGCTCAAGAAGTTGATGATTGGCTTTGGGCCAATCCCCAGGAGACAGTGAGTTGTAGTCCTATCTTTGACATGAAAACTGGTTGGGTGAATTTGGACCAATCACCCAACAGTGAGTTCTAGCACCACTTTATGCACGAAAGCAGTTGGGTGACTTTGGGTCAATCACTGGTAGATGTTGAATTCTAGTCCTGCCTTAGTCAGGAATTAACAAGCTATGAAAGCCATTTGGGAGACCCTGGGCCAATTACTCTCTCTCAGCCCAACTCACCTCACAGGGTTGTTTTTGTGGGGTAAAATCAGGGGAGAAGGAAGGTATGTTGGATATGTTTGCTGCAGGTGTGAAATCCAATTTTTTTCCCTACTGGTTCTGTGGGCGTGGCTTGGTGGGTGTGGCAGGGGAAGGATACTGCAAAATCTTCATTCCCACCCCACTCTGGGGCCAGCCAGAGATGGTATTTGTCAGTTCTCCGAACTATTCAAAATTTCTGCTACTGCTTTTCCAGAACCTGTTAGAATCTGCTGGATTTCACCCCTGGTTTGCTGCCTTGAGTTTCACAAGGCAAAAACAATATAATTGAGTGAATGAATAAATGCATTTGGATTTAGAAAGTTATTTCTAGTTTTGGACCCTTCAGTTCCTACTATGGACGAATGGCTGGAGAAGCTGATGGAATTGGCAGAAATGGCTAAATGGACCATTTTGGTTTAAAGGAAAGAATATAAGAACCTTTGTTTCTACATGGAGACCACTTCTGAACTTTGTGCTTGAAGTGGAAAAAAATGAAACTTTGATTTTGGGTTTTACCCATTAGATCTTTCTGGGCATAATAAGAATACATCTGCTGAACAAAACTCTGCATTGGCGACAGGAAGAGCATCCGGCCAGTAAACACTCAGCTCCATTCAGTTGCCCAGACTCTACCCCACAAGGGATTATGGGGTCATTAAAAGATGATGAAAAGAAGATAGACCGATTAATTTTTATAGAAATGGCTAGTTTATATTATTATGGAAAAACGAAAAGTTGTGGCTTGATGTTAATGCTTTTTTTTTTTTTTTTACTGCAACAGAGGGAGTTGGAAGTCAATGTTTCTTCTTTCCTTTCCCCCAGTTTCTCTCCACTTTCCTCTCCCCGTTTCCCTCCCCACCCCATGTCTTCCTATTTCCTTTTGTTTTTTGTAGTTTATTTTATAATCTAATGAAAAATGTTAAACTGGAAAGAAAGTTACTTCTAGTTTCATATTTTAAATAGATGTCCGTTTTGGCACTCTTGTGACATGTCGGAATTAACAAGCTAACGTTCATTGGGATGCTTGCAATCCCACCTGCCAAGATAGGTAGACGAGGTTCTTTTGATGATGTACATCAAATGGATTTTTCTGTAATTTTGCTAGGCTGCCTCTAAGCGTCTCTGCAGTTCACCGTCTCCTCGAAAATTACCCAAGCAGCAATAATGCAAAAGAAGAAATTAGTCATTACAATTTATTGGTGTCATCTTGACTTTTCTTTCTCCTTCCTTCTCTGCTTATAATATCTTTTAGTGCTCTCTCTCTCTCTCTCCCTCCCTCCCTCCCTCCCTCTCTCTCTCTCTCTCTTTTAAAAAAAGGCCATTGCCGAATGAAAACAAGGCAGGATCAAGTGTCCCAGTTGTGTTTTCAAGGAAGTAAATCTTGAAGAAATGATTGCCGAGCAGATGTTAAATAAATGATTTGGAGTTAAGATCTGTGACAGGAGACTGCATCAAGGGAATCGCTTTAATACTAAAGGAACAGGGCTTTTTTTTGGGGGGGGGGGGAGGAGCAGTTGGTAAACCTTCCCTGCTGTGAATTCAGCTGAACTGAAAGCAAAGCAAAGCCAGTTGGATTTGCTAGGAAAGCACAGAATTGTAATTTAATGAAGGCGTGTTTTAAGACAATAAAGAGTTACCGTTTGGTGAGGTTTTTGAGCCACGCTTTATTGTCAGGCACTTAAAAACTAAAAACCCCCCAAAATGAATTGTCTTAATAAATCAATCAATCTGTAGGAAAGCTGCATAGTGGCCATGAATAGGGAGTAAATTCAAGTGAACTGGACAGTTCCTTTGTCCACTTCTTGATGTGTCACCTTCTTGAACCCTCTTTCCAACTTTTTCCCTATGTCCATCCTTCCTTCCTTCCTTCCTCCCTCCCTCCCTCCCTCCCTCCCTCCCTCCTTCTTTACTTCCTCCCTCCCTCCTTCCCAACTCTACTGTAGTAGGCCACTAAGAGGGAGGAGAATTCAGAAATGATCATCCAGAATTAGTTCTTGAAATTAGACCAAGAGACATTGCCTTGAGGACTAACAGACGGATTGCTACTTGAGACTTAAGCTAAATCCTCTCCTACTTTCTCTTGGTTTTGAGGTGGTCTGCAACCTCAGCAGAATGAATAGGCGTAGAAAGGCATCTGCTAAATCAAGATGAGTGTGCGTGAGAGAGAACTTGTAAAGCGGTAATAAGTTCAGAAGGGAGACAAAAAACAAGAATCGGATCATCATTGAGCAAGTTCATCCTTGCCCAATGTTCATCTCCAGCTCTGCCTACCTCCAGACCTTTTTCAAATACAGCATCATGTTTCATGAGTTGTACATGGTAGGAAGGAATGAAAGGCATCTCTTTATCCACCACCTTCTTGAGAGCTCCAGGGGGAAAAAAAAGAGAGCTTTGAAAAATAAAACTGAAAAATGTATAATTTCCCGAGGGCTATTATCAGAGGGGGTTGCACAAGGGAAAAAAATAGACCCCCCATTTCAATCTTTAATCTGAACTGAAGAATAATTTGAAGGTTCAAAACCTCCTTTGATGGGTAGCTTAATAAATCCAGTTTGTATTTGGTGGAAATGTGGAAGACTGTCAGTTGAAAATATTCAAGGAACCAATTTACTGGCTATTATCTGCAGGTACTTAAAAGTTTTATTTCAGCCCAGCGATGCCTAACAGATGAGACATTCCAGGCAAAGTTTCCTACCGACTATTTTAAAAAGACATCTGATTGCCACAAAGATGATCTGTATTACTGATCTGCATTATTTAAGAAAACCCACCTGACACGTCCTAATCTGATATTTTCAAAGTCCTTCCAGGACTCATTATGTGTACTTGAAATATTCGTGAAGCATGTGGTGTTGCTGCATCCTAAATTCCTGACACACGACGAATGAGAGTAATACACGTGAGCCATTTTAAGCATCTCATTCCCTCTTTCTCTTGTTCCCTTTCATCACACGGGGAATAAAGAGCACAAAAATAAAATTATAAACCTTACTATATGGAATTTTAATAAGATAGGGAGGGAAAGGTGTCAGAATTGCTTCTAATGAGAATCCTAGGCCTGCGAAATTTTCAACAGCCTAAAGTCCTTGTGTTCGGGAGAGATGGGGAGATTTGCCTCTGTTCCAAAACTATTCTGCCTTTCAATAAATAATTTTATGCCACAAACATCACTTCTGAAAACCTCGTTTCAAAAGGAGGAAGCTAGTTACGAAGACTTTCATGATTTCAAAAAGCTTCTAATAATATAAATATTGTTGGGGAACGTTAGAGAGAAAGGAAGGTGTGCCAACATTATTTTTAAATGACTGTGAAGTAGATATTTAACTTTTTAAAAATTGTTGGTTTCCACAATCGGTTAAAGACCCCATATTCATGATGGAGGGATAGACAACCCAGCCTCTCTGTAAGTGATTACATTATTGTCCTTGTGGACATCAGGGGTGGGTATCAGAGATTCAAAACTGTGGTCCCAATTAGTCAATGGAAACTCCATCCTGTCATTTATATGCTTCTCAGCCGCCATATTGAATCTCCCCCTTCTCCTTCAAGATGCTTCTGATCAGCATCTGTGTTTCATTTCAAGACATATGGAAGGCTTGGTCTCAAACATCATCTCATAGATCTTGTTCTGCTCAAATGTAGAGTTGACATTCACGGCTGAATCAAGCAAAATGTATCATGATTTGAAACGTGGATCTCTGGGTTTTACCTGTTTGGAAGAAACCAAAGAATAGTGCAAGGGTTTGTTTTAGTTTCTTAGTAGATTCCTTTCGTAGATTTTTAAGAGTGTTTGCATCTTATAATAAGTTTAAAAAAAGGAAGTTCCTGCAGATTGTACTCTGCTAGTCGTTACCAACTCTAGGGAGCTGTGCTCATCACCTTCCCACCAAAGTGGTACCTATTTATCTACTCGCATTTGCATGCTTGCGAACTGCTAGATTGGTAAGAGTTGAGCCAAAGACGGGAGCTCACCCCGTTGGTGATAGTCGGGTCTCAAACCTGGGCCGCTGGCTTTCCAGCTGACAAGCCCAGCATCTTAACCATTGAGTTACCACACCTCCTCTTGTAATAAGTGTAATATGCTATAAGCAACCTTAAGGAATAGGAGGAAAGAGGCACTGAAGTCCAACATTTTCAAGTTTGAGTAGCACTAATGTAGACTAATTGTATCTTGAATCTTGTGAGGTCTGTCACAAGATTCTGAAGAGAGAAGAGTGAAGGCATTTGATGCCATTCAAAGACCATTCTCTTAGAAAAATTAGGGGGAAAGAAGACAATCAAAAACGCATTCATTAAACACACCCCTCTCTGTATCAAAACATGAATATTTTACAGTGTAGGTTTTTTCTTTTTAATGTTGATTGTCCCTAAATTCAGTTGCTTCTTTGACAATTGTTCAATTGCTTCTTTGTCCATCCTGGCCTCTTGCTTTTAATACTTCTGACTTTTAATAGTTCTGACTGTTAAAACTTTGGTGATCACTTTGAAAGTATGCCTTCAGCTACGTTCTGCATCCTTTCTTCTTTTCATCTCACAAATAACTACAGGCTCATTTAAGTAAGATGTAGCTCTGGTTTCCTCAAACTTCTCCAATCTGGATTAGATTGCTGGCACTCCTGATTTGATCTTGGCAGCTTCGTGTTCAAGTGTTCACTTTGGACAACGTGTCCTGAACTTGGGGCAGAGCAAATGTTGGAGAACAGTCCTAAAAAATAAAATAAATACAATAAATAAGCAATTGAAAGCTCTGTCTGTGTTCTAAAGCAAAGTCAATGAACAATTGGCAATGTAAAAGATAGCAAATGAAGTGTTTTCGATCTGATTGATTCAGAAGTCATCAATGCTGTTCATCAACCAACGGACAAAGATCAATAAATGCTATCGGTGTATTATTGTTGTCCAAACAAAATAACTTAGTATTCACTCAGCATCAAAGATGATTAGGGCACTGGAAGCTAAAACATAGGAAGAACGGTTGCTGGAATAGGATATGTCTACTCTAGAGAAAAGAAGGACTAGGGGTGACATGATAGCAGTATTCGGGGATGCCACAAAGAAGAAGAGGCTCAACTTATTTTCCAACACATCAGAAAGCAAGACAAGAAACAACAGATGGAAACTAATCAAGGAGAGAAGCAACCTGGAATTAAGGAGAAACTTCCCAACAGTGAGGACAATTAACCGATGGAACAGCTTGCCACCAGAAGTTGTTGGTACTTCATCACTGGAGGTTTTAAAGAAAAGACGGGACAGCCACCTATCTGAAATGGTACAATGTCTCCTGCTTGAGCAGAGGGTTGGACTAGAAGGCCTCCCAAGTTCCTTCCAGCTCTCTTCTGATTGATCTCCTGACCTTGCCAAGGATGGAACAGAAGGTCCACCTTGGCTGTTCGTCAAAAACCTCCCATATTTTCGTCATGCTCCCATCGAGCAGTTGGTGCAAAATTTGGGGGGAAATTTGGCCTGAGCTGCCTTAGATGTCTCCGCAGATGTCCAGTCAATTTTGTTTGTTTGTATTGGAGGTGGGAGGTGACAACGGCCCTTTTAATGACTTCCCTGAGGGGCTAACTCTGTAGTCATGCTTCTCAAAGCTGTCCTCTTTGTTTATTTATGGCCGCTGCCTGTTATCAGAAACCTGGCGGTCCAATTAGCTTAACAATGCGGAGCTCAGGCAGTTACATTATGCTGTCTGAGAGCAATGTAATCCCTTCTTAATGATATGGTACCTTCCAAGCTCGCCTATATTAATTTCAAAGGGAAATGTCTGTATGGCACATGGCAAGGAGTCAGCGTTCGCTCCGCAGGCCTTCAAGTCATTTAACAGTCCCATTTCTCATGAAAAAGTGGAGGAGAAGAGTAGCTCATTTCTCCTTGCTTCTGTGGATCCTTCTAACAAAAACATTTGCCTGCACAGCCATCCATGGCTCAGTGGTAAGTCGATAGCTTCGTGCAGAAGTTCTCCTGTTTAATCTCCAGCATTGGTGCCTAGGTGGGGTAAGGATGGAACAGAAGCTAGGAAAGAGGGCCATCTTCTCAAGGTTCACTGAGATGGACCTTCTCAATCACTGTTCTTCTGTGAGACATTGTTCCTCTGGACCAGGGATCTGCAACCTTAAATACTCAAAGAGCCATTTGGACCTATTTCCCACAGAAGAGAAAACACTGGGAGCCACAAAACCTGGGTGGACGTGGCCAACTCGATGTCACCCACTTCCACCAATCACATGACCCCCTAGCCATGCCTACCCAGCCGATCATTAGGGCAGAGAACTAGTTGTTAAAAAACACCGGGAACCACAAAATCCTTTTGACATATCCCTCTCTGCCCTCCCTTCCTCTCTCTCTCCCCCCCCTCTCTGTTTTTGCCCTGGCCACTTCTCCATCCCCCCCTGTCACCCTTACGTTCTCAGGCCAGGTGAGGAATGACTGAGAGGGGAGGGCGAGGGGCAGGGCCAGCCAGTGGTGGGATCACCTGACAGGGATCCACAGCAGAGGGCCCAAAGAGCCGCATGTGGCTCCGGAGCCACAGGTTGCTGACCCCTGCTCTGGACCAATGCTCTCCAACTAACCATCTTTAAGGTGTTTGGACTTCATGCTGGCTAGGGAATACTGGGAGTTGAAGTCCAAACATCTTAATGTTGTTGAGGTGGACAAATATTGCTCGGGATATTTGAGTGTCTCTCTCAATCCTAGGTTTTCGGAGATCCATCAAACCTGGGCTTTTTTTCATCAGTCTGAAACAGTTATGATCTCCTCCCTCTTGCTATTGGGGAATTATGTTGTGTATTTTGCCTTAAAGATGAGGACAATCAACTCAGTTGAGCGGCACATAGATTTCAACAGTGGCGGATAGAAGAAAGTGCCATGGTCATCAGACACAAGCCACAAGGATGCCATGTGCGTCACAACAGCTGACATAAGTTATTTATTTTGTATCATTTGGATGGTAACATCATGATGCATTTCACATATCCCCCTTGCCCTTCCCAGATGATTCTGGGGGAGCGATGGGACAAATTACAAAATGGCGCAATCACACAAATGATATGAGTTACCCTCTTGCAACAGATGTTCTCATGCAAACACATTGGCAGCTTTGTATCCCTGTACACATGTTGTCATTTTGGCACCATCACAGTTGGCTGCAGACACCACAGGCACCGTCTCCTCACAATAGTCTGGAACAACGTCTGGTTATTATCTTTCCAGTCGCCTCCATTCCTCTCAATATGGACATTGCTTGTTCAAACGTGACATTATTCTTTGCATTCTCCATAGATTGGTTTTGTTATCAAAAACCCCTGCTCTGAACCTTTTTGAGATGTTCTCCAGCTGGCTTCAGCCATTCCTTCTTTCCTTCCTTCACATGCTGAAGTGGATTCTATAAATCTCAACCTCTTGCTATAGTAGCAAATTTGCCGTAGCACGTACAAGACAAGGTAATTAAATATACAAGAGAGCTGGTACCAATTTCAAGCATGACTTTTTTGCAACCCTGCCTAGAAATAGTAGGTACTCTACCTTAAGCAGATGAACTTTCTCAGCCCATCGTATTTACGATTGTTGTCTGCTTTCATTTTGTATTCTGAAAGTACTATTTCTGGTCTTCCGTTTGTGGATACCAGTTATGTAAATGGGCACACAAACTACAACCCTAATGGAAGTTACAATCGTTTTTTAAAAAAATTATTTGCTTATTTATTTTGTTGTAATGTACCCAAGAATCTATTTCGTCCTTGAGGGCTAAAAATCTGACAATAATCAAAGTCACTCGGTGGAATTTTCTCCTGCGGAAAGTCTTAATCCACCATTAGCAGATTCTGATCCGATCGGGCAAGTCTATACCATGAAAAATCTCCAGATGAGCAAATCAGAAGCATTCCATGCCATGCAGTTTCTTTCCAAGAATTTATTGTGTAAGGATTCATTATTGAGTCTGTGCAGGGGTAGAAGAGAAAGTTCAATGCAGAGCTAATAACATTTGCCTGTTTTGGGGGGTGCCCCCCCCCGAAATTAGCTGGATTTATCTTCTCCATACATAGAAGACCAACATTCACAGAGAGAAAAGGATCTACGTAAGGAATATCTTACAAAATGCTACCCAGACTCCCTTGTTGAGATGGGTGGCTGTAGAAATTCAATAAATAAAAATTTACATTCATAGCTCCATCCTTCCCCCTTTTGAAAAAAAAAAAAGAAAGAAGCAAAGGATGAACCAAGCAACACTCACCTTCTCTTCTTTGTTTTCAAATACTCTCACTAAAAGAGAGAGAGAGAGAAATTTCATCACCTTAAGCAAACATCATCTGTATAGATTAATTTTCGAGAAAGGTTTGTTCATTTGTTATTCTGTCTGGTTACTCAGCAATAAAGACACAAGGGACTCCTATTAAAATTCACTTCAGCTCCTCTTTCAAATTGTGTTAATGCTGAATTTATGCTTTCACAGGGGGTAATGATGGTTGTTTAGCACTTTATCCCCATAGGAAATGGTTAGTTGCCTGTAAAATTCAGGTAGTGTGCAGCCATGAGTGTGTATTGTGTACCTGGATAGAGAGACACACATATGCATGCATCCCCATTATGTGTATTTCTGTACATACCACAGGCACAAGCACGTTTAAGCTGTTCAAAGAAATGCAGAAAAAGGAGGAGAGGGTTATCAAACCATAAGAATAGCCTGCTTCTCTGCTTTGTCTTTTCTCCAATCTAGTCTTAAGACTAGATAAAAGACGATATCGTTTTCAAAACCTTTCTTTTGATTTGAGCCTATCGTACAGGTAATTCTCCATTTACCAACATTCTTTTAGTGACTGCTCCAAGTCATAACAGCACTCAAAACAGCGGCTCACAGCTTTCAGGCTTCTTCAAAATCAGAATTATTTGCCAGCCTCTGGTGTGAAATAGAACTACAATATAAAAATCCCATCAAACAATCACGAAAAGCAGGAGTGGCAGTCGCAGCCTATTGAATGTGTCAATTTTTTTTTAATATGGTAAATATCGGTATATATAATCCCTACAAACAACTACATATCGGTAAATATAAGCCAGACAAACAAACGCAGATATAAATGAAAGCTGTTTTGGGAGTCCTCTATAGTTTTTTGGAATGGGAAAGCTTTCTGAGATTAAAAAAAAAAAAGTCTAAGAAATGCTACTTTAATAAAATGTTTGCAGCAATGGTGAAATCCAGCAGTTCTGACAGGTTCCGGAGAACCGGTAACGGAAATTTTGAGTAGTTCAGAGAATCGGCAAATAACACCTCTGGCTAACCCCAGGAGTGGGGAGGGAATAGGGAACCCCAGGAGTGGGGAGGGAATAGGGATTTTGCAGTATCCTTCCCCTGGAGTGGGGTGGGAATGGAGATTTTGCAGTATCCTTCCCCTGCCATGCCCACCAAGCCACACCCACAGAGCCGGTAGTAAAAAAAATTTGGATTTCACCACTGGTTTGCAGCTATATTAATTGATTTTTTTTTTCAATGGGTAGCCACTAATCTGGTGGGGGGAAAAAACCTCTTTTCTAGAATCAGAGCCATTAAAAAAATTAATATGCATCTCTAGAGTTATATTTCTACTTCTCTAACAGCCAACACACCTGCGCTATCTCTCCTTCCATCGTATTTTCCCTGTGGGAATAAACTGCTGGTTACGTATAGGCATGATTTATGCAGTAAGGAATCTATCTCTATAGGGGTTTTCGTCAACCCACCGCAGATGTTTGGAAAAGAGATCCCACGTAAAGGTCCGACACCCAGAGACGATTGCAAAGAGCCCTTGTTATATATTTAAATAGAATAATAAGGAAAAAGCTCCTAGTGACTCAAGGGTTGGTTGTAAGTTGCTTTTTTTCCCCAGTGCTGTTGTAACGTCGAACGGTCACTAAATGAACTGTTGTAATTCGAGAACTACCTGTATTAAAGCCACCAAGTAAAGCAGCATTTTTGCAGAGCAATGCATATAGAGAGATGGTTATCCTATTGCACTGAAATAAGAGAGAGAGACTCTGTGAACATGTCTCTGCATGCATCTACGGAGATAAGTGCATTTAGAGTCCATTTTCACACTCGGGTTGACCCAATGACTACAATTTGAAAATGAACGGGACCCTCCTAAGACATAGCTATGAATTGTAGACTTTATTTCTAACTACATTACTGGAAAAGCTCCACTAAACTTAGTGGTATAGCCCAGAGGTGGGTTTCAGCAGGTTCTGACCAGTTCTGGAGAACCGGTAGCAGAAATTCTGACTGGCCCCACCCCATCTATTCTATTCTATTCTATTCTATTCTATTCTATTCTATTCTATTCTATTCTATTCTACACTCTATATATACCTCTCAGCTACGCATCGCATCTTGATAATCATCGAGACTAAATCGTCCACGTTTTGAGGGTTAGCCATGTCATGACAAATGCCACTGGTTACAAACAGGCATTCATATCTCCGATCAAAATTGCTCTGAGTTCCCCAAAAGAGGAATGCAACACATTTAAGGAATTTTCTATGTATTAATACCGCTACTATTTTTCTGGATAAGGGTTGCTATATCCCTGACAGCTCAATTCATCTCCGTGGCCCTGGATATTATCATCTGTCAGTGTTCTGTCCTCAAATAGAGACAGGGGGAAAAAACCATTGATCCTTCAAGAGGCAGTAGACATACCTTGATTGGAGGGGGGCGGTCCTCCATGAGCGGGACACTAAATGAATCTACTGAACGGGACTAGAAGTTGTTGCAAGGAATTTCTGGAGTATGGTTATTTAGCCTAACGTAAGATGAGCATCAGTGGTGGAATTCAATTTTTTTTTACAACTGGTTCTGTGGGCGTGGCTTGATGGGTGTGGCTTGGCTTGGTGGGCATGGCAGGGGAAGGATACAGCAAAATCTCCATTCCCTCCCCACTCCTGAGGAAAAGATACTGCAAAATCTCCATTCCCACCCAACTCCAGGGAAAGGACACTGCAAAATCCCCATTCCCTCCCCACTCCTGGGGAAAGGCTATTGCAAAATCTCCATTCCCACCCCACTCTGGGGCCAGCCAGAGGTGGCATTTGGTGGTTCTCCGAACTACTCAAAATTTCTGCTGAATAGCACTCCTGCTGAGCATCTGCAATCTGTAAATCATTAGATTGGGATTTTCCTGCCGCCTGATTGTTTTATTTTTTAAAAAAGAAGCTGAAGACTTGTTTTTGCTATATGCAAAGTTCTTGTTATGCCACTCTTGGGCTGTACTGACATTAATTTGGAAGCTGCATTCAGACAACCATCAATGCAGGAGTGTGAAGGACTGGTAATTACGAGAGCTAACAAGCTTGGATTAACATAGCTCTTGCTCACTTCCATTCTTCCTCTGGGCATCCGCAGCTAATGTTAGGCAGGAGATGTAAGGCTGAATTGTTACAATACTCGCCTGATGCCACCTCCAAATTAATGTCAGGGGAGCTGATTGTTCAGGGGCATCTCATGAGCTTTACATGGAACAAAGGTAAGGTTTAATCCACAAATTCTTCAAATTAAAAAAAAAAAAACCAGGTAGCCAATGATGGGAATAAGCCTATCCCAACAATGTGGAGGCCACTGGTGCCGTTTCTTCTGCAAATCGGCCTCTCTTATAATGCTTCAGGATTAGTTTCTCTCCTGGTTTACTGATGCTTCTGCGAGTTATTATTTGTCACAATGGGACATGATGGTGAAATGCTCCAGCAGGATTGGCTTCATGAGGATTGGTTTAATGAGTTCTTTGTTGAGAGTTTCCTCCTTTTTCTCCTTCTCCTTCTTTCCCTTCCCTTTCTCCTTCTCCTCTTCCTCTCTTTCTTCATTCTTCTCCTCATTCTCTTTCTCCATGACTCCATCTCTCTTCGTTCTCCTCCTCCTCCTCCTCCTCCTCCTCCCTTTCTTCATTCTTCTCCTCCTTCTTTTTCTCCATGACTTCATCTCTCTTCCTTCTCCTCCTTCTCCTTCCCCTCCTCCTCCTCCTCCTGCTGTTATCGATTTTGAGGAGATCCCGCTATCAAGGGATGCTAGAAGTTGTAGTTTAGGAATGCTTGGAAGTTTCTGTGTCCCTCCTTTGAGCCATAATTCCCTCTCTGCCCCAGTAATTTTTCCATATCATCTAGGAGAGCAAATCTGAGTAAGGATAGCCTCAAGACTGGATAAGGTGTTTGCACGTTGATGTAGAAAAGGGAAATTTCTGAACCATCCTTTTGGTCTCAGAAGCTCAAACCAAATGGGAATTTCCTTGGCTTGTTTCTGCAATGTACCGATGTCTCAAGAAGAGTTTTATTTATTTATTATTTATTTATTGGTTCGATTTATACGCTGCCCTTCTCTGGAGACTCAGGGCAGCTTACAATGCATGAAGCAATAGCCTTCATACTTTTGTATATACCTGCTTAGTAGGGCTTTTCCCCCCACCCCTTTAGTTTGATATGAACACTGCTGTGTTTCTACTTTAGTGTAAGAAAGGTTTGAGAGCTTTGGTCTGAAAGACTTGGCCATTGATATTGTTGTGGTCTCTGGGATTTTGAAAGGGGAAACCACTGCCCCTTATATACTCAAGTTCTAAAAGTTAATCCCGTAATGAAACACTCTCACTTCTCTTTGGCTTCCCTCCCATAACTAACGTTGAAATTTGAAGAGGTTTTGGATCCAGAGAAGATGTGGTAGCTACTCAATAAATATGATGTATAAGGATCTAAGCTCTGGCCCAGCCTTCTGGTTGCTGTTATAATAACCCTGTAATTTTCCAGGAGTTGATAAATCATACGTATAAAGACATTTCCTCATGGCTGAAACGTGGTGTACAATACAGAGAGATATTTTCTTAAACATAAAATCCATTTTGACATGAGGTTTATAGGACTTGTGTGTTACAAATAAAAGACAGCAAGGTTTTGTTGTTGAACGGGAAGTTGCTTGCTGAGTTGATAAATTACCTGTTTCTGGCATGACTATTAAACAACAAGAAGCAAAGCTTCTAAGCAGGGCTGGGATGGGCATGTAGCATTCTTTAATATTTCTGCCTTTGTTAACAATGTAAGTTCTATTCTTCCCAAGTTGTTAGACAATATTTATGTGACAGCTAGTATTACCAAGAAGTTCTTAACCTCTGCGGAAGGTGGATTCCTCTTAGGTCGTAAACTGTTCATTAGATCTCATTGTTTGAACTCTTCTTATCTGATTTTCCTCCTGACTTTAGGACAGGAACTGCTTTAGCTGCCCTGGGGGAGAACTTTCATGAAAAGATGGAACCTGTTCATTCTCTTCTCTAGCCCTCTGCCTTCTCTGTTCCTAGTCCAAGTAGAGAGAGGGGGAAAAACAACACTGAACAATGTAGTCCTCCTCAGCTCTTAAAAGATCTATTGTAGTAAGAGACAAGAGAGAAGAAAGGATTACAAAACTCAAGAGCTGCCAATGAAAGAAGATATTGTCAGGGTAAAATTCCATGAATGTTGAACAGTCGTTGGTCGGTAACCTTTTCTGTGCTCTGGAAGCTCTTAAGAACCTCACAGTGGTGAATGGTTCTTATCCGTTAGGCAATCCTTAAAAGGTAAAGGTAAAAGTTTCTCTTGCACATATGTGCTAGTCGTTCCTGACTCTAGGGGACGGTGCTCATCTCTGTTTCAAAGCCGAAGAGTCAGCATTGTCCGAAGACGTCTCCGTGGTCATGTGGCGAGTATGATTCAACACCAAAGGTGCACGGAATGCTGTTCCCTTCCCATCAAAGAGGGTCCCTATTTTTCTACTTGCATTTTTTTTTTACGTGCTTTCAAACTGCTAGGTTGACAGAAGCTGGGACAAGGAATGGGAGCTCACCCCGTTAGGCAGCACTAGGGATTCGAACCGCTGAAGTGCTGACCTTTCGATTGACAAGCTCAGCGTCTTAGCCACTGAGCAACCGCATCCTTAAGCGTTCCCAAATTTTCAGCAGGACCTGAAAACAGACTTTCCTTCTGTTTTTAGAAAGCAAAAATAAAGATGAAAAATTCTGGGATATTTTTAAAATAAATCTCAGTTTCCAAGATGCTTTAAGAGACAAGGATGTAAGATAAAGCAGTTTGAAACCAATATAAATGTTTAACATAGGCAAGATCTTAAGTGTTTCTAAGGGTGGTGCGTTATATTGTATAGGTGGTTCTCAACTTACGACCAGAATTAAGGCCAAAATTTCTGTTGCTAAGTGAAACAATTAAGTGAATTTTGCCCCATTTTACGACCTTTCTTGACCCCGTTGTTAAGTGAATCTGACTGCCATTGTCTTTGCTTGTCAGAAGGTTGCAAAAGGGGATCACAGGACCCCAGGACACTGCAACCGTCATAACTAGGAATCAATTGCCAAGCACCATGACCACAGGGAGCCAGCAACGGTCGTAAGTGTGAAAAATGGTCGCCAGTCCATCACTAAAGGAACTGTTGTAAATCAAGGACTATCTGTATTTCAAATTTGTTAGTTAATCCCTGAGACAAACAATTAAAAATAGTTTCACAACAGAAGCAATATATATATATATGTAGGTATCTTGGCGACGTTTTGACGAAGTCTCATTCATCATCTTCAGGCTGGTGTTCTCGGCTTCGTGCTTCCTGGAGCAATGTGAGATTGCAGGTATATCAGATATATATCAGAATATGAAACCTTGTACCGTGTTTCCCCGAAAATGAGACATCCCCTGATAATAAGCCCAATCGGGCTTTTGAGTGCATGCACTAAAATAAGCCCTCCCCAAAAATATTTAAATGCATACGCAGCCGATCCCTGCCATTTCTTCTGGTTAGGGTTAGGGAGACAGAGCTGGAAATCAGGTAAGATGGCAAGAGGAGCCCCGTCTTGCTCCATGCACCCCAAAATAATAAGACCTCCTTGAAAATAAGTCCAAGCGCTTATTTCGGGGTTCAAAAAAATATAAGACAGGGTCTTATTTTCGGGAAAACATGGTATGTAATCTAGCACCTTTATTTTTGAGCACTAGAAAATAAAGAGGCATGAATTTAGATCTGAGAGCTTAAAATGCTTGAACTGGCCGTTTGAATAGGCTTGTGACTGACTTGCGGAGTGTTTGAGGCTAACAACTCATTCTTCAACCCAACTTGGTAACTGTTGGGTGTTGCCTTCAGAGTAGCTGGTATCTGCACAAGCAAACTTATTGAAGCAACATGTGAAATTGAAAAGCTGAGTAAGAGAAAAGAGCAACCAGGTCCCAAGTTTCATGCTGACATTAAACCCAAGTTTCATGCTGACATTAAACCCTAAACCATTAAAGATATCCATCTGCAGTTTTGTTTTTATTGACCTGAGATCATAAATCATACAACTGGATTGGATGACCAGGATGCCAGTGTTGAATTTCAGCTCTGCCCCAATGCAACTCCTATATCAAGAAAGAACATAACATACTTAATATGTCAGCTGTGCCCGAAGCAGCATCTAATTGGGGAAGAACTTGGCTTAAAGGTGCTTGAAATGGCTCACCCAAAACAAAACAGAAAGGTTGGAAGGAGAAGAGAAGGAAAGAGTCTTGGGTAGCAAACCCAATTTTTAGAGTTAGTTATTAAGGTTGGCATTTGGGAGCAATACCATGTTCGCCTTTTCCCATAAATCACTAACTGGAGTTTGTTTGTTTGTTTAAAATAATTTTTATTAAACAGTTTTGTCTCTAAAAACAACATAAAAAACAACCACAGATACATAAAAACAATACAAAACATAACAAACAGTACATACCCTCTAGGGTTATTTTACAGCATTCTGTATCGTATTTTGCTTTTGTAGTTCTCTATTCTATCATATCAGGGGTGAAATCCAGCAGGTTCTGACCAGTTCTGGAGAACCGGTAGCAGAAATTTTGAGTAGTTCGGAGAAGCGGTAGTAAAAATTCTGACTGGCCCTGCCCCCATCTATTCTCTGCCTCCCAAGTCCCAGCTGATCGGGAGGAAATGGGGATTTTGCAGTTTCCTTCCCCTGGAGTGGGGAGGGAATGTGGATTTTGCAATATCCTTCCCCAGGGGAAGGATATTGACATCCCTCAATAGGATGTCCTGATCCAAAGGAATGTGGATTGTCTATTTTCACTTGTGCCTCTGAATTAAAATGAATGGGGTGCATTAAATCCACAGGATCGGACCACTCAAGATGTCTGTCAAGGCACCAGCCCAAATGGTGACTATTCTTCACTCTAATCATGAGGTGTATCTCTTGAGGATGATCACCAAAGAGATCATATCTGATCTTTCTGATGGTGAGCTGTGGTGGTGCAGTGGTTAGAATGCAGTATTGCAGGCTAATTCTGCTTACTGCCAGGAGTTCAATCCTGACCGGCTCAAGGTTGACTCAGCCTTCTATCCTTCTGAGGACCCAGATAGTTGGGGGCAAAAGGCTGACTCTGTAAACAGCTTAGAGAAGGCTATTAAGCATTGTAATGCGGTATATGTCTAAGTGCTATTGCTATCATGAACCATGTCCACTTGTTGATAATCCCTACTGGGATAAGAACTGAAACAAGGTCCAGAAGTTGTACGTGTCCAGTTCCTTCTCCTATTTGTTGTTTGTTTGTTAAGCATAGATAAGATAACAGTATAAACATACTTTGAATACATGAAAAGAGTAAAAGTAGAAAGGAATATTAGGACAGGGACGGAAAGCACGCTGGTGCACTTACGCACACCCCTTAGAGAATAGGGGTGAAACTTACACACACCCCTTAGAGAATAGGGGTGAATTCTACTTACCTTTACTACCAGTTTGCATCACGCCTGCACACGCATGTGCTCTTCTGTTCCTCTTAGGAGTGAGGTGAGGTCAACAGTGGACAGTCTAAGGTTAAAGTTTTGGGGGTTTGGGGAAGAAACCACAGAGTCAGGTAGTGCATTCCAGGCGTTGACCACTCTGTTGCTGAAGTCATATTTTCTGCAATCAAGTTTGGAGCCGTTTACCTTGAGTTTGTATCTATTATTTGCTCGTGTATTATTGCGGTTGAAGCTGAAGTAGTCATTGATTGATAGGACATTGTAGTATTCTAATAGCTCATCAACTCTATCTTTCTCTTGTGCTGAGTCTGGTGAGCAAGCATTTTCTTTTGAGTCCATTCTTCCCGATGGGCACTTTCGATATCTTTGAGGTGCAGAGGAGAGCAGCCAAGATGATTAGGGGACTGGAGACTAAAACATATGAAGATCGATTACAGGAACTGGGCATGGCTAATCTAGTAAAGAGAAGGACTAGGGGAGACATGAGAGCAGTCTTCCAATATTTGTCAGGCTGCCACAGAAAGGAGGGGGTCAAACTATTCTCCAAAGCACCCAAAGACCAGACAAGGAATAATGGATGGAAACTGACCAAGGAGAGATCCAACCTAGAAATAAGGAGGAACTTTCTGACAGTGAGAACAATCAACCCATGGAACAGAAGTTGCCTTCAGATGTTGTGGGAACTTCATCACTGGAGGCTTTCAAGAAAAGATTGGACTGCCATTTGTCAGAAATGGTGTAGGGTCTCCTGCTTGGGCAGAGGATTGGACTAGATGACCTCAAAGGTCCCTTCCAACTCTGTTAATCTGTTAATCTGAAGAGCTTTACAGACCATGGGTAAGACTTCGGCTGAGTCAAAGGAATTATGTGGGGAGGTCCGGATAAGGGCTCTGTTACCTGGCACTATCGGTTCTTCAGTGACAATGGATATTACAGGAGAAATGTTTTTTTCTCCCCCAAGGGCTCCTTGCCATTTCGATTACACTGAATCCTGATAGCTGTCTGCAAACTCCTGAGAAGTAAAGAGCATGAAATGTTGCTCTCTAACAATTGCTTGAGGCTAGCAGTTAAGTTGAGATAATTTTGCAGACAGAAGAGTATCGGGGCTTCAACTCAATCTATTATCTCTGGGAGGGAAGTACAATGCTTCTGAACTGCCTTGGGGATCTTTATTATAGACCTTTGGAGATCCACAAAGACCTCCACAGCATTGCTGCAGTCACACAAAGAAGAACACACATGAGACCATAGTTGACTACTTTATTCTTGCTGATGATGATGGAAAGATTCACCTCCTTTTATTGGTCCACAATAGAAAGCGTCCTCACTTATTGCAACATGGTATGGCATGCTGGTTTGACAACCTCGGATAAAAAAACATTTCAGAGGGTGGTGAGCACAGCACAAAACATTGTGGGCTGTCCCCTGATACCACTAGACAAGATTGCTAGGGCTCGCTGCCTTAGAAGCAGTGGTGGGTTCCTCTCGGTTTGGCAGAGCTGGTAGCGGTAACAATATGACATCACCGAACCAGTTCTCTTTGTTTGGGAACTGGGCCCTCCTGTGCCCCCCATTATTCTTACCTTTTATTAGGCTCCGCCCCCAATCTATTCGCTGCCTCCCGAGTCCAAGCTGATCAGCTAGAAGGAAAAAAACTGTTTAAACTCTTGCTGCGGGGCTTCAAAGGGCCACCCTACAGCTGATCAGTGTTAAAAGGCAGTGTGGTGGTAGACCGGTGCCTCCAAAAACAAATGAGTAGACTGATGCCTCCAAGAACAAATGGGTAGACTGGTACAGCTCTGCAAGCAGTTAAAAGCCTGGTAGACCAGTACCTCTGCTAAATCCTAAAGAATTGTCACATGATAATCAAACAATGCCCACAAAATAAACTACCCTCACAGAACCAGTAGTAAAAAATTTTAGAACCCACCCCTGCTTAGAAGTGTGAGGAAAACTCTCACCCTGGTCATCACTTCTTTACCCTCCTACCATCGGGAAGGAGATATAGAAGTATAGCCAGCTGTACAAACAGGCTGAAGAACAGTTTTTATCTGTGGGCTGTCAGACTCATGAATGAGAAATAACTATGTAGTATGATGGACTGCAGGGCCAGCTGGGCATGGTGGTGGCAGGGACTTTTGCTACCGGTTCTCCGAACCACCCGCCACCATTGCTACCGGATCCGGCGATCTGGTCCGAACCAGGAGCATTTCACCCCTGATCTGGATCCATGGATGGTTTTTCATTCTGCATCAGTTCCATGCCGAAGCTCAAACCGCATCATTGTCCTGTTGAAACAGGAAGCCAAGCTACCTCATTTCCCAAGGAGTTGTTTTGATCTTGTCAGATTCACAAATCCATGGATGGTTTAATTCTTCAGAACTTGGTGGACTGTTGAAGGGGTAAAAACTACAATTTTATACAAAGATGGAGTGCTTAGAATAGCCCTGTTTTGGAAATTTGTATCTAGAATATTGTCTTAATCATGGATATTGGAAGGGACAGTTAATCCTCCAACGATTTGGGATTTATTTATTTTTTTGACTCAGGAAGAAGTCAGCTTAACTGCAAACAAATGGAATTTATTTTGAGTTTGCGTGGCATTCTCACCCACTTTGTGACCCATTTAAACAAGCTGTGTAAACAGAGCCGGAATCAATTCAGTGTTCAAAACACATATGATCAGTTCCAATAAAATGATAAATGGAAGATCAGCCAAACAGCAAAACAAAAGAAACCAAAAAAAAAAAAAAAACCCACACATAACAATGAGAAGTTATTGTCTGAAACTGTTTGTTTCGTCAATCGATTCATTCTTTTATTGGTGCTTCAGTGTATGTGTGTTTAAGCGTGTGTGAGTTTGTGTGAGTGTGTGGGTACACTCAGATCTAGAATACAGCAAAAGAGTCAGATCGAGATAATCTTAAAGAAAGAAAAGCTGGAATTTGATTATGGTGATTTTCCATGAAAAAGGGCAGAAGAAGTTGCTTAAGTTTATAGGGCACTAAAATCTTTTTCCAAGTGAAGTCAGATTATTAGAACAGTGTGCTTAGTTCAAGCAACAGGGTAAACGTGTTGTTTCCTAGCTGTATAACCTATGAAAAAGGGACATTTCAAAAATAAGATGTTCTAGACTCCAACTTCTTATTCTTTTTTTTTTTTTAAAAAAAACCTTGCAGGGTAATTTTACACTAATTAAATTTATTTGGGCAGTTGGATTGCTGCAACAGGAATATCTGAAAACTCCATTTTATTAGGTTTATTGTTTACTGTTTTCTAGTTCTACCTCCAACTTCTAACTCCAAAACTCCTCCAATGATGGAACAATTTGAAATATAAAGCTGGAAGGGGCCTCGGAGATCTTCTAATCCACCTTCTTGCTTGAGGTAGCAGACCTTATACTGTCCCAGCCAAATGGTGGTCCAGTCAATTTTTGAAGATCACCAGTGATGGAGCACCCACAAGTCCAGGGGACAAGCCGTTCCATTGTTCTCACTGTCAGGAAATTTCTCCTTAGTTTTAGATTGGATCTCTCGTTAACAAGCCCATTGCTTCTTGTCTTGCCCTCTGGTGCTTTGGAGAATAAGCGAAGCCCCTCTTCTCTGAGGCACCTCTTCAAATACTGGAAGGCAGATTTCATGTCCCCTGTAATCCTTCTCTTCCTTAGGCTGGACATACCAAGCTAGCTCCCTCAACCGTTCTTCCTATGATTTAGCCTTCAAGATAAGGAAATTATTCCTCCAGATGTTGGTGACTTATAATTCAAAGTGTTCTTCACTATTGGTTCTCCTACATCACCTGGGAGTAGAACAATATCCACAAATATATAACTACATACCATAGTGGCCACTTTTGGGGAAAGTGTATTTTCTAAAACTAGCTAATAACAGCACTTTTTTTTAGTACCCTAAAATTATAGATCAATGGAAAGATAATTTAATCAAGAAAGTAATACAATAACTTTTACGAAGGATTTGCTATTAGAATAGCAGTTACAGTACAAACAAGAAAAGTGAAACTTGTAGAAAAAATGAGATGTACAAAAATGATCACATCAGTTAATAGTTGGGTAACCTTTAGCGTGAATGATGGCCTTACAACCTCTTCCCATGGAGTGAACCAAGTCTTCGAGTTCTACAGCTGTTATCATGTGAAACCAAGATTGAATGATGGCTTCTATTAACTGGGTTTTATTGCTGGGTCACTTCTGATTAACAAGTTTCTTTAGTTGGTTCCATAGATTTTCAATTGGGTTAAGGTCTGGGCTATTCCAAAAAAAGTGGTGTTAGTAGCCATCAAACCTCAAAAATTCACTTTTCCCAAAAGGTTTCCATAATGTTGGCCACTACTGTAATTCAAATGAAACCGAAACTTTGACAAGCTTCTTTTTAAAAGCATATCACCCAAAACTAAGGTACCGATTTTGTCAACCCATCAATGCATTAATTCTTTTTTTTTTCCTGTTCAAAACTATGCCACTTCTATTACAAACTTCTTGTGAAAGTGTCTATAGCCCAGTCTTGTGGACTTCCTTTCTCTTTTTCTTTTTCTCCTCTCCCTTTCCAAAACTGTGTCTGTAGTCAGTGGTAAGACTCTGGATTGTTTCTTCCTTTGATGTGTGCATGTAAAACATGCCATAGAAGTGAGGTGGTTACTCAAAGATGTATTTTGAGGTCACAGCGGTGACCACATTTCATTTTTGGAGCTTCTGGGCTCTGTGTCCACCGCACAGATGTCATTTTTATAGCAGCCTATGAGACTGGAAATAGACATTAACAAAAAAGCAGCCAACGATATAACCTTAGGTCAAACAGAAGACGTGGAATGATCAAATTGGTGTTGAGTCATGCTGGCCACATGACCACGGAGATGTCTTTGGACAGCTCTGGCTCTTCGGCTTTGAAATGAAGATGAGCACCGCCCCCTAGAGTCGGGAACGACTAGCACATATGTGCGAGGGGAAACTTTACCTTTGCCAACCTCCTTGACTTTTAGAGAGAGAGAATCTCATGGGAATATCATAGCCAAGAAGGAAGAAAATAACGTTTTGATGTAGGCGCCAACAGGTCAGAACTGATTCAGACTAAGTGAAATTACTCTTAAGTGAAAGAGACCAAGCTAAATGTAATAACTCGAGTATCTTAATGATACAGAAGCTCTGACATGGTTCCAATTATCGGCCTTTTTAACTTGACCATCTTTCCAGAGGAGGTGACAGATAATAGAAAGAAATCCGATGTGTTAAAAATATACTTAGTTTTAATGGCAACGAGACACTTAACTTGTCAGCCAACCAATTATTAATCAGTTTAATGGGCTTTCTCTCATCCTCCCCATCCTGTGGACAATTGATTTAATTTATGTCTAATGCATACTGAGTAAGGTTTTCACATGCTGTGGGATCCTAAATACAAATGAGAATTGGGGGGAAAAAAGAAGATAACCCAAGATGACCATAGCAATATATCACCAAGGAGTTGGGTGCTGTCAAGATTCAAGGGATTTCGGGTTAGGCTTGTGGTATCTGGTCTGCAAATGGTCATCTAGGACAGGAGTCTCCAACCTTGGCAACTTTAAGACTTGTGGACTTCAACTCCCAGAATTCCTCAGCCAGCTGAGGAATTCTGGGAGCTGAAGTCCACAAGTCTTAAAATTGATAAGGTTGGGGACCCCTGATCTAGGAGAAGTAGAGGACCCATCTGTAACTTAGCATGGGCAAAAGTCAAGAGCTGGAACATTAAAGCAAGGACCCAGAAATGAGATATGGCTTATAGCAAGGTAGGGAAACTATCATATGCTAGGTGGGACATAAGTCCACCATTAATATGGATGTACCATGGTTGAGAATGTTTACAGCTCTAGCTAGAAATTCCAAGGATCAATCTGGATCTTCTAGATGCAACGTATTTCTTTTACTCATTAAGGTGCAGCCAATCTTATAGGCAGAGTCAGACAGAAGAACAGAGTTGGAAGGGACCTTGGAAGTCTTCTAGTCCAACCCCTTGCTGCAGCAGGAGACCTGATACCATTTCACACAAATGGTTGCCCACTCTCTTCTTAAAAACCTTCCGTGTTGGAGCAGCCACAGTTTTTGGAGGCAAAGCATTCCACTGATTAATTGTTCTGTCAAGAAATTCCTCCTTAGCTCTAGGTTGCTTCTTGGTTAGTTTCAACCCACTGCTTCATGTCCTGCCCTCAGGTGCTTTGGAGAATAGCTTGACTCCCTCTTCTTTGGGGCAGCCCCCGAGGTATTGGAACACTGCTATCATGTGTCCCCTGGTCCTTCTCTTCATTCAACTGGACATACCTAATTCCTGCAATCGGTTTTCGTATGTTTTAACTTCCAGTTCCCTAATCATATTTGTTGGTCTTTTCTGCATTCTTTCTTTCTAGATTTTGTGTGTGTGTGTGTGTGTGTGTGTGTGTGTGTGTGTGGAAAGCAATAGATCCAAATATAAGAATATTATATTATTATATAATCAATAATATTATTATAATAATTATTATATAATCAATCAAGATCAAGTGAGGTATTACCACTCTATAAAGCCTTAGTAAGACCACACATAGAGTACTGCATCCAGTTTTGGTCACCACACTATAGAAAAGATGTTGAGACTCTAGAAAGAGTGCAGAGAAGAGCAACTAAGATGATTAGGGGACTAGAGATGAAAATATATGAAGAATGGTTGCAGGAACTGGGCATGGCTAGTCTAGTGAAGAGAAGGACCAGGGGAGATATGATAGCAGTGTTCCAATATTTGAGGGGCTGCCACAGAGAGGAGAGGGCCAAGCTATTCTCCAAAGCACCTGAAGGTCAGACAAGGAATAATGGATGGAAACTGACCAAGGAGAGATTCAACCTGGAAATAAGGAGAAATTTTCTGAGAAGTGAGAACAATCAACCAATGGAACAGAAGTTGCCTTCGGAAGTTGTGGGAGCTTCATCACTGGAGGCTTTCAAGAAGACACTGGACTGCCATCTGTCAGAAATGGTGTAGGGTCTCCTGTTTGGATGGGGGTTGGACTAGATGACCTACAAGGTCCCTTCCAACTCTGTTAATCTAATCTAATAATGGCCATTCCCAACAACAGCAGCAATTACTACAACTACGAGGTAGCTGGAGGTAGTTACAACAGGTTTTTTTAACTTTTTTGTTTTGTTTTTTGGGAAATCCTGAACCTTAAGCACAAACTCTATTTTTATGTGCATCAAGCCAGAATCTAATCTTGGGTGGACCTTTTTAAATGCACATTTTAGAAGACATAAAACTCTGTCATTTGAAGATTTGTTTGTGACCGTTTCTATTTTATTTTTTAAACAGGAGGGAAGAACCAGATCAAGCCACCTTTTTTTAAAAAAAAAGCATTCTAGGTTTCCAGATAACATTCTATGCATCCATGAGAAATTCATTTCAAGTAGTACAAATACGTTCTTTAGTAATACCTAGGAGTCATAATGTCTGTGCCATAACGAACCCTTCTAAATTACAGCCTGCACTAATTAGATCAGCCATTGCTGCATTCCTGTCTCTGAAACAATTTGCTCAAAGTAGTAGTTACCTTTAATGAAAAGGCACATAACCGAAAATGTCAGCAACTTTTTCAATTCGTCATGACTGATTAGAAGGAATCTCTTCTGTCCCTGTAAACTGTAGCCACATTGTTGCATCCAAACAGGATGGATCTTCCCGTTAAAAAAGGACAAAATGGTTTGTGAGGGTCTAAAATGCACAATGTTTATTTTATTGTGTTAAGCTTATAGGCCGCCCATCTCCCCGAGTAGTGATTCTGGACAGCAGATCCATTTTCCAGATGTAACTGTTTCTTTCGTCGTGCCATATTTAAGTACTCCCATTAGTATTTTTTTTCCTTCACTTTAATTTTGACATTCCCTTGAACGGATTTGAAAAGAATTTCCTTTTAGGTCATACAGAGTCTCTTTGCTTTCCTCCTATTAAAATTTCATGTCCTTCCTTCCTTCCTTCCTTCCTTCCTTCCTTCCTTCCTTCCTTCCTTCCTCACTCCTTCCCTCTCTTTTCCTTCCTCCTTTCCTTCCCTCACTCCCTCTCTTTTCCTTCCTTCCTTCCTTCCCTCCTTTCTTTCTTCCTCCTTCCCTCTCTCTTCCTTCCTTCCTTCCTTCCTTCCTTCCTTCCTTCCTTCAAGAGGAATTGAGAGATCTCTCGATTGGTTACCTCGTTTTAGCTTTTAATCTCCCATGTATGTTCCAGTTGGTATGAAGTCCTTTGATAGCCTTCTAAATCTAATAAATCCATCACCAAATGAACATTCAATAGTCCTATTCAGCTTTAGCCAAGAAAGCCCCTTCCCCTCCAAATTTATCATAATTTGATGCATACCTCAGATCAGTTTGGAACTCCTGGATGATAAAGCCAAATTCTTATTCACCGAAACATGAATATGTTTATAACTGCAATAGTGATTTATTAAAAATCCCTGTCTCTTGTTTATAAGTTTGGCAACCAAAGTGAACCAAGCTGCTTTTCCCTTGGAAAATAACGGAAGCAACGCTTGGCAGAGGATGCAACCAGATGAGTCACCTGTTGGAGGGAAGGGTACAACCACTTCTGTACATGTCATCTTCCCACCTATTGTTTTGGCTGGTGGTTCCAGATCTGCTAGAACAGGTTGTGTCATGACGCCGGGCGCTGAAATGTGCAGGAGTGGGAAAGAATTTCAACTTAGTACATCTTAGTCCCATGAGGTTTTCCAGGGAGATACTTCAGAAGATCTTGGCTGAAGTTTTCCAAAGCCCAAATACGGAGGCGTTTCTGCTGCTGGACTCCTACGCTCTTCTGAACTGCCAGGAATCCAGTTGGCTGATTGCAGACATGGGCTTCCCTGCAGGTAAGAATTTTCAAATATTCAAGACGAGGGAATAAAGGAGTCCCTGTGTATTTTACTCCGCTAGTTATTGCTGACTCTAGGGGGCAGTGTTCATCTGTCTCAGTGTTTCAAGCCCATTGAGCCAGCCCTATCTGAAGATTTTCCTGGGATCATGTGGCCAGCGTTGACATCACAGAACACTGTTACCTTCCCACCGAAGTGGTTCCTATTTATCTACTCATATTTGCATGCTTTCGAACTGCTAGGTTGACAAGAGCTGAGGTGAGAACGGGAGCTCACCCGTGACAGAGTGCACGGGTCTCGAACCTGGGCTATCAGCTTTCCAGCTGACAAGCTCAGTATCTTAACCACTGAGCCACCATGCTGCCCATTCAGGATGGGACCAAACACACAAATAAGATTCCTTATGGATTCATGGCTGAACTTTGGGATGCAGAGAGAGAAGGGATGACATGATTGGGTGCCTTTTATTTATTTATTAAACTTACAGAACCACCAATCTCATTTTGGGGGGTAGGGAGGACACACCATTAAAGCAAAGCAAAGTGATTGATATAATTTATCCCTTAAAAGGTTTAAAAACAATTAAACTCTAATAACAGAATAGCAATAGTAATAGCAATAGCACTTAGATTTATATACAGCTTCACAGTGCTTTATAGCCCTCTCTGAGCAGTTTACAGAGTCAGCCTCTTGCCCCCAACATTCTAGGCCCTCATTTTACCCACCTTGGAAAGATGGAAGGCTGAGTCAACCTTGAGCCTGGTGAGATTCGAACTGCCAAATTGCAGGCAGCAGGCAGTCAGCAGAAGTAGCCTGCAGTACTGCACTCTAACCACTGTGCCACCAAGATAATACTATTGAATAGGATACAACTTTCCATGGGATCCTCAGGCCTGATGACCAAACCAGATTTTAAGGATCTTTCAGAAAGCCAACAAAAGTTGGGACCAACTCACCTGGGAGAAATGATGTTCCATAGGGCAGGGGCTACGGGGAGAAAAGGCTCATCTCCTGGGTCCTGTCAGATGGAGCTTCTTAGCAGGTGGGATCCATCACATGTCTCTCCTGCTGGACATGTTGGGATGGGTAGATGTAACCATGGAGAGGAGGTACTTCAAATAAGTTGGCCCCCATGCCATAAAAGGCTCTAAATTGGACTCAGAAGCAAACTGATAACCAAGGTAGCTTGCAGTGGAAAGATATAATATGCGCCATTCTTGGGCACATTTAGCTGTCTGTACTGCCATATTTCACACAGCTTCCAGGTAGTCTCCTAGGGCAGCCCCATGTAGTGCACCTTATGCAGTAGTCCACTCAAGTGGTGATTAGGGCAGAAGTGGTGATTAGGGCAGATTAGGGCAGATGTTGGCTTCATTGAAATTTAAAGTGGACACCACTGATTCGAGATATAGGCCATGGTCCAAGGGAATGTTTTTATATGGATGTGCTAAATATTAATGGAAAAAGCCTAGCAGATATTCCAAATTCCAGCATGGAAAATACTCCAAAGTGCATCTTTGACACACAAAACATTTTATTTATTTATGTATTTATTGGAACGGTGGCTTTGGACTGGGTGGAAGAGACGCTGGGAGTAAAGTCTCTGAAAAGAGCCTTATGATGTAGATTTTATTTTAAGAGTACATTTTTTCCCCCAAATCCATTCTTCTTCCTGATTGATCGATTCCTGTGGAGACCCACAGTGAAACAAAACAATAAGAAACAGAGAACAAATGAAAGACAATATACAGTATATTCTCAACATGCAGGGCATTCTCTAGGCTTTCTGTTGGAAGAGTGGCTAACATGTTATAAATGTTTCCTTTTTTTCTTTTTGGGACCAAGTAACAAGAAAGAAAGAAAGAAAGAAAGAAAGAAAGAAAGAAAGAAAGAAAGAAAGAAAGAAAGAAAGAAAGAAAGAAAGAAAGAAAGAAAGAAAGAGAAAGGAAGGAAGGAAGGAAGGAAAGAAACAGAGAGAGAGACAAAGAGAGATAGAGAAAGGAAGGAAGGAAGGAAGGAAGGAAGGAAGGAAGAGAAAGGAAGGAAGGAAGGAAAGAAAGAAAGAGGGAGAGAAAGAGATAGGGGAAGGAAGGAAGGAAGGAAGGAAGGAAAGAGAGAGAGAGAGAGAAAGAGATAGGGAAGGGAGGGAGGGAGGGAGGAAGGAAGGAAGGAAGGAAGAAAGAAAGAAAGAAAGAAAGAAAGAAAGAAAGAAAGAAAGAAAGAAAGAAAGAAAGAAAGAAAGTTGAGAGGGTGGAACTGTCAAGCTGTTTCTTAGGGTAAGAAAAGCTCAGTTGTTTAGATCTGCCAAGGATTCTGATTGAATATCCTTTGAAGTTAGGATAGCTGTAATTTAAAGCAACAGTTACCATATTTTTATCTCTCTACTCCTTTCCATGACAGCCCTTTATTGTTAAAAAAAAACAAACAAAAAAACTTAAAACCTCCCGAAAAATAATCATGGCTAGGCTTTAACATTCAAGAAAGACGTTTAGAGGTTCTGCCTCTAATTGCCATCATATGTAGCTAATATTGCAAACATAACTGGCTAATGAGGAGGTTACTCTACAACATTTCTTGACAGACGAAAGGTAAATTAAGAAAGAGATACCCTGGGTTCCTGTGTTGTTTGCTGACACAAATCTTTTGAAAAAAAAGGTGTTTCTAATTGATGTCATTTTCCTTCCCAAAAAATAATGATTCTTGAGGCCTGGCATCAGAAAAACATAAATTACAAGAGTGTGGAGGTTCCAGAGAGTTCTGGATTGTGAAATTCATCGTTCTTGCACAGGGTGATTTTGGCCTGTGGGATGTATGTTGTCTCCCAAGTCTGTTTGTGTGGCATTGGAAGCTCCCAAATCTGTGTCCTGATAGGCTTGCAGAAGTTGTGGGTACCCCATTGTGGGAGGTTTTTAAGAAAAGATTGGCCAATCATTTGTCTAGGATGGAATAAGGATTCCTATTATGGGCAGGGGGTTGGATCCGAAGATCTCCAAGACCCTTTCAGCCCTAAGATTCTATGATTGAGTCTATGACTGAATCTATGACTGAATCTAAGATTCCATGATTGTAGGATTTCATGACTGATTCTAGGATTGAATCTAGGATTCCATGATTCTAGGATTTCATGATCGATTCTAGGATTGAATCTAGGATTCTAGGATTGAACCTAGGATTCTATGATTGAATCTAGGATTCCATGATTCTAGGATTCCATGATTGATTCTATGATTGAATCTAGAATTCCATGATTGATTCTAGGATTGAATCTAGGATTCTAGGATTGAATCTAGGATTCCATGATTCTAGGATTCCATGATTGATTCTATGATTGAATCTAGAATTCCATGATTGATTCTAGGATTGAATCTAGGATTCTAGGATTGAATCTAGGATTCCATGATTCTAGGATTCCATGATTGATTCTATGATTGACTCTGTCTGAATCTATGATTCCATGATTCTAGGATTCCATGATTGATTCTAGGATTGAATCTAGGATTCTAGAATTCTATTCCAGTTCTATTCCAGGACCAGTTAGAGAATTCAGTGATTCAATAGTTATCTGTCCATTCTCCCACTCCACAAATATACAATCTTCAAATAATCTTCATACTTCTCCGAAGTGGGACCATGATTGAAGGCAGAAGAGCAGGCCCGTCTCTTGGCAAAGAGGTTGAACATTCATAAAGATATAAATCATGGAGTCATTCATCAGATGCATGTTGAGGGCTGGTTTAAGTTAATTATCCCGAAATGCCTGCATACACAAGCTACTTTTTTCACTCTCTCCCTAAAAGCCTGTCTCATTAGAGTGAAAATGTCTTTATAGCATAATTAGATTTTTATTTAACTGGTGAATAAGGTTTATGTATGCATGTAAGTTTTAACACTTCCCAGAATCTTAGAGGCCACACGAATCCGCTCGGAGTTGCTCCAGGAAAAAGAGCTGCAAAGACTTGTTCCGTTGTGTTTTGTTAGTAAAGATACAGCCTTGTGGCAATTTGGCAGACTGACTCCTTCAACTTCCCTGCATTCAAGAAATTCTACAATAAATGCATTAGCTAATGGTCCTTGGCTGAAGTCATCCCAGCTCTCTGCTCCATAACTCCAAACAGTCAGCCTCAGTTATATCTCACACTGCTCTTTTCTCTGCCTAAGAAGAACTCTTGCACAGACGCTGCACAATGGGTCCTCACCATCGCTTCAGAAGATGATCACAATTTTCCTATGACTGTCTCATGAACAAGAGACCAAAGGTGTTTTTCCAAAAAGAAACTGGACTTTCTTGGGGGTTTTTTTCCCTTGAAAATGTTTCTCTTTTCTTCCAAGAAGCTTCTTCAGTTAGAACTGAAAGGTGGGGGGGATGAGTAAATAGAATAGAATAGAATAACAGAGTTGGAAGGGACCTCGGAGGTCTTCTAGTCCAACCCCCTGGCTTGGCAGGAAACCCTACACCACTTCAGACAATTGGTTATCCAACCTCTTCTTAAAAACTTCCAGTGTTGGAGCATTCACAGCTTCTGGAGGCAAGTTGTGCCACTGATGAATTGTTCTCACTGTCAGGAAATTTCTCCTTAGTTCTAAATTGCCTAGAGTAAAATCCACTCACCTTTTGAAAAAGCACCTTTGGGACAACCATGACCTGCATGGTTGAGAATCTCCATAGACATTAACAAGAGAGGCTTCCAAACTAGATGGAATAGCAGAAATGAAGAGGTTAGCTTCAAAAGCATCAGAACTTGTCTTCTCGGACATCCATTTGTCTGGGAATGGCATGGAATCTATCTGCTTGAGTAGGAAATTGGACCAGAAGACCTCCAAGGTCCCTTCCAACTTTCTCATTCTGTTAAACGATTCAGACGGACCCAACTCTCCCTCTGAGGTTCCTCCTTCCCTTTCAAATGGATCAGTTCACTATGAATATGATACTGCATGTTAAGAGACATAACAGAATATATAATGTAAAAGAGCTAGGGATGCGGTGGCTCAATGGCTAAGACCTGAGCTTGTCGATCAGAAAGGTCGGCAGTTCAGCGGTTCGAATCCCTAGTGCCGTGTAACGGAGTGAGCTCCTGTTACTTGTCCCAGCTTCTACCAACCTAGCAGTTCGAAAGCAGGTAAAAAATGCAAGTAGAAAAATAGGGACCACCTTTGGTGGGAAGGGAACAGCGTTCCATGCGCCTTTGGTGTTGAGTCATGCCGGCCACATGACCATGGAGACGTCTTCGGACAGCACTGGCTCTTCGGCTTTGAAACGGAGATGAGCACCGCCCCCTAGAGTCGGGAATGACTAGCACATATGTGCGAGGGGAACCTTTACCTCTACCTTTACCTTTTAGGATGGGGGAGGGCAAAATAATCTATATTACAGCTCTGAAAAAAGAAGGGAATTTTTTTGAAATTTCCCAAATCAATTTTTTCCCCAAGCATTTCAGAGGGGAAAAAGGAGAGGAAAAAAAATAATATTTAACTTATTTCAAGTATTTGTCATATACCCATCGTGTTATGGTGACATATATATACATAGTATATGTTGCGTATGTATATTTAATATAAAGCAATCATCCGTTTAATATATATTAAAATCAACCAAAGAGGGATTTGAACCGTTGAACAGTTGGAGCCCTTGCATTGTGATATATCCAATGGTGGAGAGAATGAAAATGCAGGTAGTCCTGGACAGCGTTCTGTGCGCCTTTGGCGTTGAGTTATGCAGGCCACATGATCACAGAGACGTCTTCGGACAGCGCTGGTTCTTCAGCTTTGAAATGGAGATGAGCACCGCCCCCTAGAGTCGGGAACGACTAGCACAGATGTGCAAGAGGAACCTTTACCTTTATCTTAATGTAAAAGGGAAAAAAATGTGGATGTATATCGGTATATCGCTGCTGCAAAGTTTGTAACTATGATGTAAAATGAAGAAAACCATATAATAAAAATAAAACAAATGGATCAGTTGCAAGAATCTTGGTAGGGCTAGGATCAAGTGGAGAAAAACGAAACAAAACAAAACAGAAACTCCTTCTGGGACAAATCTCCCCCATTTTTGTTCAGATCCATCCCACCGAGCAGCTGAGATGGCAGCCTGTCAAAGGCACCCTTCTTCTGCCTTTGGAAAGCAACACCTAGCAATGAGGTCAGCCGCAGGAGGAAAGCCAAACTTGAAAGCTCTTCCCTCTTGGCAATTCACGCTTGGCTCCATCAAAAGCCGGATTGTTTCTTCCCAGCCCTCCCTCTTCCTCTCGAAACTGTCTGCAAAGAATTCCGAACGTGAGACCTTTCACTTCGGGGCACAGACCTTATCAAGAAGGATCTCAGCCTTCCTGGCCCGAAGGGTTGACTTATTGCATCAAGCTGTTGTTGGAGACCCCACCTGCAATGGGAGCTGGTGCACAGAAGCGCTCTGGGGCCTTCACCTGTGGAAGTTGGCAAAGGAGGGCCCTTCCTTCCCATGAACGACACAAACAAGCCCAAATCGAGGCTCTGGGGTGGATTTCAACATCCCCAGAGAAGCACGTACTTCATCTTGACTTATAGGCTCTGAAGATCTGTTCCCGTCCGCCATCTTAAAAGCTCAAACACACCAATTTGTTCTGTCCTGGTGTCCCTTCCTTGATGTCCTCTCCTAGAAATGAAGCCTGTGCCAATTCCTACAGTAATCCAGGGAGATGCTGAAAGGACAGGTACTCCTCGACCACAATGAAGTCCAAAATTTCTGTTGTTAAGTGAGCTATGTGTCAGGCCGGGAAGCCATCTTTTTCATTGGGCTTTCAGGCCTGCCACATTTACTACTGTGGGAAACTGGGAGGGGGGATTATATGGAGTATGGGAGATATATAGTCAAAATAATATTCCTTTCTCAGAGAGTCAAGGACATCTTGCCCTGCACCTGGGCTGGAATTGGGAGGCGTCTCCAGTTGAGACGGTGCTTGGATTGGACCATGTGATGGACATGTAGGTGCTGGGAAGGGACTTTCAGATTCAGGTTTTCCCAGATGTGCCAGTATGACATCTCTAATAGAATGGAACTTTGAGGAAACTCAAGCCTCGGAGTTTTCTTTCATTGGGAGTGTTATTTGGAACCCTGACATTATGCTTCATTTTACAACCATCCTTGCCAACGTTGTTAAGTGAACCTCCTCAGCCGTTAAATTAGTAACACGGTTGCGAAGTCAATCTGGCTTCCCCCATTGATGCTGCTTGTCAGAAGGTTGCAAAAGGAGATCACGTGACCGCAGGACGCTGCCACCGTCATAAATACGAGTCAGTTGCCAAGCGTCTCTGAATTTTGATCATGGGACCACGGGTAGGCTGCAACGGTCGTAAGTGTGAAAATAATAAGCCACTTTTTCAGTGCCGTTGTAACTTTGAACGGTCACTAAACAAACCCGTTGTAAGTCCAGGACTACCTCCCTTTTCATTCTCTCCGCCACTGGATATCTCACAATGCAAGGGCCCCAACTGTTCAACGGTTCAAATCCTTGTTTGGTGGATTTTAATATATATTAAACTGGTGATTGCTTTATATTAAATATTCATACGCAACACATATTATATATGTATGTCACCATAACACAATGGGTATATGACAAATACTTGAAATAAGTTAAATTTGATTTTTTTCCCCCTCTCCTTTTTCCCCTCCTTTGAAATGCTTGGGGGGGGGGAGGAATTGATTACGGAAATTTCAAAACATTCCCTTCTTTTTTCAGAGTTGTAATATAGATTATTTTCCCCTCCCCCATCCTAAAAGGTAAAGGTAAAGGTTCCCCTCGCACATATGTGCTAGTCATTCCCGACTCTAGGGAGCGGTCCTCATCTCCGTTTCAAAGCCGGAGAGCCAGCGCTGTCCGAAGACATCTCTGTGGTCCTGTGGCCGGCATGACTAAATGCCAAAGGCACATGGAACGCTGTTCCCTTCCCACCAAAGGTGGTCCCTGTTTTTCTACTTACATTTTTTATGTGCTTTCGAATTGCTAGGTTGGCAGAAGCTGGGACAAGGAACAGGAGCTCACCCCGTTATGTGGCATTAGGGATTTGAACTGCTGAACTGCCGATCTTCTGATCGACAAGCTCAGCAGCTTAGCCACCGAGCCACCACATTCCTTCATCCTAGCTTTTGGCTAATTACCCTATGATTTGAACCTTTCTAGCTGGTTTTTTTGGGGGGGGTCTGTGGCCTTCTCTAGAGATTTTTTAGAAGAATTTGACTACTTCTGCTGGTTCCAGGACGGCTGAGTGTTGTCTTTTCAACAGGCTGCTCCGAGATTCTGAATGTCTGTGCTAAATAACTGAGGAAGGTGTGGAAAAATCATTCTGTTGACTTGGTTTTACCTGGGCTGCAAAGAGAAAAAATAGCCAAGTGTTTATCTGAAGGAAACCTCAATCGATTAATTCCATTGGCTCATGCATAAATTGTTAGCTTTTCTTTCAGGCAAAACTATGTTTAAAAAATGCCACTTTATTTTTCCCCAGAATTCGTCACACAGGTCCATCATTAAAATATTGGGAAGCAAACTATCATGGGCCAGCATGGATGGAAGTACAGGTAATTCTCAATTTAGAGCCATGGAGGCTTTTAAGAAGAGATTGGACAGCCATTTTTCTGAAATGGTATAGGGCAGTAATGGTGAACCTTTACGGCACCAAGTGCCCAAACTGGAACATGCGTGTATGCGTACGCTGGCCAGCTGGATTTCAGATTTCCAGCACGTGCATGCATGCTGGCCAGCTGGTGTTTACAGGCACCGGAGGACCAGAACACAGCCCAAAATGGATTGAAAAACAGGCTGTTTTCAGGCCATTTTCCAGCTGTTTTTCCGGTCATTTTTTGAGACTTTTTTTGTCCATTTTCGGGCCAAAAACAGCCTGAAAACAGCCCAAAAAATGGCCTGGAAAACTGCCCTTTTGGGGGGCCATTTTCAGGCCATTTTCTGGTGCTTCGACACCCATGAAGACCAGCTGGCCGGCGTGCACATGCGTGCCGGAAATCAGAAGAGGAGCTGGCGACGGTGCACATGCCCACAGAGAGGACTCTATGTGCCCACCTCTGGCCTGCGTGCCATAGGTTCGCCATCACGGGTACAGGGTGTCCCGCTTGAGCAGGCGGCTGGACGAGAAGACTTCCAAGGTCCCTTCCAACTAGATTTCGATTGATTCTGATTGGTTTTGCCCTTGCTTGGATTGCTTCTTGAAGCCGTCAGAGACCAAATGTGGCAATCATTGGATTCTTCAGAGATGATAGAATAGAACAGAACAGAACAGAATAGTTGGAAGGGATCGTGGAGGTGTTTCTAATCCTTCGCTCTGCTCAGGCAGGAGAAGCTGCACCACTGAACCTATATCAGGGATGGCGAACCTTTTTTCCATCACGTGCCAAAAGCGGGGGGTGGGGGATGGGAATGTGTGCTCACATCCATAATTCTATGCATCCCACCCCCTCTCATGCTCCCCCTGCTTTTGGCATGTGATGGCACGGTGGGCCCAGTAGGCCCATTTTTCACTCTCCCCAGGCTCCAGAGCCTTTCTAGGAGCCTGGGGAGGACAAAAACGGCCTTCCCCACCCTTCCTAGAAGCCCTCCAGAGGCTGGAAACAGCATGTTTCCTGACTTCTGGTGGGCCCAGAAGGCCTGAAAATCAACTGACTGGCACACACATGCATGCCGGAGCTGAGCTTGCGTGCCCACCGATATGGCTCCACGTGCCACCTGTGGCACCCATGCCATAGGTTCGCCATCATGGACCTATACCATTTCAGATAAGTGGCTGTCTAGACTCTTTTTAAAAACCTCCAGTGATGGACTGCCCACGATTTCTGGAGGCAAGTCGTTCCACTGGTTAATTGTCCTCACTGTTAGGAAGTTTCTCCTTAATTCCAACTTGCCTCTCTCTTTGATTGGTTTCATCATCAAATCATTCCTCTTATTGACTAATAGGTCATCCAGATGGAAGAGAACTTCATCCTTTGCCTTGTCTCTCTCTCTCTTTCTCTCTCTCCCGCCTTCAGTTCTTTCTTTCTTTTTTTGGGTGAAGAAATCACCTCCGCCATTTTGCTTAAAAATAGAATTTAATTTTGAGACGTGAAAAGGTGGCAGCAAGCTTGCGTGGAACATCTGGTAATTGTAAGCCCATTTTTTTGCAAGCTGGCCTACTGACACGCATTTCCACCGCTTCTAAAAAATAATGAGGAATTCAAATGGCTCTCCGGGTGGCTCCGAGTCCCATCCCTTTCCTTGACTTAATTGATCGGAGCTCTACACCCCTGGAGTGCTTTGCATAACCAGCCGAGACAGCGGGAACAATTCCAGCCTGATTGATTGACATATCTTCTTTCTAACTTTAAGCTTAATCGCGGGGGAAGAAATGAATCATTTACACCTTACATATTTTTGGAACTTGACACAACAGGAACTGGTCTTGTGTGCGCCTTTCGCCAAACAAGGTTCCTTTGGTGCAAAGCTGCAAATATTATAGGTATTATACACAATGTTAAATTGAGTTTATTGGATTTATTGCAGCTGTTGGGGGAGGGTGAATGAAAAGAGATTCATTAAGGAGCAGCCAAACTCTCTTCCCATGATAAGAGACCAAGAGATCCACCAGGTTCCTCTACAGTGTAGCAACATTAAACTTCCAGAACTTCATCTGAGCAAACATTACATGCATTTTTATTGCATCAAAAATATACCCTGTTCAGGGATGGGTCCTAATTTTTTTTACTACCGGTTCTGTGGGTGTGGCTTATTTTGTGGGTGTGGCTTGATGGTCATGTGACACTTCTTTAGGATTTAGCAGAGGTATTGGTCTACCAGGGTTTAAACTGCTTGCAGAGCTGTACCAGTCTACCCATTTATTTTTGCAGGCACTGGTCTACTCATGTATTTTTGCAGGCACCGGTATACTCATTTGTTTTTGGAGGCATCGGTCTACCACCAAACTGTCTTTCATGCCCAAGATGGAACTAGAACTCACAGCTCCTGGTAATTGACCCAAAATCACCCAGCCAGCATTCCTGCCTAAGGAGGAACTAGAACTCATGGTCTCCTAGTGATTGGCCCAAAGTCATCCAGCCAGCTTTCATGCCCAAAGTGGGACTAGAACTCGCAGCTCCTGATGATTGGCTCAAAGTAACCCAGCCAACTTTCATGGCTAAAGTGGGACTAGAACTCACAGTCCCCTAGTGATTGGGCCAAAGTCACCCAGCCATCCTTCATGCCAAAGGAGGGACTAGAACTCTCATCTCCTGGTGATTGGCCCAAAGTCACCCAGCTGGGTTTCATGCCTAAGGAGGAACTAGAACTCACTGTCTCCTGGTTTTTATACCAGCATCTTAACCATTACACCAAAACAGAACCCCTGCAGGATTCCGGTTTAGGAATTTCTCTGTGCTTAGGAAATCCTGCTGAGTTAGATCTTTGTTACCTTGGATTGATCAACTCCGGAACGCAATGAACTCTGCAGATATCGTTCCAAATCCCAAGATGAATATACAGTGGCAAGCCACAACCCTGGCATGTACAACCACACTGCTGCCTTCTTTTGTACCGCTAAGCTAAGCCTTTCCTTTAGCCCTTTGCAACCCTATTCTCCTGTGTGCAGAGGGAGGCTGACGCAGAGCATTTAACATGGCTGGGAGCAAAGAGAGGAAGCGAAAGAGAGAGGCTGATTATTCGCCATTAACCACAAGGACATTCACTTAACACGTGAATAAATAAATGGCAGCCTATCCTAATGGGAATGGCCTCCCTGCACCTTAAAGCGGGGAAAGAGAGAGGGAAACGTGGCTTAATATTCCTCATTTATTGAATAGCTACAGAGGGTCTTGGACTTTCGTGGGTAGATGTTAATAAAAGCCAGTCTCTGTTGGACTGTGTTCTACAAACACCCCCTTCCCTAAAAATTAAATATTTTGCTCACACTGCACTTTGGAATGTGACTTTTATTTTGAGTTGAGTTGAGTTGAGTTGAGTTGAGTTGAGTTGAGTTGATATTGTATTGTATTGTATTGTATTTATTTTATTTTATTCATTTTATTTATTTTATTTTATTTATTTTTATTTTATTTTATTTTATTTATTTTATTATTTTATTTTATTTTTTTATTTTATTTTATTTTATTTTATTTTATTTTATTATTTTATTTTATTTTATTTTATTTTATTTTATTTTATTTTATTTTATTTTATTATTTTATTTTATTTTATTTTATTTTATTTTATTTTATTATTATTATTATTTTTATTTTAAAGAGATCTTTGCAATTTAAGAGCAGCTAGAAGGAAGTCTCAGTTTAAACCAGCAAGGACAGGGAATTCTCGACTTACAGCAGTTCATTTAGTGACCATTCAAAGTTACAACGGCACTCTGAGATGACGTACGACTGTTTTTCACACTTACAGCCATTGCCACATCCCCAGAGTCCCATGATCAAAATTTGGACGTTCGGCAACGGGTTCATATTCATGATGGCTGTAGTGTCCCAGAGTTACACGATCCCCTTTTGCAACCTTCGGACGAGCAAAATTTTAAGATTTATTTAACAACCGGGTTGCTCACTGAACAACCGCAGTAATTCACTTAATAACGACAGCAAGAAAAGTCGTAAAAACGGGGCAAATCTCACTTAACCGATATCTTGCTTAGCAACATAATTTTTTGGGCTCGGTGGTGGTCGTACGTCGAGGACTCCTTGTGCCACTTTTTTTTTCCCACTTGGTATTCAAAACATTCAGCGAAAAAGAACCCTTGATATCTTGATTGGTTTCCCTTAGATTAAAAAGCAATCAGACTATAAGCCTTAATTTTCTTATAGCTGTTTGTTAACAGGGGGAGATAAGGCATCGCAAATCACTTGATTAACATGGGCTGCCTTTGTCATATCTTGGGTATGGTTTGAGGTGCCAGCATTTCATTATTAGATTTATCACTGTTCATTTGTAACATCTATTATTGTTCCTGATTGAAATCACACTCTTTATTTTGTGATTTTCAAGCCCCAAAACTAAACCGAAAGCCGTTTGGCACACACACAAAAAATGTACATTATTTAAAGAGTATTTTCCATGTGGTCACCCTTGGCTATGCCTTTTTTTTCCTTTTGGAGACATACATAAAATATGTTTTGGAAACACAAATCGAGGCTCGTAGTCATGTTCAGATATATCATTAATACAAGTGCTAATCATAAAAAAAACCAACACTCGAATGACAGAAAGAGAATTATGTGGGGCCACTTGAGTCTATCCAGACCAACCTCGGGGAGGTAAATTAAAACATTCTGACCTGGTCTTCACTTGAAGGCATTGAATGAAGGAGAACCCATCAACTGCTGGATTAAATGGCACCACATTTTGAGCTGCTCGTAATTGAAGGAGATTTTTTTCCATGTTCAGACAGAATCTGGATTCCAGTCTCTTTCCAATAATCCATGCTTCCATGTCTTGCATTCCAGAACAAAAAGTGGGGTGTTGACTTTCTTCTGGGCGACATCCGTTTGGGTGGTCGAAGAGGCTGTAGTCCACCTTCTCTCCTCCTCTTCCTCTTCTTATCAAGGCTCCACGCTCACTTCTCGGTCTTTCCCTATTATCCTGTAAATCACTCAAGTTGGCCAATCCCAATCCATTTTGGACATCCCAATCCATTTTGCTGCATAAATAATCAGAAGCAATTGCTTCACTCAATACGACACAGTTCTGGCATGTGTGAGTTAACACAACACAGTCCCTACAGTGACACCTTGTCGTTTATGAAGAAACGTCTGGGGAGATTACATGTTTTTACCCACCAATGAACGGCCAGAGAAAACTGGCTTTCGCTCCCAGGCAAACTCGTAGAACAGAAATATTCCCAAAC
The DNA here is from genome assembly GCA_030761175.1 of Masticophis lateralis. Taxonomy (NCBI): domain Eukaryota; kingdom Metazoa; phylum Chordata; class Lepidosauria; order Squamata; family Colubridae; genus Masticophis; species Masticophis lateralis. Next base: position 4,870,679 of record JAUDYJ010000010.1, on the reverse strand, counting down.
AGAGCACAATAAATTCCAGCTTATCATAATCATAGCAGCAAATGAATTCGCTTTCTTGTCTTCTGTTGCGGACTTTCCTTTTCCCCCTTCATGCTATTGAATAAATAACAAGGTGTTCAGAATGAAGAGGATACAGGTAGTTACAACCACAGTGGAGCCCAAATTTTGTGTTGCTAAGCGAGACAGTGGTTCAGTGAATTTTGCCCCAACAACGTGGAGATAGCCGTTTCCGAATTTGGAGATGCCCAAATTCATGGGAAGGTTGGCTCCACATAATGTGCTAAAACCATACATTACCCAAAGTACTTGCTTCCAGAAGTTGTAAATGCTCCAACACTGGAAGTTTTTAAGAAGAGATTGGACAACCATTTGTCTGAAGTGGTGTAGGGTTCAACCTCTAGTCCAACCTCCTGCCTGAGCAGGGAATTGAACTAGAAGATCTCCAAGGTCTCTTCCAACTCTGTTCTGTTCTGTTCTGTTCATCAGTGGAACAGCTTCCATCTAGAAGTTGTGGGTTCTCCATCACTGGAGGCTTTCAAGAAGAGATTGGACAATCATTTGTCCATAATGGGTTAGCGTCTCCTCCTTGAGCATGTGGTTGGACTAGATGACCTCCAAGGTCCCTTCCAACTGTGTCATCCTGTTATTCTAACCCAGCACGCTTTTACCCTAAACTGGCATATTATAAGAATGCAGCCAAAGAAGACTGAGCAGGCCCCATTGGGCACAAATTGATAGGTATGGGAAGATAAATAAATATCTTTTGCAAAGCATACAGTAGGAGGAAGAGATGAAAAGAAAGGTTCTGAATTGAGGACCAGTAGATACAGTACGTCAGTCTCTAGTTCCCATCAACCCCACGTCCAATCACTATCCTAGTTGGGGTGAGGTGAATTGTGTTCTGATGTACCTGAAGAAAAAGTGTTTGGAAGATTGAGTGTCCTCTAAGACAGGGGTCTCCAACTTTGGCAACTTTAAGTCTGGAAGACTTCAATTCCCAGAGTTCCCCAGCCACCTGGCTGGGGAATTCTGGGAGTTGAAGTCCACCAGGCTTAAAGTTGCCAAGGTTGGGGACCCCTGCTCTAAGAAGTGAAGTTGATGGGTTTGAACCCTGGTTGGGATCTTCCCATCCAGAGAGGTGACTTTGTCTCTAGATTTCATTCCATATTCCTTCAACACATCTTGCTTTACTATGTTTTTAGGGTCCCCACCCCTTCTCGGTTTAATTGCATTTTTAAAATAAATGTTCTCCGAGAGCACCAATGAAGACTCGTTGATATCCCAAACGGAACCCCTAGGTCGCCAAATAAATGAGAGAAGAGAAGGGGGTGACAATGAGCTGTGAACCTTGTCATTTATAGCTTCTTGATCCTAGCTGTGGACCTCTATTTTGACCAAGCTGGAGAAGCTCCGGGCTTGTCAATCTGAAGGTCTCAATCCCTGGCTAGTCCTCTCCTGCCCTCATTCCCATTCTTCCTCTTTTTCTCCAAGAGCTTCATATAGGCAGGGAGATGATGACATCAATCAGTGTCAAGTCCAGCTTCTGTGATTTATGAATATGCATAATGAGCTCTCACCTTTCAAAAGGACCAGCTAGGAAAATAATTGATTGGACAGGGAAAGAGCAGCCAAGAAAACAAGGTAAGGGAGGCAGGTGAGGCTAAAGGGTTTCCCCCCCTCCCCCAGTTAGCTAGGGCTAACCATCAACCTGGCTTGTCTTCTGAAGGAGAGAATTCCAAATTCTCACACTGAAAGCAGATGCATCAATCCCAAGGGATAATATTCACAGCTGCCCTTTGAAAGCATGGTGGAATGTCCAACCGGGAGAACATCGGCAGCCTAGACTCCAGGATCTGAGCCACCAGAAGATGGAGCCGTGGCAACATGGTCCACTCGTACTCCACTCTTGGGCAGTCCTAAGGGCTAGCTGGTCAGGAGGAGGCATTGCAGGATGACTTGTGATTTGTAGAGAGGATCCAAGCGACAACAGTACAATACCATGTTGCCTTTAGCATCTTAGATACGATGTTCTCCCGGTTGGACGTTCCACCATGCTTTCAAAGGGCAAATACAATTGCATCTAAGCCATTTTATTGTGGGTCTTCTTAGATGGTTTCAACCACTTACTTCATGATTGTCTGGTGTCCACGTAGCGCCTCTGATGTGGGCCAACAAATTTAGCCCTAATGAGGACTAGATTCTGGGGCTTACAATCACCTTGCAATTCTGGTATTGCTTTGTATCAATACAACCAATTGTTTTCTTTTCTTTTCTTTTCTTTTCTTTTCTTTTCTTTTCTTTTCTTTTCTTTTCTTTTCTTTTCTTTCTTTCTTTCTTTCTTTTCTTTCTTTCTTTCTTCCTTCCTTCCTTCCTTCCTTCCTTCCTTCCTTCCTCCCTTCCTTTCTTCCTTCTTTCCTTCCCTCCTCTCCTTCCTCCCTCCCTCCTTCCCTTCCCTTCCCTTCCCTTCCCTTCCCCCTTCCCTTCCCTTCCCTTCCCTGGGCTAGATCCACGAGGAAGGATACCAGGAGATGTAATCTAGCAAACCTGAGAGAAACTCAACAAAAGAGAAAAAAAGAAAATCAAGAGAAGAGAAAGGAGGAGGAGGAGGAGGAGGAGGAGGAGGGGAAGAAGAAGAAAGAAAGAAAGAAAGAAAGAAAGAAAGAAAGAAAGAAAGAAAGAAAGAAAGAAAGAAGATGACGGAGGAATTATATTAGATTGAAATCTCTTAGGAATAATAGAAATGCAAAAACAAAAAATATATGGATGGGTCTGACGATAGAACGATGGAATGCTTTCTGCACCAGTCAATCATAAACCTTGCCCTGTGCTAACCAGTTCCTAATGCAGAACACTTCCAATGGCTACCTTGGGATCAAATCTTGGTGATCACCTAAACCGAGATCGAAAGAAAAACGGGAAATGAAAAGCCAAGAAAACCATTTGCCAGTTATATCATTGTCAATAGGGTAAGCAACGCACCAACGGTCAACCATCCTGCCCCACAACTCGGGGCAGATTCTTCTGTAACGTTAAGTTCAGGAGAAGGCCGGAGAAATCCTGAAATGGCAGAGAAGACGAATTAAGCATTTTATCTTCAAAAACGAGCAAACCACCCTCTAATTTCGGTCTCCCAGCATACAAAACCAGAAAGACCTTGCAGTAATTCAGAATTTCAGGAACGTTAAACTCATACCCCTATAGTAAACCTTTAAGAGGGGGAAGGGGAAAAAAAAAACAACCCAAGAGAAGAATCCATCTAGTGTTACAAAACTTGAGGATTTCAGAGGTGGTTTATCAGCCTCTTGCAACCAAGCCTATAAATAATACATTCCTATCACCCTGACCTCAAAATGTCAATACTGCCACCCCATCACATTTGCATAGCTTGCAGTGTCTAAACTTGAAGCGTGTCAGCAGCCTAGGAGCTCCGGTCTCTGGACCTTATCTCTTAGCATCTAGCAGCCATTTCGCTTTCATAAAAGGCTCGGCGGTGCTTCTGTGCAACCGTGTGCACATTTGGAGTATAAGGGAGAGAAATCTGCTGAAATGTGTCCCCCGGTCCTCCAAATAACCAGCCTTTCCCATGTGCCCACTTTCTAAGGGTTGGACTGCGGAAGCCCTCAAACTCTAAAAGAAATATCTTCCTGTCTTTTAAAAATAGTTTTTTCTCCTCTCCTGCATCCTTTCCTTCTTCTCCTCCTTCTCCTCCATCTCTTTCTCCTTTCCTCTCCTCCTCTTCTTCTCCTTCGCCTCCTCCTCCTCCTCCTTCTCCTTTCCTCTCCTCCTCTCCTTCTCCTTCTCTTCCTTCTCCTTCTCCTTCTCCACCCCTCTTCTCCTCCTTCTCCTTCTCTTCTCCCCTCCCCTCCCCTCTCCTCTCCTCCCCCTTCTCTCCTCTCCTCTCTCCCCTCCCCTCCGCCCTCCTCCATCTTCAATTTCTAGTTATCACTAGAACAGTGTTCCTCACCCTTGGCCATTTTTAAGAGGCGTGGACTTCAGCTCCCAGAATTCCCCAACCAACATGGGAAGTTGATTTCCAGAGTTGAAGTCCCCCCCCCACCCCATTTTAAACCTGCCAAGATTGATGCTGGCTGGGGAATTCTGGAAGTTGAAGTCCACGCATCATAAAGTTGCCAAGGTTGAGAGACACTGCTCTGGGTGATAAATGCATGGTTTCAGCATGACAGTTGAGGCCAGCTTATTCCATTCCCTGACCTTTTGATGTCCATCATAATTCATGAACCGAATCTATATTATCAATAGGCCCTTTAGGGTAAAGTCCACGTGGGCTTTGCAAAATCCACTCATTTCTTCCTTTGGAATGATCCCATTCAGAAGTCAGCTAACACATGGGAGCATTCAAGGAAATAGCACTTGCTTCTTTGTCATCCTTGAATAAAGCATGCATGGAGGGTTTCTTTTCATTAATTCATTTTACTGCCTTGCCAACTACCAGGGATGATCAGGGATACTTCACGAAACTTGAAAACGAACACCGAACCAAACATAGAACCAAAGTGATGGGCAACCAATATAAAAAAACATTCAGAACATTGCCAGGAGCAAATATTAAGTTTAGGTGACTAGCGCTACAAAATTGAGAGGTGAAAAGACGCACCTAAAATGAAATATTGATTTTTTTTTGCTTTTTCAAGGGAGGAAAAAAAAGGGGGGAGGAGAAAACTATTTCCGATTTGGGGTGCTGGTAATATTTTAAACCAGACTTTTCCAACTGGATGCTCACCAGAAATGCAATTCTACCAGAATTCCTCATTAACCTAAGGAAATGCAACAATCAGAAATCCTTAGTAAAATAAACAATCAAGCCAGACCCTTCCCCATCAATTCTGGCATGTCTAAACATCCAGAAAATCCCGCTTCCCTTCATACTGATAACACCACCTAGCCTGGAAATGAAATGTCTCCAAGAAAAGAGTCAAGCTCAGAGAGACCAGGAATTCAACAAAACGGGATTTGCCTTGGAAATTCTGGGAATCCAGATGCCCGGATTTTCTGGAAGAGTTCTGGATGAGAAAGGTCCTTCAAGTGAACTTGTCTTCTTTATAAGCAAATGTGGCTGACAAAGAAGATCACTTCAACTTTCCATAATGCTTCAGAACTCAGGCCAAATAGGATCTTCACAAGCAGTGAAGACACCTTCAAATGATGCCTACTCTCTCCATCTGTGGAGTAAATGTCATGTTTCCAAAACAGACTTTCTCAAGCTTGGCAATTTTAAGATGTGCAGACTTCAACTCCCAGAATTCCAGTAGTAACATCCTCAGTGGCAGTGAGTGCTTCCTGTATACAGGTAATCTTCAACATACAACAGTTCATTTAGTGACCATTCAAAGTTGCGACTTATGACTCTTTTTCACACTTATAACCATTGTCTATGAATAAAATTCAGACACTAGGCAACTGGCTCATATTTATGATGGTTGCAGTGTCCTGAGGTCACATAATCAACTTTTTAAACCTTCTGTCAAGCAAATCAATGGGAAAGCCAGATTCACTCAACAACCGTGTTACTAACTGAACAATTGCAGTGATTCACTCAATACTTCTGGCAAGAGTGGTCATAAAAGGAAGCAAAATTCACTGAACGATTGTCTCACAGAAATGTTGGACTCCACTGTGGTCATAAATCAAGGACTATATCTATACCAGGGGTCTGCCACCTTAAACACTCAAAGAGCTATTTGGACCTGTCTCCCACAGAAAAGAAAACACCGGGAGTCACAAAATCTTTCCCGTGACTGACTATTTCTTGAGCGGCCACAAAACTGGCATATGTAGTTGAATTAAACATTCCGTTTTCTTCTGAAACTTTTCTTTTCTTGGATTTATCCATGGTTGGCCTACCGGGGGGTTGAAAAACTCAATAAATTGCATGCCAGCGGGTGTCACACATTGGCGGTTGTGATGCATATTTTGAGTGACAGGGAGCCGCAGCAGAGGGGTGAAAGAGCCACATGCGGCTCCAGAGCCGCAGGTTGCTGATTCCTGATCTATACAGTAGCTTGTCTTGCCAGTGTTAATAGGGGAAGAAGTTTTCTCCTCCTTGGTAGTCCCTTGACCGAATGACCAAAGCACCTCCTCTCCAAATGCCAACTCCCAGATAAGCAGGGATGAACACCAGACAAACAAACAGAAAACAATATCTTAATAATAATAATAATTTTAAAAAAACAGCTACCAGGGAGAAAATTACACTTCTGCCAACATTCGGTAAGGCAAGCTACTGTTTACAGACAGGGAGCAAACCCTACACCCACTGGCACTGGTGATGTTATCTAGTTCGGTGGTGAAATTTCTGCAAAGAAACAGTCAAGGTCAAAGAGCACCAAGGACCCCATGGTTCAGTTTCCAACTATGCAGAACCTCTTCTGCTGGAGACTTAAGAAAAATCAGCAGCCAAATTTTCTTGGGTGGGGGAAAGAGAGACACCCCTTCCCCACTCTAGCTTTTGCAAGGACAGATGACTACCCCTCTTTAAAACATCAACCTGCCAGAGAGATTAAAACGCGAGGTGTATTCCCCCCCCCCCATCCCTCTCCTAACGTCCTTCTCAAGCCAGCTGTCCCGCGGGGGAAGAGGGGTGGGTGGGAAAGGGGAAGAAAATCGATCGCCAACAAACACCGAATAATAGGGTCCTTGGGGTGTCGGGGCTCAGATCGAAGCGACAGCACACACACCCCCTTCCTCACCCGGCGTTTTCCCCTCCCTGCCTTCGCTTTTTCCACGCTTCCCTGCCGCTGGTAGAAAATGCAATCGGGGTCCAAACTCGCTTTCTTGGCACCGCAATTCCCCCCCCCCCCGATATAAAGTATCCCACAAAGCCCCCCCCCCTATGCAATTAGGGGAGGGGGATGCAAAGAAAACTATCTGTTCTTTGGGAAAGCAGCGCGGCCGGGCAAACTTACCTAGGAATCCTTTTTTTCCCCCGCGTCTGGAGTGGGTGAGACTTTACTTCCGAGTAAACGCGGCCGGCTGCGAGGCGGAGGAGCTGCGTGTGTCCCCATCCCCACCCCCACTTATCCCCCCCACCCCCATCCCGCGGCCAAGGAGGACGTGCCGTTTTCCGCCTGCAGAGGGCGCTCCCGATCCAGGTTTGTCTCCAAAGCCAGAAGTCCATTAGGTTGTATAAGAGGTAGCGCGTTCCAATTCGCCTTTCACTTTCTGGGATTTCTTTTCCCTTCCTCTCCCCCCCCACCTCCCTTCCAATAAGTAAAGAAAGAAAGAAAAACCGGTTGGCTAATGGGCGTAAAAGAACCACAGGAGAGAGAGAGAGAGAGAGAGAGAGGTCCCTGTACCGCCCGCCAGACCCCTGGTCTTCTTCGCGCAGACCTCTTTCGAGGAGTAGGCGCGGAGGTGTGTGTGGGGGGGGGGGGACTAGAAACGAAGAGTCTCCCCTCTCTCATTCTTTCCCCTCCTCTCTCTCTCCTCTCTCTCTCTCTGTTTCTTCCCCTCTCTTTCTCCTCTCTCTCTCTCTCTTTCTTCTCTCTCATTCTCTCCCGTCTCCTCCTCTCTCTCTTTCTCCTCTCTCTCTCTCCTCTCTTTCTCCCCCCCTCTTCTCACTCACTATTTCTCTCTCTCTCTATTTCTCTCTCTCTCTCTTTCTTCTCTCTCTCTCTATTTCTCTCTCTTTCTCTCTCTCTTTCTCCTCTCTCTCTATTTCTCTCTCTTTCTCTCTCTTGTTCTTCTCTTTCTCCTCTCTCTCTCTCTCTCTCCCTTTCTCCTTCCCGCTCCGACCCCCTCCAAACCTTGCGTCTCCTTAGCCTTAGAGACCAACAGCCGGGTTTGGGACTCCCGATCCAACAATACGTCCCCCCCCCCCCGCGACTTCTCATCAACTCACTGATTCTCCGTACCCCCGAAAGAAAACAAAACAAAACAAACCGGGGGGACCTAGCACCTGGCCTGCACAAACCGCCCCCTCCGCCTCACAATTACTTGGCTTTTGGTAGAACCGAGTTGCGGGTTTCCCAGGCGGGAAACTTTAATGGCACCCGTCCCCACGTTTTCAAAGAAAGTTCAGTTCTGATCAGCCACAAGGCTCTAGCGATCCTTAAAGCGATGGGGCGTTAAAAGCAGGGGATCCCCTATTCTGAAACGCTTGCCCCAAATCAATAGAAAGCATCCCCCCTCTCCGCAGAGGGTCTCTCTCTCTGTTTCTCTCTGTTTCTCTCTCTCTCTCCCTCCCTCCTTCTCTCTCTCTCTCTCTCTCTCTCTCTCTCTCTCTCTCTCTGTCTCTCTCTTTCTTTCTCTCACCCCATCTCCGTGTCTCCCCTCTCTCTTTCTCTTTCTCCTCTGTTTCTCTCGCTTTCTCCCCCCTTCTCTGTCTCTGTCTCTGTCTCTCTCTCTCTCTGTCTCTCTCTCTCTCCGTCTGTCTGTCTGTCTGTCTGTCTGTCTCTCTCCTTTCCTCTCCTCAACGCTTCTTTCTTGTCCACAAAGCCGTGATGGATATATACATATCTATTTTCCTTAGAAAAGCAAGATTGCAAGTGTCAAAGGACGTTTCTCTCCCCCCTCAAAATAAATGCAAATCCAGCTCCAGCTGGTCTCAGAAAAAGGGTAGTCAAAGTGGCAACAGTTTATTAGCCAAAAATATATATATATATACTTTCTTGTACAGTTTGGTTCACACAGTTATGTACATTTGGGGGGCGCGCGTGTGTGTGTGTGCGTGCGCTCTCTTGCGCGTTTTGCTCTATATACAAAAAAGAAAAGGAACGCCTGATTTCTCACCCCAGACTTCAGCAAAAAAAAAAAAAAAATACTTCACGAATTCAGCTAACCCAGATGAGTTAACCGAAATGGAGTTCTGACCCTCTCTCTCACACACACACGCTTGTTTGTTCCATTTAATACACAGACATGCGTACGAGCTGTAACTATACAGATAATTTTATTTTACAACCATTAGAACAATAATTAAAAATAAAAAAAATAACTAGGATGATGACAACGCTGATAGAACCATAGCTGCATCAAGTTGGTTCTGAGGCCTACAAGGGAAAAAAAAAAAGATACAGAAAATACAGATTTGGGTACGTGTAGATTAAATGCCAATATATCTTGTCCTTTGAGTTTGAGCTAATATTAGCAAAATGCTAATCAAGGTTTCCTGGGATACTGGCAGAGTTTTCTTTCTTAATTTAAATTTATTGTGGAATTAGCATTTGAAGGGGGAGAATGACATCTCCCTTGGCCCCTCAGCCATAAAATAAAACCATGGGCCAGTCTTGAAGGCCTTGGAATGCTTTTAATTAATTCGGCAATACCAGATTAATAGGACTTCTTCACTTATACAGGGGAACCAATGGATTCTGGACCAAACCCTTCATTTAATATGATTTTAATTACGAAAAAGCAGACCACCACAGAATTTGCAGCTGCTGGTTAGCTTCCCACTTTTTTTATTATTTATATTATTCTCTGTATGTACTTGCATTTCTCCTTTCTGTTTTCAAGAGATTCATAAAAATCCCTCCCAACTCACTTTTTTCTGATGTTAGTGGGCTAAAACATGCTTCATTCTCTTGTATTATGCCTATATTGTATATACATCCCCATAGAAGTTTAAAAAAAAAACAAACACATATTTTGAAGCTTTGAAAAAGGGCCGGAGCCAAAACGTTTTGTTTTTAGACTCAGATTTTGGTTTGCTTATTCCTGTTCGTTTATCCTGAATAGTTTAAGTGGTTAATTATAAACTAACCTAACATCTTCTTTCTCTACAGACACATTTTCTAATCAGTGTCGAATCTTTTAGCTATTAAACCACTTTTTAAAATATAGTCCATTTTGAGCTGCATTATGAACTGGAGGACATTTATTCTAACAACAGCAAAAATCAAACCCACGTTTGATTTACTTACACACATATTCACACAGAGAGACAACAGCTTTGTCTGAAAAACGCCTCTGTGTCTCCAGAGCAGAAAGGGTTTTTTAAAAAAATAATTTGAGACATCAACATTAGTTGATAGTAATTAGACTTAAAATCACTAAACGCAGATTAAAGCACAAAATTTAGGATGGGGAGGGGCAAAGCGCCCCTTTTCAATCATTTCCTAATAATCTCTCATGTGATCTTGATTGTGTTTGTAAATAAAATTGCAACCACTTCCTTGACATTTTTGCTTTTGGGAAAGTTAGGGGGCTGAGGGGCAACCGGACCAATTCCATTCCAAATGAAACCGATTTTCTAAACCAGTGCTCCCGCTCCACCTCCTCCTCCTCGCCCCCACCCCATTAACTTTCCCTTTTCATATATCTGCTCATCTAGGAATAGATAAACTCTTACCGCCTCTGAACTGGCTGGAAAGCTGTCTTTATTAACTTTTTCTCTACATCCAAGGCACTACATCGATCTAAAACAGACGAAAGCAAACAAAAAAAAAAAAAAAAAAGAGAGAGAGAGAGAAATCCTTTTTGTGGGTGTGTGGGTGTGTGGTTGTTGTTGTGTTTGCAAAGCACCTTGGATTCCGCCCCCCCCCCCCCGCCACTTTCTTCTTCTATCCATCCCCGAATTCATCTCTTTCTTTTTAAGAACTTCATTCGCCACAACAAATATAACATCTGGTCCACAGTTCCCAAGTCTTCAGCCCATCCTGTTCTTTAATTCCACTTTCTTCCTTCTTTGATTCCCTCTTCTCCTTTCTTATTATTCAAGGCCCAAGTCCATTGCCGAGCCTTACTTCCGAGGAAGGGGATAGACTCGCATGAACAAGGAGGGTGAAATACTTCTAAGAGCCCCCAGACCTCCAAACCACCGCATGGCTTGGATGAAAAGCAAGTACAAACACCTTCAGGTGCAGAATCAGAGAAGGCCGCCAGAAGACTTTTGCCGAATCCGCAGGGATAAAAAAAACACAACAACAATACACACCGTCAGCAGCAAGGAAAATAAGCTTTAGACTACAGAACCCCGGTTCTGCTTCCCATCCCCTTTTGGAAAACTGACTGGGGGGGGGAACCCCGCTTTTTTTCAATCCTGTTTTCGTCTCCCCAGGTTCGATTTCATTGCTGCTGCAAGTAACAAACGAAGAAAACTCCTAAAACAGACCCGAAGCTTGGCTTGGATAATCCCAGGAAAGCTTTCCCTTTTCCGGACACTTTTAGACGAATGGCCTAATCTGGTTTTAAGGGAAGATTTTTTTTTTTCACCCGCAAAACAATTCTTCTCGGCGCTCCCCGCACCGATAAAAAAAAATCAGAAATAAAAATCAGAAATATATATATTTCTCTCTGTCTGTCTCCTGACGTTCAGTTGTCGCGGGGTTTCAAATTCCCGAGGACTTTCTTCCCCACTTCTTCAAACCTTCTTCTGCCATTTTCCCATTCCCTTGTTTTTGTTTTTTTTAAAAAAAAACCTATTGGCATATTTATTGGGGATATCTTTTTTTGTTTTTGCTCTTCATAACCTCCAGGTCCTCCGCTTCTAAGCTAGGCACCGTATTCCTGGCTTGGCTGAGTTTGCACGACCTACTTGCCCGTACCCTGGCCAGAACCGAGGTCCCTCGGATCTTCCTCGCAAATTCTCCAGTCTTGCCCGACCGACAGACCGTCCGCCTCCCCCACCCAGCCCAGAGCTGGTTCCGTACATCAAGCTAAACCAAGGGAGGAATGACAGTTTGGGTGGCTTAGCAGGTCGTGGGAATGCAGCCACCGAGGATTCCGCGTTCAACGCGCTTGTCCACTCAAAAAACAAAAACAAAAACCTTCCGTGGGCCAAACCGGGTATAAAATCCAACGTCCCATCTTCCAGCCCCCACTCCGACCCCAAATCTATTTCAATCCGATCGAGAGGGAAAGGATGAACGGTTGACTTGCCCGCAGAGATCCAAGGGGGCCTCCATGCCCCTACCCACCCCTCAACAAAGCATCTTTCCAGCTTGCCCAACCCTCCCACACGACGGCTGGTTTAGCCTCCTCTCTCTCTCCCTCCCTCACCCGTCCCGTCCAGTGGTTACCTGTTCCGCAGGCTTCCGCGCTCGGCGCCTGGTCCGCCGGTCGGGAAAAAGCCGCCAGAGCCGCCGCCGCCGCCGCTGCTGCCGCCGCCGCCGCCGCGGGCGCCGTGCTGGAGTTACCCCCCGCCAGTCCCAAGAGATGGGGAGTGTTCAGCAAAGTTAGCGGGTGGGAGGCGTGCGGGGGGGCGGCCGAGAAGGGCCGGCCCGACCAGCCGGCGAATTTGCCCAGCGGGCAGGCGGAGACCAGTCTGTGCGCGGCGCCCGGGGCGGATTGGGGAAGGCATTGGGGGGCGTTCGTGGGGGACCCCCCTCCTCCTCCTCCTGGTCCTCCTCCTCCACCGCCAGGGGGCGATTTCCGCGAGGGGTTATCCGGGCTGGTAGCCGTCTCTGCCAAAGACCAGATCTTGGGTTTGGGCGGCTGGACGGGCTGGGGAAGCGGGCTGGGGCTGCGGAGAGGCGGGGGTCCCGTCGAGGCGCGCCGCCGGGCTTCCACCGCCTTCAGGAAGCGCTCCTGAGCGCCGGCCAGCTCCTCGAAGCCGTCGGAACTCTCCTCTTCCTCTTCTTCTTCTTCCTCCTCTTCCTCCTCCTCTTCCGACGTGTCGGTGCTGCCCATGCGGGGCTCCCGCGGGGAAGGCAGGCGCAGCGCCGTCGGTTGCGCGCCCTCCTGATCCGCGCTCGCCTCCCGGCCCTCTTCCTCTACCTCCCCGACGTGCAGGAGCAGCTGCCCGGCTTGGGCCCCGGCTCCGGCCGCCGCTCCACTGGTCTCCGACGGTTCTGTGTCGCTGTTCTCCAGGTCGATCTCCTCGTCATCGGGGTCTCGCTTCTCCCCCTCGCCGTCCTCGCTGCCGTAGGTCGTGCCTTCCTCGTCCTCGCTGCGGCTGCGGGGCGCCCAGGTCATCTTGTTCTCCTTCTTGAGGCGGCGCCGGGCGTTGGCAAACCAGGTGGAGACCTGGGTGAGGGTCATCTTGGTGATGATGGCCAGCATGATCTTCTCGCCCTTGGTCGGGTAGGGGTTCTTGCGGTGCTCGTTCAGCCAGGCCTTCAGCGTGCTGGTGCTCTCGCGGGTGGCGTTCTTGGGCCTGGAGGGGTCGCCGAACTGATACTGGCCGTAAGGGTAGAAAGCCGGGTGAGGGGCCGGGAAGGCCGCGGCTTGGACGCCGGGACTGTCCTTCAGCTCATACTGGGCGCCCTGAGCGATGGAAGGGAAGGAGAGAGAAAGCAGGTTAGAAGCAAGAATGGACATACAGACACACACACACACACACACACACACACACACACACAGAGAGAGAGAGAGAGAGAGAGAGAGAGAGAGAGAAATAGAGAGTGAGAAGAGAAAGAGAGAGAGGGGAGAGAGGGGGGAGAAAGAGAGAGTGGGGGAGAAAGAGAGAAAGAGGGGAGAGAGAGAGAGAGAGAGAGGGAGAGAGAGAGAGAGAGACTGTTGCAAAAAATACACCCCCCCCCCCCAAACATTGGTCGGTGGAGTCCAACAAACTCTCCAGGGACCCCCGTTGTATCCAAAAGTAACCGCTGGGACTTCACACAACCCCTTTGTTCCCCTTCTTGGGATTCACCCATTTTCTCTCTCTCCCCCCTCCCTCCCAAGTTCGTTTTAACGCGTCCGGCAGTAAACGAAGCAGGGGGGAGGAGGTTGGATTCGCAGGGCTGTCTAATCCCTTCCCTGAAAAAGAGGGGAAAAAACGAAGCTTAAAAAACGATAGCCAACAAGTTTTAGCAAAGGGGCTCCAGCGAGAAGCCAAGCAAGATCCGGTAACTGACGGGGTTGTGTGTGAAGACAGCTTTTTAACCGGGGAATCCACAAGGGATTAAAAAGAGATCTTCTCCTTAATTAGGGGTCTCCGGGGAAGAGCGGAAAAAGCTTCTTTGGATGAGAAGCGAAACGTCTTCAAAGAAAAACCAGAAAGTCTTGGGGGAAAAAAGCACCTTTTGAGTCTCTGGGTAAGGTTTAGCTGGAATCTGGAAAAGAGGGAATTTCAACCGAAGTCTCCCCGTTTTAAACCCCCTGAGATCTTTCAAAAGGTTTTCCTGAAATTCCTCACAGGCCCTTTTCTCATTCGACATTCTGGTCCTGAGGGGGAACAAACCATTTTCTAAAAAGTAGGCTTGGTTTCGTCTCCTCCTGCAGAAAAAAAAATTTAAGTTGGTTTCTGAGCTGGAAAAATGAGGGTGAAAACCCTCCAGCGCATCGGGATATGAATTTAAAAAGGAGAAGGCAACCCTGGGAAAGTTAGAATTTTTTTTTTTCCTTTTAAGGCTGCTTTCCATTTCTGAAGGAATAAAAGGGGGATCACACACCGTCTGAATCTGGCAGAAGTCTTTTGCATATTGGAGGGGATAAATTCTATTAAAGCTGCCCAACAATGTGGGGAGCTGTCAATCAAAACCCTCCAGATCTGCTTTTCTGTCTGCTTCCTGTATATGGGTAACTAAGGGCGAATAGCATAGGTGTCCGGATTTTCATACAGCAAAGTGGTCTAGGCCTCTAAATCTTTCTTTCTTTCTTTCTTTCTTTCTTTCTTTCTTTCTTTCTTTCTTTCTTTCTTTCTTTCTTTCTTTCTTTCTTTCTTCTTTCTTTCTTTCTTTCTTTCTTTCTTTCTTTCTTTCTTTCTTTCTTTCTTCTTCTCTCTCTGTCTTTCCTTCCTTCCTTCCTTCCTTCCTTCCTTCCTTCCTTCCTTCCTTCCTTCCTTCTTTTCTTTCCTTTTAAAAGCATTTTCAAACAAATCAAACAGCTGCTCTCCAACTTTTTTTATTCCCGACCTTCTATTGGGGGATTCAAATCCGCCCGAACATTCCTCTTTCATATTATTTCTCTCGCGTTCCTAAAAGGACTCCTCCTATTACTTTTTTAATATATGCCATTTATTCGAAGCTAATAAAATCCGGGATGTTTTAAAAGTTTGTCCAAACTATTAAAGAAAAGGAAGCCTTTGCCCTATTTTCAAACCCGGATTTCCAAACCTCCGGGAGCCTTTCCCTGCCGCTTTGATGAGCAGGAAAGCAGCCCAACTTCTCCGGTGAGCGCCCGAAGGTGGGTCTTTTCCCCTCTTCCGACGGTCCCCGAACCTCTCCTTTAACCCCCCTTTCCCCCCACCGCCGGCCCAGAAAAGCCGAGGAAGCGCAGAAAGATTCCCAGCCCGGGAAGGAAGATCTTTTAAAAAGGCCCATCAAATATTGGCTTGAGGATCCGGTTGCTAGTTTTTTTAAAAAAAAAAAAATCTGAGAAAGAGGAAAAGCGGGGAAAAAATAAGCGAAATCGCTCCTCTGAAAAACCAGGAGAGTTTTTTTTTTTTTTTTGCTTTTTTCCTTTTTTCTTTTGCACTAAAAAAAAAAAAAAGGAGAGGAGAAAAGAAAAAAGAAAGAAAGGAAACTGAAGCTTTGCAGGCTGGCTCTTGTGGCGGGGAAGCCAAGCGGGATCGGGTCCCCGCGCAAAGCTTTCCGCCTTCAAATCCGCTCCCGCTTTTGCAAGTTGCAAGGAAGGGGACGGGGGCAGTGGGGGAGAAAGTCGGGGTTTTGGGGGGTTAGGGAGAGGACGGGAGGCGCGTTCTTTTCCTTACCAGCTGCGGGAAGATGGGAAGCTCGGCCGCGTAAGGCAGGAAGGCCCCGTAGCCCTGAGCAGCCGCGGCTGCCGCGTAAGGCGCGCCGTACATGGAAGATAAAACGCCGCAGAGCGAACCGGCCGGGCTGAGGTCGGCCCCGTTGCGGGAACCGCCGCCGCCGCCGCCGCCGTTGTTCCCTTGGCGGTCCGTCGGGTAGAGCGGGCGGATGTACTGGTAGCCCAACTGGGAAAATGCCATGGCGGGGAAGGGTGGGGGGTTTGGGGGGCCGGGGGGGGAGGAAGGGGGGAGGAAGGGGGGAAGGAGAGAAGGGAGGGGGGAGGAAAGGAGGCGCCGAGGAGAAGCGCGAGAGAGGCGAGAAAGTTGCAGCCGGACAGCTTCGGAGCTCGGCCCGGGGCTGCTCTGCGCACTTTTAGCGGCGCCGCGCGGAAAGTCTGCCCCGCATTGGCGAGGTCGGAGGGTGGGTGGATGGGTGGGGGAAGGGGAGAGGGTGGGGGGTGGAGACCAGCAAGGCCAGGGATTGGGAAGGGGCCGGGGGGGGGGGAGTGAGTCTGCTGCTCCGGCTGCTGTCTTCTCTTTTTCTTCCTCCTCTTTTTCTTCCTCCTCCTCCTCCTCTTTTTTTTTCTTTCTCCTTCTCTCGCTTTTCCACCGGAGCCCGCCGCGCAAAGCTCCCTCTTTCCGCCTTCACTTTTCCTATTGATCTGGGATGGACTGCGGGTCAGGTCCGCGCAGGATTGCTGGGGACTTTCGTGGAACTCCCAGCCTTTGATTGACAAGCTGGAGTCGCGGCCCCTTAGGCCCCGCCTCTTTCTTTTCAGGCCGGCTGGCTGGCTGGCTCGGCTTACTCGCTGGGGCTCGCTGACTCTTCCTCTCCCGCCTCCCCCCACCTCCCCCCACCTCCCCCCGCCTCCGCCTATCCTTTCATGACGTCGCCGCCTTTTATTTGAGTGCTTTTCAAAATCGGGTTCCAGCCTCGCCAATCGGGTCGGCGGTGGTTTGCAAAGCTTCAGCCCTGCCCCGAAATCGGAGCTTAAAATAATAACAATCTTACGCTCCTGTTATTAATATTATTATTATTCTACTAATAATATTAACATTAACAATATTAGCCCCTTACTGGGAATCGAACTCCGTCTGAACGGGGGAAGAGAACGTGGAGGGGGGAGGGGGGAATTGAGGAGGATGATTTATCACTAAAGTAAACCCGGGCAATTTGTTTTGTTTTGTTTGCTTGTAATAAATATCTAATTAATTCATTGACGTTTCTCTCCCACGCCTCCACCTCCTGATTTAGCAATCCCAGGAAAATGTTAGTAACTCTCCTGCGATTCTGATCGCCTCTCCACTCCTCTGTCTTCCACGCCCGCCCCACAAGAGACTTGAGCCCCTTGTGTACCAAAGGTGGGGGTCGTTTTTCTAACGACCTGATACGATAGGATAAATAATGGAAAACTAAGAGAAAGAAAGAAAAAAAGAAAGGGAAAAGAAGAAAGAAAGAAAACAGAGAGACAGAGAAAGAGAGAGAAAGAGAAAGAAAGAAGAAGGGGGGAGGGAAGGAAACACACAGAGACAGAGAGAGAAAGAGAAAGAAGGAAGGAAGGAAGGAAGAAAGGAAGGAAGGAAGCAGAAAGACAGAGAAAGAGAGACAGAGAGAAAAAGAAAGAAAGAAAGAAAAAGTAAATATAAGCTAAAGTCAGCGTTCCTCCTATTTAATGGAGTTTCCAAGACGCCTAATATGCCACATTTTTAACGTCAAAAGTAAGGAAAGTCCACAAATCAATTAAAGGGAAAAGAGAGAGAGAGAGAGAGAGAGAGAGAGAGAGAGAGAGAGAGAGAGAGAGATATCAGAAAAGCTCGGTGGGCCCCTGACAAACACCTCGTACAGAAAAGAAACGGTGGGACGGCCACATCCACGCGCGTAGAATGGTTCTCGGCCTGTCCCGACTTCTTAAAAGCTGTTGGGACTTGATGCCCTGTCTTTCATTGGGATATTTATAAACTGTTTCCCCCACCCTTCCTCCAGGTGTCAAAGATGCCACCAGAGACCCTGCCGGGATTTCAGAAGGACCAGCCTGAAAAATCCAACTATTTCTCGCCAGAAGGGCATATTTCGAGGGGGCGCCTCTCAACTCCGTTTCGCAAAGGAGGAGAAGAATTTCAGAGCCTTTCCAAGCGGGCCTCTTTCACGCGAAGCGGGATTCACTCCGAATCAAGTCCCACGCGTGTTCAGTGGGGGTTTTAGAGTCCCATTTACCGGAATCTAGGAAATTGGGTTTTAAGCGCCTGAGCATAGATAGAGTCAACGCCGAAACTTGGAGGAAATCTCCATAAATTGCCCCGTGGTTCTTTTCTCTTCTCCTCGGAAAGCGGCCTCCCTCGAGATTCGTTGCCTTCTCGTGGAACTGCGTGGTTTTTTGTTTTTTTTCTTTGGTTTTTTTTTTTTTAGGAAAAAGAAGCAGCCTCTTGAATATTCACCGGCGCCCACAGACAAGACGGCTTTTCTATTTCGGCTAGAATATAATTACAACTACCTAAAATATAGGTCAGGAGGTTTAGCTGCCTTCACGGGAGTTTCACGCAGGCGGGGGAGGCAGGGGGACGCCCACGCGGGTGCACGCGAGACGCATCTCTCGGTCTCTGTCTGTGTCTTTTCTTAGCTAAATTCGGGGATTTGATATTCCAGAGAATCGGATGAATTGCCCCGACATATAATTCCTCATCTTTTCTTTCTCTTTCTTTCTTTTTTTCTTCCTTCCTTCCTTCCTTCCTTCCTTCCTTCCTTCCTTCCTTCCTTCCTTCCTTCCTTCCTTCTCTCCCTCCCTCCCTCCTTTCCTCCCTCCCTCCTTTTCCCTCCCTCCTTCCTTCCTTCTTTTCTTCCCTCCCTTGTTCTTTCTTTCTTTCTTTCTTTCTTTCTTTCTTTCTTTCTTTCTTTCTTTCTTTCTTCCCTCCCTCTCTTCTCCCTTTCTTCCTTTCCTTCCTTCCCTCCCTCTTTTTCTCTCCTTCCTCCCTCCCTCCCTCCTTCCCCTTCCTTCCTTCCTTCCTTCCTTCCTACTTTCCTATCTTCTTCCTTCCTTCCTTCTTTCCCTCCTTCTTTCTTTCTTTCTTTCTTTCTTTCTTTCTTTCTTTCTTTCTTTCTTTCTTTCTTTCTTTCTTTCTTTCTTTCTTTCTTTCCTCCCTCCCTCCCTCCCTCCTTCCTTCCATCCTTTCCTTTCCTTCCACACTAACCTTTAATCCCCCCTGCCTACAATGCACCATCTCCTCATTCTTGTCTGCCTTTTATTTTATAACTTGATTTGTTTTAAAAAAAATATTAAATTCATGTCAGCTTAAAGCGGTCGAGAAATCGACCTTCATCGCTCTCTCTCATAAAGCCCTCTCATCTTGTAATAAATACGGATTATGGTTCTGGTGCAATTTTTTTTTTTTAAGCAGCAGCAAGAACTGGAATTAAAATTCTCAGAATCAATAGGAGGAAATTGGGGAGAAACCTCTCTAATCGTATTAGGGAGAAACCTCTCCATAGCCTCCTCTCTCTGCATGAAGCTGGGCTCAGGCTGCTCCCCACACTTGGCCAGCCCCAATTCTCTGCCCCAACTTTGACAGTTATGTTTTCCCTCTTCCAGTGACCAAAAATTATCAACTAATCAATAAGATGATTGAATTGGGCTCCGGAATTCTATAGGAACCACAACGATTTGCAAAGAGGAAGCAATTTTTTGCAATTTTCTCTCTTCTTGTGCAGACACATCCGTTGAACTGGGGTGGGTGGACAGCGCATACACAAAAACACACAATATATATACAATATGTAATATATTGTATATATAATACAATATCTATCTATCTCTATTATCTATCTATATCTATCTATCTATCTATCTATCTATCTATCTATCTATCTATCTACCTACACATCCACCCACCATCCATCTGTCCATCATCTATCATCTATCTCTCTTTTATCTGCCTGCCTGCCTGCCCCCCCTCTCTCCTCTCTCTCTTCTCTCTCAAATACAACACACACACACCATATAGAGAGGGGCAGGTTTGATGTAATGCTCACCTTCTTTCTGAGATTTGGCTTGTCAGGAGGTCGCAGGTTTTTTTCTCCCTCAGGTGGGGAGAGGGGGAAAATGGAAGGGGTCTGGAACAGGATGCAACCCCCACCATCCTTACTATTAGCCCCACTGGTAGGTTTACTGGGAATTGTGGGCTGTGACCTCTGAAGGATCTCAATTCCTGCAAGATTCTGGGTTTGAAGAACAATTTAGGAAGAATCCTCATTGGTGCTTCAGAGGGTGATGGGAGTTGTAGTCCCATGAAACTGGATTACAACTCCCATCAGCCACTGCAGGATCAGTGAGGGCACCACTTAAATTATTCTTTGGGAAGCAAAGAAAAGGAACCGTTTCACCATTATTGTTTTTTTTAAATTCAAACTCAAGCAAAGGTAAGAGGGAAGTTTGATTTATTATCCCTTCTTTCTCTCCTCTCTCTCCCTGTCTCTCTTTTTATTTGTGTCTCTTTTCCTCTTCCTTTCTTCCTTTCTCTTTCTTCTCTTTCTCTTTCTTTTTATCTCTCTTTTCCTCTTTCTCTTTCTCTCTCTTCTTTTTTTCTTTCTTTTTTTCTTTCTTTCTTTCTCTCCACCCCCCCCTCTCACCAGCAAGGAACAAACAGGAGCTAAACTGATGCTTCTATTTCAAAGGCTACTATTACCTCCTAAACTGTAATTGCAGGAATGCGAAAAGTTTGGGTCATGAAAAAAGGCACTCAGTGCATGCCCCAAAAACATCCTCCCCTTGATCATTTCTTCCAGGCCGGAGTGCTGCTTGTAGAACAGATACCAGGACACTGGTCACACAGATGTTCTGCTTAAGGACTTACTTGTAACGGAAGACAGATTGTGGCTGAGGGAAGCCAGATTTCCCCCACGCTTATGAATGATACCAGCAAAGGATTATCTTCTGGAGGTGGAGGGTAGAAATGAAGGTTACAAAAGCCTCCACGTTAATAGGATCAAAGTGATATTAGTTAATTGGAGAATGCTGGCCAAGGCAAGCCATTAGGGCCTTAAGTGCTTTCTAAGCCATTTAAGAAAGCCACCCACATACACAAATACATACATAGAGGGACACACTTGCTCAGAGAAGGACAAGTTGCAAGGAAGAAGAACAACAAAATAAGGACCCTGATGTAATTTATGTTCTCAAGAGAGGGAGAGGAATAGACCCAGGGCAGTGGTGAAATCCATTTTTTTTTTTTTACTACTGCTTCTGTGGGCATGGCTTGGTGAGCATGGTGTGGCTTGGTGGGTGTGGCAGGGGAAGGATACTGCAAAATCCCCATTCCCTCCCCACTCCAGGGGAAGGATACTGCAAAATCATTTAATCCTCCAGGGAAGGATTGAAGGCAAATGAAGTCCAGGCAGAAGAAGAACATTGTGGCTTCAAAATCTAAGGGACCGGTTTGGACAAAACTCAGCAGCCCTTTTTCATGCAGCTGTTGATCAAAATAGGATTGCCAACATGATCACCAACCTCTGATGATGGATATGGCACAAGAAGGAAGAAGATTAGGACCGCCAGAAGTGAACTGCAACAATCCCAAAAAGCCACTAGAGGGCAGCAAGGGGATATAGTTGCCTCACTCTGACATCTGTTGGTTGCTTGGATTTTGCATCTCACATCTGGCAGCCTTAGTGGCGTTACAGAAGATCCACTGACGGATCATTCTTCCCAGATGTTGCTCTGACACTGGCCTTACACTGATTATACTCCAAACACAATGGATGGTTAACCCTGCGCATTAAACCCAGTGAACAAAACCTAACCATATAATGGGGATGCCTAAATTATATGTGTTCAGCCAAAGAAACCATTGAATCTACCATGTGGTGCAACTTTGCAGAGAGACAGAGAGATACAAATATTTGATGCAAATATTCAGACACTGTAATATAACCAAAGTGGACTGAAACATCCCTTAAACCTTGGGAAGGGAAGTAGCATTAAGAAGAGACTAGGGCTGGCTCCTTCCTGACTCATTTCCTGGTAGGACTAACCCCAACCAATAAAGGTCAAGGTAAAGGTTCCTCTGGCACATATGTTCTAGTCGTTACTGACTCTAGCGGGCAGTGCTCATCTCTGTTTCAAAGCCGAAGAGCCAGCGCTGTCCAAAGATGTCTCCATGGTCATGTGGTCAGCATGACTCAATGCCAAAGGCGCACAGAACGCTGTTACCTTCCCACCAAAGGTGGTCCCTATTTTTCTACTTGCATTTTTTACGTGTTTTCGAACTGCTAGATTGACAGAAGCTGGGACAAGTAACGGGAGCTCTAGGGATTCGAACCACTGAACTACCAACCTTTCGATCAACAAGCTCAAATTCTGGGCTGGTGGTTGGGTTGCTTCTGTTATGGGAAGAAGCAGCTTTAAATTCCACGTATTGGTGGTTGCCATCTATGCCAGGAGAGCTTCAGAGCACCGAGTCTCCATCCGTGATGGCCTCAACCCGTCATGGACTTCCCACAAGTTCTTCCATTCAAGACCTAACTCACTTGAGCTAAGGTTCATGTGACCAATTCTCCGGTAAAATCTGGTCCCAGTATCTGGTTTCGCTGGATCATTTTTGTTTGCATTTATACAGCAATCTTAACTGGGCCCTGAAATGGAATCGTCAACCAAATGGCATCCTGTGCTCAGCCACCTGCCCACTTACAACTAACCAAGTTAACCATGTGGAGTGAATGCATCTTCTAAGCTTCTTCCACAGTTGCCCAGTAGAGACCACAGTGGTGGTTCTGCCAGTTCTAATGGCCTCATGCCTATGTTGTGAGCTACTTACTTGCATCCTGTTGTGCCACAGCGATGCCCTCTAGACTCCCATTATTTTAACTGCACTGACGTTACGCAAACACAGCTAGCCAGTTGTCAATCCACAGTCCGGGGCACTTAATTCACTCAATCCCCCCTGCAGAGAAAACCAAATCAAGAAAGTGTTGACAAAGAAGATTGGTGGGTATGCGTGAACGCATGAGACTGATCAACCAAACAGGCATCTCTCTGCTGTTTCTTTGTCAATATTAGCTTGTTGATCTTGGCTGAACAAGGATCCTTGGCTTTTATGAGGTCTTCTAAATCCGATTATTCCCTTTGTGTCTTCCTCTCCATGACTCCCTACGTTGGTATTTACCCATGGGTGTCCCCAATGAACTCTGGGGCTTGTTCTAAGCTGAGCATGGTGCTGTGTGAGAGGGTGGAAGGCCCGTTCCCCTTCTCCCAGCTTTTCAATGCTCGTTTTAACCAAATATTGCAGAGACGTGTCAATGCATTCATGGAAATGGAACTTCTGGTTGTGGGGAGCAGAGGGCAAAGGCTGGGACTCTGTGAGGGAATTCTTCTCAAGCAGATGGCAAACATGAACTGATTTTTCCAGCCTCAAGATCATGAGCCTTGGAAGGACAAGAGGCTTGGGCCCATTGCATTGTAACGATGGCTGCAGAACAGCAATTAACTGAATTGCTTAACTCAGGAATTGGCAAAGGGCGGCCAACTTCAATAAATTAACATCCAGGGAAGGGATGGGCGAAGGCCTGTTGCATGCAGAACTCTCTCTGAAGATCCAAGCTGGGAAGAATTAGTGTCAACCAAATGGAAGCCCAGATCATCCTGGACCTAGGGCCTCCACTGAGCCCTGCATTTCTGTGGTAGAGTGAGACGTCGGTTAAGTGAGTTTGGCCCCATTTTACGACTTTTCTCGCCACATTTGTTAAGGCAGCTGCTGCAGTGGATAAGTTATAGTAGTGGCCAAAATTGTGGAAACCTTTTGGGAAAAGTGTATTTTCTAAAAATAGCTAATGACACCACTTTTTTTTTTTTGAGTAGTACCATAAATTTATATATCAATGGAAAGATAATTTAATCAAGAATGCCATGCAATCACTTTTATGAAGGATTTGCTATTAGAATAGCAGTTACGGTATAAAGAAGAAAAGCGAAACACATAGAAGAAACGAAATATACAAAAATGATCACCATGTCAGTTCATACTTCGTTGGGTCACCTTTAGCATGAATTACGGCCTTACGATGTCTTCCCATGGAGTGAACCAAGTCTTTGAGTTCTGCAGCTGTTATGTAAAACCAAGATTGAATGATGGCTTCTATTAACTGGGTTTTATTGCTAGGTTGCTTCTGACTCACAAGTTTCTTTAGTCAGCCCCATAGATTTTCAATTGGGTTAAGGTCTGGGCTATTCCCAGGCCATTTCAGCAGTTATCTTGAAACTCCAAAAAAAAAAAAAAAGTGGTGTTATTAGCTATCAAACCTCAAAAATATACTTTCCCCAAAAGGTTTCCACATTTTTGGCCACTACTGTAGTAACCCAGTGGATCAGCAGTTAAAATGTTCAATTCTTTCTAGAAGGCCCATTTTAGATTTGGCTTCTTGTTCCTTTAACCAAATAATAGAGTTGGAAGGAATCCAGCTCCCTGCTTTAATAGGAAAGAACAGCAATATCGATCTATGATCAACTTCACCAATCTATTCTACAGGATTAGGATATCTCATATCCTGTAGTGTTGGGATACAGCCTACTTGGTTTGGAAGCTTTCTCTGTTCTCCCCTCTCCTAGGGTTGAATTTAGGGCTGAGTATATCCTAAGGCAATGGCCCAAGGTGAGGACAAACAGATCTAGTCTTCTTCAACCAGTGATCTGAGCTTCACCTGTTCAATTTGGATGAGCCGTTTCTATGCCAGAGCCATTAGGGGAAAGCATAGCCAGATAGCTCCCACTAGAAGCACTGAATTTGTATTAGATGGTGGACTAAATCCCTTCGAACTCTGTTATTCCATTGAAGAAATGAGAAGCCAAGTCCAAAATGAACATGGTTCTTCTGGAAGAATTGAGCATTTCAACTCCTGATCTTTCCACTGGGGGTGGGGGGAACTTTTAACTACTGTGTTTCCCTGAAAATACAACCTACTCAGAAAGTAAGCCCTAGCTTGATTTTTACACATTTTTTAAAAAAATTGATTTATATGCCGCCCTTCTCCGAAGACTCAGGGTGGCTTACAATGCATTAAGCAATAGCCTTCATACTTTTGTATATTTATACAAAGTCAGCTTATTGCCCCCACAAACTGGGTCCTCAATTTATGTACCTTAGAAAGGATGGAAGGCTGAGTCAACCTTGAGTCTGGGGAGATTCAAACTGGTGTAACTGCAGACAGCTGGATGTTAATTACGGTGCTTTAGTCTGCAGAGCTAAACCAGGCCCTATATAAGCCCTAGCCCCCCAAAATAAGCCCTAGTTAAGACTCTGCCCACTCCAGGGTGCACGGGTAAAAATTAAGATAGGGTGGGGATGGGGTGGTGGTGGAGCTGTCCTACTACTTACCTTTGGACAGTTGCAGCCAGGCCTCGCACCCCCCCTGACACCTGCCTTGACAGCCCATTTCTTCTGCAGCTGGCAAGTCAGAGGCCTTCAGGAAAGGTCTCTTGGTGGTACAGTGGACTAAAGTGCTGTTAAGTAGCACTTAGCTGTCAGCTGCCTGCAATTACTGCGAGTTCAAATCTCACCAGGCTCAAGGTTCACTCAGCCTTCCATCCTTTCGAGGTAGGTAAAATGAGGCCCCAGATTGTGAGGGCAATAAGCTGATTTTGTATAAAAAAGAACACGGCTTAGGGGGGCCAGAAAGCCCTACTAAGCAGGTATATACAAAAGTATGAAGGTGAAAGAAAGAAAGAAAGAAAGAAAGGAAGGAAGGAAGGAAGGAAGGAAGGAAGGAAGGAAGGAAGGAAAGAAGGAAGGAAGGAAGCCTTGCCAGCTGCAGAAGAAGTTCCTGAAGGCCTCCAACAGCGAAAAGGAGGCCGGGGGTGATGCACGCAGGTGAGGTGAGTCAGTGGATGATATCCTCCCCCGAAAATAAGACCTGGTACCTTCTTTGGTGGCAAAAAAAATATATAAGACAGAGTCTTATTTTCAGGGAAACATGGTATGTCTTGTTTTGAGTTTGGTGGTATCTTCAGGGGTCCATGGCACTCTTTAGAGTGGAGGTCTCCAAACGTGGCCCCTTTTAGACTTGTGGACTTCAACTCTTAGAATTCCCCAGCCAACCTAATGGTATCTAATGTATCCTAAGTCAATGCCCAAAAAGAGGACAAACAAGTCCTATCTTCTCCAAGCAGTGGTCTGAGCTTCATGGATGGATGGATGCATGGAGGGCCCTCCTGAGCTCCGTTTTCACAGGCAGAGGGTTGCAAGAGGCTGTGGCACCCGAAAACGGAGCTCGGGAGCCCGTTTTCGCTGGCAGAGTACTCAGGCCACCATATGCACCCCTGACATCGAGCTGGCCATGCCCACCCCAGCCCCCTGAGGTCAAACACAACCCTGATGTTGCCCACAATGAAATTGAGTTTGACACCCTTGCATTAGGAGAGAGCATAGCCAGATACCTCCCACTTATACGCACTGAGTTTGTATTAGATGCTGCCCCTTATATCAGTAACAAACAAGCATTGATTTTATGGTAAAGTGACTTTGGGATGGGAATGAGTAACTCCGGGCAGTGATATCACTGTATTACATGGAAATGGCCCAGGTAACAAGATGATCATTGATTCAGCATTATGTTTGATCAATAATGAAATAAGTAACTTCAGGGCCAAATTAAAATGCAAGCTAGCTTAACGCAGCCAGCTTCTGGGCTAAGTGACAAAGTTAATTCAGTAGGGAAATGGCAATATTTGCATTAGAGCTTGCATCTGTTGTCAGGCGGGGGAGGGGGGAGGGGGAATGAGCTTGGAGCAGTGTGTGTTTGTGTTTGTGTGTGGGGGGGGAGGTGGGGGAGGGCGGGAGGAGGGCTTGGATGCTTGTTGAGATTGCACAAAATTACTTCAAAGGATTGATCTATCTAGGGTGTGAGAGGCTGGTTGTATAGTACCATGCAGGGGTGAAATCCAGCAGGTTCTAACAGGTTCTGAAGAACTGATAGCAGAAATTTTGAGTAGTTCAGAGAACTGGCAAATACCA
The DNA here is from genome assembly GCA_030761175.1 of Masticophis lateralis. Classification (NCBI taxonomy): domain Eukaryota; kingdom Metazoa; phylum Chordata; class Lepidosauria; order Squamata; family Colubridae; genus Masticophis; species Masticophis lateralis. The sequence continues at coordinate 4,844,098 of JAUDYJ010000010.1, read as the reverse complement.
TCTCTGGCTGTCCCCAGAGTGGGGTGGGAATGGAGATTTTGCAGTACCCTTCCCCTGCCATGCCCACCAAGCCACACCCACAGAACTGGTAGTAAAAAAAAATTTGGATTTCACCACTGGTTGAATAGTTCAACCACTGGCCAATAGTTCAGGTAGTTTTAAAAAGGGTCTAGACCAATTTATAAAGATTGGGGTCAAACAATGGCTAGTTGTCTTGGTAGCTATCACAGGCTGCATATGTTAAAACACCAGCATTTTGTGTCATAATGGGACCAACCATATCCATCATGAAACATCTCAACTTGGACAGGAAGGGGTCACCCCTTTCTACTGGGAAATAAAAGTAGAAAAGGAAGATCGCTTCTCGTCCAAGTTGAGATGTTCCATGATGAATGTGGTTGGTTCCATCATGACACAGAATACCGGATTTGGTAGAACACGGGAAGATCTAGTATTCAAGATACACTCTGTCTACCTCTCATGGTGGTGTACGAGAACTTATTGAGATTTTCACTCAACGTCCTGAAGACCTTTCAGCAGGACGTTTTTTGGTGATAGAACTTCAGTTTTGGACTTTCCTAACTTGCTGAATGTTAGCTCTTTCTTTGTTTTCCAGATATTTACCTCCTGAGACCTATGAAAAAAAAAGCAGAGGTATTTCTCAATCATGAAACGGATGCGTCTTTTTAAATAGCTTGAAAGGTTATTTTGTTGTTATTGCTTGCAGGGGAGAAATTTTCTGGGTCTGTTTAAAATCTGGTTTGGTTTTTTTTTTTTTTGCATTCTGTGTGCAAGGCAATGATTCTGAAATGCTGAGCAGCAAATGAATTTTCAAGGCAGGACAGAGTTTAAAAATATAACTTCTGATGATGATTTTTACCTCTCTTTTCTTTGCTATTTTCTCCTGGGCTAATTTTTACAGGATCACCATCATTACAGGAAGTGTGATCCACATTGATTTCCAATAGAAAACTGCATCTCCCGCCAGAGAGAATAACCAGGCTGCTGGAGAGGCAAGTGATTTACCAAGTGCAAAAACCTCGTTAGGGCAAAATGAAGACAGGGAAGAGAAGGGAAGGGAAGGGGTTCTGGGCTTTAGACAGACTTGTGTTTTTGTCAGTCAATGAACCAATCTTCCCCGTTTTTTCTCTGCAAACAGCAGGAAAATAATCATAATTTTGTTTGTATGTACCATGACCGACAAAGAAAGGAAGCTTTATCTTAAGAAATGGCAAAGCTCAGGGGCCTACAGAAAAAATGTCTGATGGAAAACCAGAGAGGTTTTTCTTTTCTTTTCCTGGCATTAAATCTGTGATTATTTCCTTTGTCCCTGTGGGCAAGACTTCCTTCCTTCCTTCCTTCCTTCCTTCCTTCCTCCCTCCCTCCCTCCCTCCCTCCCTCCCTCCCTCCCTGCATCCAATTATCTATCCATCCATGCATTTATTCATGCATCTATTCATGCATCCATCCATGCCTTTATTCATTCGTGCATCCATCCATGCCTTTATTCATTCGTGCATCCATCTATACCTTTATTCATTCATGCATTCATCCATGCATGTATTTATGCATCCATGCATCTATTTGTCCATGCTTTCATGCATTCATGCATATATTCATGCATCCATCCATCCATGCATCCATCCACGGATCCACCTATCCATCCATGGATCTATTCATGCATCCATCTATGCACCTATTCATTCATGCATCCATCCATGCATTCATCCACCCATGCATCCATCCATGCATCCATCCATTCATGCATGCATGCATGCATGCATGCATCCATCCATCTATCCATGCATCCATCTATTCATGCATCCATGCACCCCTCCTCCCAGTTCAACCAGATGTCTTTATAGGTTTCCAGCTTTTCTCCTGTCCCAGGCCTTCCTTGTTCTAAGCTGCTAACCCTTGAACCCGACTTCCTTAAGACCCTCTCCCAGAACCAACACCTCCCCCCACCCCCAGATTCACTTCTTCCCAGACTCGTATTGATTGGCTGGCTAACTTCATGCAAGGCTCCTCCTGGCGAGAGGCGCTTGCCTTTCCTGCGCCCCTCCCCCTTTTCCCCCTCGCCCAGGGAGGGAGGCAGGGAAATCTGGCCAGGTGGGAAGGTGCTTTCCACCTCCCACCCCCGCTCGCCCCAAAGACCCCCGATCTGGCGGCCGCGCGCGCTCTCCTTCCCTCCCTCCGTGCGCGAGTGCCAGGCACGCTTGATTCCCTTGGAAAGCGTGTTTATTTTTGCCATTAAACTAAGATCTGCAAACACGCGCGAGGCCAGCGGGGCCGGAGAAGGAGGGCTGATACCAATTATGCCTGTTTTCTTAAGCAGGTCAAACGCGATCGTTCCCAGCCATCGATCCTTCCCTCGGCTGATGCGCGGGGCCAGCCGGGAGCGCAAGGCGGCCAGACCAGCGCGGATTTACTGCGCCGCTTCTCAGACGGGGCGGGGGGGGGGTGCGGGAAGGGGAGGCCCGTCCGATGAGCCTTCCCAGTTGGCCAAGGAAGAGATGGGGGAAGGGGAGAGGTGGTTGTCCTCCAAGATAAGGGCTGCGGAGGATGGATTCCGTTGGGCAGATTGGGAGATTGGCTCGCGATTTTATTTCTGCCGGCATTTCTAGGATTGACTTCTTCGTGCTTTTTGAGTAGTTTTCGCCCCGCAGAAAGCTTTGGAAGTTCCTCAGACAACTAGGGTGTTAAGGGTTACTATCAATGTCTTCATCCCTCCTTCCCTCTCAAGCTCTTCCTTCCTTCCTTCCTTCCTTCCTTCCTTCCTTCCTTCCTTCCTTCCTTCCTTCCTTCCCTCCCTCCCTCCCTCGCTATCAAGCTCTTCCTTCCTTCCTTAATTCCTTCCTTCCTCCCTCCCTCCCTCCCTATCAAGCCCTTCCTCCCTCCCTCGCTATCAAGGTCCTCCCTCCCTCCATTCCTCCCACCCTCCCTCCTTCGCTATCAAGCCCTCCCTCCCTTCTTTCTTTCTTTCCTTCCGTCCTCCTTCCCTCCCTCCCTCCCTCCTTTCAGAAAAAAAAGGTTCTTCCTGGCTATAATCCCAGCCAGGCCCCCCCTCCATCTCCACATGCTTAGGAAAGGTATCAAGTTCAGCTTGGTAAGAGCCTCATAAATTGAGGCGTCATTTGCTACCACATTTAATTAAATATTTTGGAAAGAAAACCCACGTGATGGATTGGTCTGCTGGATCGATGGGCGATCGATCGATCCCTGCACTCGGGCATCTGGCTAGCAGGAGCACCATAGAGAAAGTGTGATTGGAGGAGGGAGGGAGAGGCTGTCCTGGAGGAGAGAGGCCCCCTTTGAATTCACACACACAACACCCCCTGCTCAGTTTACACACACACACACACACACCAAAAGAATTAGCCACCCAGGTTTACCTCCTAACTTGAGAGGCTATCTACATCTTTTAAATAGAGAAAGGGGTGGGGAAAATAATTTCCACCAGATCTCCCCTTCCCCATGGGAATTGCTAATCAACTCAGTAAATCAACCTAGCTCTGATGATTTTACCTTGTTGGGTAATGCAACATCATCAAGAAAACCACCAAGCTCAGAGAGCACCAAGGATCCGACAGTTCAATCCTGAGCTACAAATCTTCTCTTCTGTTTGACAACTCAACCAAATATCTGGAAGCTAGATTTGGTTACTGATATGCCTCCACCCCATGCTCACTTGTCTCTCAAACGGTCCTAGGTCCACACATGTCTTAATGTCATCAGGTCATACCTTGACCCTGGACCGGTGGTGAACTCTGAACTGCTTTGCCACGGGGTTCCTTCCCCAGCATGTGCACTGCCGACCAAGCCCATGCTGTGTGCACGTATGTGCCGTGGCGCGCAATACACACTGCCCATGCACATGCGCAGTATGGGCCAAAAGGAGGCTTGGGAAGGTAAGTAGAGCAGCGAGGGAATGGATCAGCTGTGCCGCGTGGATTTCCTGCTTTCTAGCGATTTTATATCGCACGGCACAGCTGATTGTCAGAAATACCAGTTTAGAGGAACTGGTAGCTTTTTTTTTTACTACTGGTTCGCCCCAAACCGGTGTGAACTGGTAGCATTTTACCACTGCCCCACATGTTTGGCCAAGAGCAAGCTGCATCATATGTGTTGTGGTCCGCCAGCAGCCTGTGGAGTTGGCAGTGGAGTTGGACAGTAGGAGGCTGAGGAAGAACATGGGCCAGTCCTGGAGACTGGGGAAGGCCCGGATGAGGGCTCTGCGTCAGAGGCAGAGATGGGGCCAGGGCCATCGGGGAGTGATGTATAGACTTCAGAGCCTCCAGAGGCTGACAGCAGAGAAGCAGAGGAACAGGAGGAGCATGTTCTTATTGCACGTATGAGAAGAGCTGCCAGAAGGCAAGAGCAGTTCAAGCAAAGAGGGCAACTCGGGAGTAGGGCCAGAGATGATTGGCCCTTCCCATTAGGCTTAAAACAGACCAGCAACAGCATTTGGGCTTTGCCAGAAACAAAGTTGGTAGCTTCATCTTCTTCTTCGTCTACATCTTGCATTTATTTTTGTATCTGTGACTTCTGAACATTTGCCAAAAAAGCCTTTGGCAGTTTGCCTAATTGGACCAAGGTTTGCGATAGGACTGAGGAATTTGTGTTGGGAGGAATTTGCTTTAATTTAGTTGAACAACGCTGGGAATGAAGTAATTCTCAGCTGTTCGAATAAAGTTTGTCTGTTTTTTCACTGACTGATTTTCCTACTACTTACATGGGCCAGGCTCACAACAATATGGGAGGTTCAAGGTTGGGAGAAGATGGTTTCCATGGGAGTTTTCACTCTGGAGTCACACCACAAGTCTAACACACACACACACACACACACACACACACACACTTTCATTCTCTCTCTCTCTCTCTCTCTCTCTCCCTCTCTCTCTCTCTTTCTCTCTCTCTCTCTCTCTCTCTGCATGAGTTGTTGAGTGAATGGCCTCTAAGTAAATAAATAAGTGTAAGCTGGGGAATAAGTTCTGAAGTCCAATGGAGAATGTCGTCGAAGAGGCATTGCCATCAATCAAGCAAGCGTCCAGTTGAAGTAGCTATAATTTCATGGCAATAGCTTTATTATTTTGATATTTAACGTCAATGGCATCTCATATATCAAAAGCCTGAACTGCAGCAGGCATTCAGAGAGGAGTGGCCACCACTGACCCCAGAAGTCGAGTTGAGTGTGAGTCCTTGGGGAGTTCAATCACCTCTCCGTTAGATAATCAGCTCCTTAAAGATTCATTTTGGAGACCTTTGGTATGACCTGGATTAAGTGACTCTAAATGGAGGTGCTCTCCTTCCTTCCTTCCTTCCTTCCTTCCTTCCTTCCTTCTCTGGAAAAAAGAGGTATATGTTTAAAAAAAATCTGGATTTATTTGGGAAATTACAAAACACACAGAAGCCACATTTAAGATCTCCATTATAATTATTGTTGGAAATCCTTAGAATGACCATCCTTACTTTTAGACTGGAGACTAAAATATATGAAGAATGGTTGCAGGAACTGGGCATGGCTAGTCTAGTGAAGAGAAGGACCAGGGGAGACAGAACAGCAGTCTTCCAATATTTGAGGGGCTGCCACAGAAAGGAGGGGTCACGCTGTTTTCCAAAGCACCTGAAGGCCAGAATAATGGAATAATGCTCAATTCAGATCACCTGCTGGGACAATGTGTTCATCCCAAGAGTCAACAATAAACATGGGTAACAGGCAGAGTTTATGGGAGATATGCAAATCGTCTGGATGGCATTCAGGAGGTCCTTTGCTTGGTGCCTTGTTGCATTCTGTTTTATATAGTTAAAAAGGGCAGGTGACTTTAAAGGCTCTGATAGCATAGATGGAGTCTGCAGCAGTGGTGAAATCCAATTTTTTTTTACTACTGGTTCTGTGGGCATGGCTTGGTGGGCATGGTGTGCCGTGGCTTGGTGGGTGTGGCAGGGGAAGGATATTGCAAAATCCCCATCCCCACCCCACTCTGGGACCAGCCAGAGGTGGTATTGGCCGGTTCTCTGAACTAATCAAAATTTCCACTGCCGGTTCTCCAAACTGCTCAAAATTTCCACTACCGGTTCTCCAGAACTTGTCAGAACCTGCTGGATTTCACCGCTGGTCTGCAGCTATTTTCCCTTGTTTGTGGGCTGAGGATTTCTGGGATTCTTAAGTCCACAAGACTTAAAGATGACCATGTTGGGGATTCCACCAGGGCTGAAGCTTCCTTCTGGAAGTTGGGAAGACATGTAGGAAAGGGATGAAGTTCACGTAAGCTTACACACATTGTCCTTTTGTTTGCTACACTGTGGACTTTCACAATGGATTATTCAGTGTATTTATGGGTGGGGCATTTGATAATTCTACCTTTCATAACATTTTGGGGAGAAGAGTGCACTCATTGGAATAAGAAGTGTTTGGTTCTGAAGGAAGCATTAAGGGTCAGTTGATGTTTTGAAAGCATATTCTGGATGGTCTCACAAAGAAGTCCTCCAGGAAGAGACCTTGCTTCTTCAAAAAATAACTGATAACACTGTAGAATTCTTTATTCTTTATTGGCCAAGTGTGATTGGACACACAAGGAATTTGTCTTAGGTGTATATGCTCTCAGTGTACATAAGGAGAATAAAATGCATACATCAAGAATAAAAAGATACAACACTTAGTGATAGTCAAGGTTACTAATAAGCTATCAAATCATACTAGGAAACAATAAAAACATAAGTTGTAAAGATACAAGCTACAAGTGATAGTCATAAGTGGGAGGAGATAGGTAATAGGAAGGATGAGAAGAATAATCATAACACAGTCTTAGTAAATAGTTTGATAATGTTGTGGGAATTCGTTGTTTAGCAGAGTGATGGCATTCGGGGAAAAAACTGTCCTTGTGTCTAGTTGTTCTGGTGTGCAATGCCAGAACAACTAGTGTCATTTTGAGGGTAGAAGTTGAAACAATTTATGTCCAGGATGTGAGAGGTCTGTAAATATTTTCTCAACCCCCTTTGTATACAGATCCTCAATGGAAGGCAGGTTGGTAGCCATTGTTTTTTCTGCAGTTCTAATTATCTGTTGAAGTTTGTGTTTGTCTTGTTGGGTTGCAGAGCCAAACCAGACAGTTATGGAGGTGCAGATGACAGACTCAATAACTCCTCTGTAGAATTGGATCAGCAGCTCTTTGGGCAGATTGAGCTTCCTGAGTTGGTGCAGAAAGAACATTCTTTGTTGAGCTTTTTTGATGACCTTTTTGATGTTAGGTGTCCAATTAAAGTCTCGAGATATGATAGAACCTAGAAACTTGAAAGACTCTACTATTGATACTGTGTTGTCTAGTGTTGTCGCAGCACCATTGAGAGTGTCCTGACATACAGCATTCTTGCATGGTATGGGAGCAGCTCTGTAGCAGACAAAAATGCTCTACAGAGAATCATTAAACTGCCTAGAATATCATCGGACTCCAGCTACCAGCCCTGGACAACATCTTCGAATCTTGCTGTTTGAGGAAGTTGCATAACATTCTCAGAGACTCTTCCCATCCTGCTTACAATCTTTTTAGACTGTTGCCTTCCGGCAGAAGATACAGAACAATTAAAACTCGGACCACACGTTTTCTGAATAGTTTTTATCCCGGAGCTATAATTGCACTCAACAATGAACTAAAGGGCCACCATCAGTGAGCTGTTGGTCAACATTACTTGGTCTGTTGTGTGGATGGTTTAGGTGAGTTAGGGGTGGGGAATTGTGGGTGGGAGTGTGGGAGTGTGTTTGAGGATTATTATTATTTTTTTTAATTAGATTTATATGCTGCCCTTCTCAGGAGACTCAGGGCGGCTTACAATGCGTTAAGTGTGTGGGACCTGGTCTTTGGGTGTCAAGTAAATTTCATTATATGTGTATACTATGTATACACGTACAATGACAATAAAGTGTATTTATTATTTATTTATTTATTGTAAGAAGTGGTAGTATAGGAGGTATTCTTCTAAAACCCACCACCATTTTTATGGTTTTGAGTGTATTTAGTTCAAGATTGTTCTGGTTGCACCACAAGGCTAATTGTTCAACCTCCTGTCTACATGCAGATTCATCACTCAACCCTTACAATCAACCCTTACCCCGCCTATAAAATGGCCTTGTCTAATATGGTCTCATCCAGATGGGTGGATCATATTATTGACTCGGGAGAGTTGTAGTCCAATCGTCAGAAGACCTTAGCCTAGTGATGCTTCTCTACGACAATGCAACAATGTTCGGGATAGGCAACAACCAGCATGGTGAAAGGACAGGGATTATGGGATCTGCCCTTCTAATCATCTGGAGACCACCTGGTTCCTGTACCTTGGATCAACAAGGTAATTTCATCTAGGATCCAAATGTTTCCACCCAGTATAGGTTTATTTTAGAAATAGAAAAGAGGCACTCGGTCTTCTCCAACCCTTCTCTTACATAACCTCTAACCCAAACAGGTGTATGATGCAAGCACTGGGGTTGACTGGGCAATGAAGAGGGGGCAGATTTAAACAACTCAAAAGAGAAGCGAAAATTGTCTGATCGCCCAGCAACCACTGTTTTCTCTTTCACCTCCTCTCTTTGTTTTGTCCCCCCCCCTTTTTCCTCCCGTTAAACAAGCAATTCCACCGTTCAAATCAATGTTGGCAGGGCAGCTAGGCTGCCACTAATCTTAGCATTACGCATCTCCAATCACACCCTGGCAGGTAATGGAGTTATTGAACTTCATAGTTCGGATTAGATCTTCTGCAAAGATCAATGTGCTTCTAAAATAGGATTGATAAACCCTTGATAGGGATGTGAAGCTCTGAAGCCACTCTGGCATTCATCTGCAGGCTGCAGAGTCAAGCATGGAGAGGGGGCTGAAAACCCAAGGGGCAAAGGCTAAGAGACTCTCGAGAGCCTTTTTCAGAGAAAGGGAATATTCTTGATGGCTTGAAAACCAAATCTCTAAAGCAGGGATTCGAGCTCAGGGCTTGTCGTTTCAATCTTGGAGAGCTAGGATAGGACTTAGGTTGCCAGACCAGAAGAAAATGTGATGCCCACAGCCATGGAAACATGCCCTGGCCCATAGTATTGCCAAGAGTTGGATATTGGATGGTGTAGAACATTAGCATCCACCCCTCTCCTAGAAGAATGAAATATTTTGAGAAATATTTTAAAAGGCAGAATATTATATTTCTCTAAAGGAGAAACATGTTTCTAAAGACAGAAACTTGGAGCTTCAGCTCCCTGGAGATATTTGGTGCCCATTAAGAAAAACTGCAGCATACTAAAAAGCAGAGATATCACCCTGCCAACAAAAGTGCGTATAGTCAAGGTTATGGTTTTCCTAGTTGCAATGGATGCCTGTGAAAGTTGGACCATAATGAAGGCTAAGCGCCAAAGAATGGAGGCCTTTGAACTCGATCTGGAGAAGACTCCTGCAAGTCCGTTGGACTGCAAGGTGATCAAACTGGTCAGTCCTAGAGGAGATCAACCCTGACTGCTCTTTAGAAGGCC
>JAUDYJ010000010.1:4729593-4832093 GCA_030761175.1 Masticophis lateralis | reverse complement strand
GAGATGCCAGAGTCGAAGAAAAAGAACTGGAAAAAATCATGAAATAGTGTGATCTGGCCATTGAAACTACACAGCTATGGATGAAACATGTAACAGTGATACCCATTGTCATCGGGACACTTGGTACCATGACCAAGAATTTTATAAGATACATCAATAAATTGCAGCTTCCTGCAATAACAGCAGCAGAACTGCAAAAAACTGCGCTACTTGGAACATCGTATATCTTAAGAAGGTACTTGGTTGATACCTAGGACGCTGGCAGCAACCCATATCAATCATTAGCACCAGTCAATGGTATTTGTGGCACATTTTTAAATGTCCAGTTGACTGACTTTCATGTTTAATGAATAAAGTAAATAATAACAATGAATGCTAATTCACCAGAAATGAAAAAAAAGCTGAAAGATCAAGAAGAAATCTCTTTTTTCCCCATCTTCCCTAGCTTTCAATATCTCAATAGAAATATTTTCGTTGACATTTTCTCTTTTCCTCCCTATATTTGAATGCAAACACATCTCGGGGATTGTGTGCCTCAATTTATAAGGCAACTATAGAAAGTTTTTTTAAAAAATATATTCGGAGGGTTTTCAGCATGCCAATGAAATGCTGTGTTTGGAAATGGATAGAATTTAAAAAGTAGAAAACCTGGCTTTTGGGACATGAGAATTTCCAGATGGCAAAACTCACTTTTCTTTTTTGATTTAATTTTGTTCTATTTAAGAAAAAATTAAAATACAAAACTCCATTTTTTTAAAAAACAGGAACAAACAAACAAACAATAAACACAAGACATTTTTTTTTAAAAAAACCCTAACTTTTCATACAAAATAGACCAGTTAGGAAACTTAGCTTTTGCTGAAAAAAATTGGGACCTAAAACTTCTGTCATCTCAAAATAACAAACAGACCACTTCCAAATTCTACCTTGGGCAAATTCCGGGACAAAAAAAATAGATTTCGTATTTTTGGATCCCTCTCTTCTTTTCCTTGTTGCTGGGAATGCAGTGATATTGAGGATCGCAACAAAAGTGATAAAACTATCTTATTTACCTTTCCAGAGCATCACGTCTGATTTGGGTATCAGTGATTGCACGATATGCTACTCATACACTAAATAAATTAAACCAGATTGGAAAAAAAAATCAACTTTGTTTTGAATTAGAACAATGGAGATATACAAACAAACAAGCAGGGATATTGGGCTTATTTCTGGCTTTTTGCGTGAGCTGTTTACATAAGCTGCATATTCACCGAGAGTTCTCGTTCAATCAAAGAGGCGTAAAGTCATGAGTCTTAATTTCTTTTTTAATTTTTTTTGGGGGAGGAATTCAATTGCCAGCATTATTGTTCCTCAGCTGCCTGGATTGTGCTCACCTTTCGTTTTCTTATTCAGAGTTGGGAGATTTGTCATGTCATATCCTATGACAGTCAGATAATCATATCTCACCCCGGCTAAGATGCATGGATTTTAAAAATGTCAGTCAACATGACGGATTTTTTTTTATTATTATTATTTAGCATTTTGAAATCCCCCCTCCTCCTTAGTACTTTTTCACCTGTATATATACATATATGTGTGTGTGTGTGTGTGTGTGTGTGTATACACATACATTTATAATAAAAATATGAAACCCCTCTAGGCCTTTAGCTCTTTGTGTGTCATCATTGGGGGATGAATATGTTGCTTCATTGGATGGTAAAAGGCCAATCTCTGGGTGACAATTGGACAGCCATTATTCAACATTTTCATCATGCATATTTAGAAGATGGTAATGAGGCCATTGCATTGTTGCATGAAAATGGTCAATTCCCCACAGTTTTGAGAGGGAAGGAAGTGAAACATATGAGATAGGTAAGGGTCCGTCTGAGGTTTTCAGCTGGTTTGATTTTCTCCCCCCCCCCCCGCCTCCCCTCCCCAATCAGGAAAGGTCTATTCTTTTGAAAGGCCTCCCAAGAAATCTGATAAAAAATAATGGGAAAAAATCTCACCATTATTCAAAACCTTATTGGCAGCCGTCACTGCTTAATGGCGGGCTGGCAAGGCAGAATTTGTGGAATAATCCATTTCTGGTTTATGACTTACTACCCGGCAAGTTTTCAATTGCATTGGACATCTTTTGCAATTTCTCAGGAGCGATGGGCACCGTTGGGAGAGAGAAAAAGAGAAAAAGGAGGGTAGTTAGAGAAAAAAGCTAATGGTCAGCTGCATAAGGAGGAACGTTGGGTGGAAACCTAATTTTAATTTCTGTTTTCAACTCTTCTTCCTGAACACCAGAACAACTAAACACAAGGACAGTTTTTTCCTGAACGCCATCACTCTGCTAAACAAATAATCCCCTCAACACTGTCAAACTATTCACTAAGTTTGCACTACTATTAATCTTATAATCATAATCATAAATTTATTTGTCAAGCATATATATAAGATAACAGGTAAAAGTACACAGTCCTGGAAAAGTGAAAAGATCCCAACAGAGGAAGAAATAATTAAGAAAATCCTGGACTGTGCGGAGATGGATAAATTAACGAAAGAAATAAAAGAAAAGGAAGATACAGAATATTATCAAGTATGGAATAAGTGGTATGATTGGTTTGAGATTAGGAAAAGTAAATGTGAATAAACGATGGAGAGGGGAACGTGACAAATGTGTAAAATATTGTAAATGAAGAAAATTAAATATAAAGGGATGATAAAAATAATGATAATAAAGGATAGGAAAAATGGGGAATGTATATAGTAGAAAGTAAGAGGAAAGAAACTGATATGTAAAAAGAAACACATATTGTATGTTTGTGTTTTGTGTTGTGTTGTGTTGTTGTAAAATCAATAAAAAAAAGTTACAGGTAAAAGTATAAACATAATTTGAATACATAAAATAGATACAAATAGAGGAAACAAAAGGACAGGGACAGAAGGCACGCTGGTGCGCTTATGCACGCCCCTTACAGACCTCTTAGGAATGGGGTGAGGTCAACAGTAGACAGTCTAAGGTTAACGTTTTGGGGGTTTGGGGAAAAAACTACAGAAGCAGGTAGTGCATTCCAGGGACTGACCACTCTGTTGCTGAAGTTTTTTTGCAATTGAGTTTGGAACAGTTTACCTTGAGTTTGTATCTATTATTTGCTCGTGTATTGTTATGGTTGAAGCTGAAGTAGTCATTGACAAGAAGGTCATTGTGCCAGATAATTTTATGTTCTATACTTAGGTCAGACTGAAGTCGGCGTAGTTCTAAGTTGTCTAAGCCCAAAATTTGGAGTCTGGTGGCATAAGGTATTTTATTGAGGGTAGAGGAATGGAGGACTCTTCTTGTAAAATATCTCTGGATTTCTGAACGTTCCCACCACCCATCTCCTCATACTTATGACTGTATGACTGTAACTTTGTTGCTTGTATCCTTACAATTTATATTGATATTGTTTCCTGATTGCTTATTTGTACCCTATGGCAATCATTAGGTGTTGTACCTTATGATTCTTGATGAAAGTATCTTTTCTTTTATGTACACTGAGAGCATATGCACCAAGACAAATTTCTTGTGTGTCCAATCACACTTGGCCAATAAAAAAATTATGTTCTGTTCTGTTCTGTTCTATTATGCTATGGTGAAGAAATGACATTGACATTTTGACATTGTTTCTCTACCAAAGGAGAAAGACCTCTTGATGATAGGCTCAGACTTGGAAGGGTCTTTATCAAGCCGAGGGTACTCAGGGGATGTCTCATTCATGGGACACTCAATTCTTCATCCTTTGCAGTTTTCTGATCTTCCCATATTTCAATTAAATCCTAAAGGTCTGAGTGATGGAGAGGTGGATAACAGGTGGGGAAAAACCTTTTTGAAAAAAAAAACACAACACATTCTCACCCAATAAAGGAGAATATTTATAATTCAGGATTGAGGGGTCCTTGGGGTTCTCTGAGCTTGGTAGCTTTCTTGCAGACATTTTATTACCCAACCAGGTAACATCATGAGTGCTAGATGTGGGGTTTGCAGAGAGGAGGAGGAGGACGAGGAGGACTGTGGGGTCCTTGGTTCTCTCTGAACTTGGTTGTTTTCTTGCAGCATTTCATTACCCAAACTAGGTAACATCATCAGTGCAAGTGATGTTATATCATTGCATCTAAAACCACTGATTCGGGACATACCAGGTATATATAAAAAGAGGAGAAGGTCAAAGAACACAAGCAGACCCAGAAGAAGATGGAGCGACAACATCATACTATAAAATATCAATTGAGAATGGTTGAGGCCATCAGAAGAGCAAGAACCAGAACTTTATATCTTTCTCAACATCCAAAGCTGCAAAAGAGGAAGTAAAGAAGAGAAGGCTTTTGGGACATTGGTTTTGTTGTTGTTTACACAGCTTTCCCTTCTTCAATAGCCTCCCTGGCTGCTAATACTTCCTGATCTGAAAACCTTCCTTTATTATAGCTTCCCTCGGCATATGAATAGAATAGAATAGAATAGAATAGAATAGAATAGAATAGAATAGAATAGAGTAGAGTAGAGTAGAGTAGAGTAGAGTAGAGTAGAGTAGAGTAGAGTAGAGTAGAGTAGAGAAGAATAGAGTAGAATAGAGTAGAGTAGAATAGAATAGAATAGAATAGAATAGAATAGAAGAATAGAGTAGAATCATAGACTAGAATAGAGTAGAGTAGAAGAGAAGAGAAGAGAAGAATAGAGTAGAGTAGAGTAGAATCATAGAATAGAGTAGAGTAGAGTAGAGTAGAGTAGAGTAGAGTAGAGTAGAGTAGAGTAGAGTAGAGTAGAGTAGAACAGAACAGAACAGAACAGAACAGAGTAGAATTCTTTAACAGCCAAGTGTGATTGGACACACAAGGAATTTGTCTTGGGTGTATATGCTTTTCGGTGTACATAAGGAGAATAAAATACATTCATCAAAAAGATACAACACTTGGTGATAGTCAAGGTTACTAATAAGCTATCAAATCGCACTAGGAAACAAATAAAAATAATATAAATTGAAAGATACAAGCAACATGGTTATAGTAATAAGTGGAAAGAGATAGATACTAGTAAGCAAGAGGAGAATAATAGTAATACAGTCTTAGTAAATTATTTGACAGTGTTGTGGGAATTAGTTGTTAAGCAGAGCGATGGCATTTGGGGAAAAATTGTCCTTGTGTCTAGTTGTTCTGGTGTGCAGTGCCCTATAGCGTCGATTTGAGGGAAGGAGTTGAAACAATTTATGTCCAAGATGCAAGGGGGGTCTGTCAATATTTTCACAGCCCTCTTTTTGACTCGTGCAGTATACAGATCCTCAATGGAAGGCAGGTTGGTAGCCATTGTTTTTTCTGCAGTTCTAATTATCATCTGAAGTCTGTGTCTGTCTTGTTGGGTTGCAGAACCAAACCAGGCAGTTATAGAGGTGCAGATGACAGACTCAGTAATTCCTCTGCAGAACTGGATCAGCAGCTCCTTGGGCAGTTTGAGCTTTCTGAGTTGGCACAGAAAGAACATTCTTTGTTGAGCTTTTTTGATGTTAGGTGTCCATTTTAAGTCTTGAGATATGATAGAACCTAGAAATTTCTTTCAATCTTGGCAACTTACAAAATGAGAGGACTTCAACTCCCAGAATTCCTCATCCAGCATGCTGCTCACTCATCTTAAAGTTGCCAAGTTTGAAATAAAACACTGCTTTAGGAGATAATTAAAGTGCAAAAAGCCAAAAAGGCTGCTATCTGACCACTAACAGAAGAATATGCCATGCCAAGGAGGATTTTTCCAAGCATTCACCACCAAAATCTTAGAATCCATGAACATTTCACAGAAATGGTGGGTTTTTTTTTTCTTCTTTGGGAAAATAATCCAACAAACCAATTTACACCCCACTTATTTCATCTCAAACAGATCTGTAAGTGGAAAAAAAACCCCATCTATAATCCTCAATTTATTAATGACTGTGATTTGTAAAATATGTAGAACACGACGTTCTCTAGAGGTTCGAGGCAGCTGTTCTCAACCATCTTGGCATTCTCTGGCATAGAGATTAATCTTCTATTTTTGTCTGTACCTTTGCCTTATCTCCATATTGAAATTCTGAAACTGTCCCAGAGTAATTTTTATGAGGAGATCTTTGCGTGAGCAAACTTGTGG
Source organism: Masticophis lateralis (assembly GCA_030761175.1). Classification (NCBI taxonomy): domain Eukaryota; kingdom Metazoa; phylum Chordata; class Lepidosauria; order Squamata; family Colubridae; genus Masticophis; species Masticophis lateralis. Next base: position 4,825,972 of record JAUDYJ010000010.1, on the reverse strand, counting down.
CAAAGGAAGAAAAAAAGAGTGAATGATATAAAGAAAGGCAGCATCTGAGACTTCTAAAATTGATTTCCACCCAACAAATCATTACTGAAGGCCCTTTGTAATGTCTATCTTCTTTTTTTCCCTTTTTACAAATAATTTCTGTGGGATCAAGATCATGCCAGGAAGTCAACCCTGCAACGTTATTATTATAAAACACAAAACAGCTGCTAGATAAGCAAAATGTGATGTCCCGCATATATATATGTATGATTGGAGAACTAGATATAGTAATTTGGGATTACCCAGTTAAATTGATTTAACCCTTATTGAATTTCTGCATGTCTTTTGTGCAGTTATTAAAGGCATACAATTTCTCCTCATAAAAATATGTCCCCTTTCAATCACATAACCAGCCTGGTCTTAATTTGACTGCTAATGTGAAATCTTCCCAGCCTTGTGAGAACATAACAGTATATTCCATGTCCCAGTAAGACTTGGATGGTCTGAAGGATTTTAAACTTGATTTACCTGTGAAGGATTTGAGATGTAATAGCCCACTGCCACGTAGACTAGACTAGACTAGACTAGACTAGACTAGACTAGACTAGACTAGACTAGACTAGACTAGACCAGACCAGATCAGACCAGACCAGACCAGACCAGAACAGACCAGACCAGACCAGACCAGACCAGACCAGACCAGACCAGACCAGACCAGACCAGACCAGAACAGAACAGAACAGAACAGAACAGAACAGAACAGAATTCTTTATAGTGTGATTGGACACACAAGGAATTTGTCTTTGGTGCATATGCTCTCAGTGTACATAAAAAGAAAAGATACATTCATCAAGAATCATAAGGTATAACACTTAATGATAGTCTTAAGGTACAAATAAGCAATTGAATCATACTATGAAACAATCAATATAAATCATAAGGATACAGCAATAAGTTACAGTCATGCAGTCATAAGTGGGAGGAGATGGTGATGTGAACAATGACAAGATTAATAGTAATAGTAATGCAGACTTAGTGAATAGTTTGACAGTGTTGAGGGAATTATTTGTTTAGCGGTTTAATAGATAGAGGGTACTAGATTTATGGTAATTAGATTTGGTTGATAACTTCTTAGCCTAAGGGAAGATAATATGATGCTTGTTTTCCATGTGGAGAAGTGGACAAGACTGACCATCGCATCGCTCTTTTAACCCTGTTGTAGAGACACAACAAAGGTGTGTTTTTCTAAAAGGCAACTTTTGAAATTTCTTGTTTTATTTCCTTGAAAAGCTTAGCTTCTCATCAAAGAATCTTCTTCAGTTCTGTCATGATTGTCTCAGAGGTGCTTTTTCAAAAGATGAATTTACTCCCTTGGGGGGGTTTTTCCTCCTTGAAAATGTTTCTCTTCTCATCCAAGAAGCTTCTTCAGCTTCTGGACCTGGATGACCTGGATGATTGAGAATTTCTATAGACAGAGGCAACCTCCTTCATTGAGAGAAAGGTAGCTTTGAACCACAAAGTCAGTTTACCCCTAGTTCTCCAATACCACACTCCTCTTTTTCTCCTTTCAACACCTACTTTCTGAGATGACTACTCTTAATCTGACAATTGTAGTTATATCATCTCAGACAGCGGGAGAAGGAGAGGACTTCTGGAGCTTCTGGAGAACTTCTGCCTAATGAAGTGGTCAATATTGGGGCAGATGGAAAAACAGCTTGGCTGGGTCAATGGTAGCTTCAGAGAAATAGAGTAGCGTTGGTTCTTAGATGTTAGGGATTTCTGGTGGAAGAATTGCTTAATGAAACAATGTCTCCTTTCTGAATCTGTTCACGATAGGTTCACAAGACCTCTTGACCTGTGAGATAATAGTGGTGAACATGGACCGAGACAGGCCTGGATTTGTAAATAGATAAATGTAAAGATAGATTATTGAATACACTGAATAGATCTATATGAAATGGAGTGTTTTATAATTTCATCATGTATGATTTGGGGAGTGCCTTCTACACCATTTTGGTGCCATTGGGAATGCTGGTTGGGAAGGCACTGAATCTCAGCTAAGTTACTCTGGAAGAAACAAGGATGAAACTCTCTTTGCTCTTTCGTTCCCAGGTTGAAATAAATACCCTGACAGTTTGCTGTTTCTATAGAAGACCGATTAACTTCTCTTCCATCGCATGGTGTGAAATCTAGAATTTTTGACAATATGTTTGATGCCTTGTGTAAAATCCCATTTTAATCAGTGGTGACAGTTTGACATTCCTCCAGCTGTTTAGACGCAGCAGACAGTCAAATATCACAGTAGGCTATGGGTTGGCATGCTGGGGAGACATGTAAGCTTAAACAGCCCCCCCCCACTCATTGGCTTACCATGGTTTTCAACAAATGTAGCAGTGGAAGGAGGCGGGAGAGGAATATTTTCATACCAGCTTGTACCATCTGTGTAGTTGAGCCCTGTCTTGCTCCAACAAAATAAAAAAGGGCGAAATCTCATCTGTGAAACTGTATCCAGATGTGCCTCTTAATATTATCATTATTTGCAGCCGGAGAGGATTTATATGATGTCCCTGCCCTCTCGCCAACCCCTTGTGGTTTCTCATGCAATAAATAACAATTAAATCTCGTGTTTAAAATGCTTGGAAGAAAATGGTATCCGTTTAAGCACAGACAGGGTGAAAAAAGGGGAAAAAGAATATTTAGGAATGGTGAGACAATTAGAGAGAGAAAGAAAGAAAGAAAGAGAGAGAGAGAGAGAGAGAGAAGAAAGAAAAAGAGAGGGAAGGAAGGAGGAAAGGAAGGGAAGGGAAGGGGAAGGAAGGAAGGAAGGAAAGAAGGAAGGAAGGAGGGAGGGGTGGACACAAGAGAAAATATTTTAATGGAAGTCCAAGAGGTGGAGTGGAAGGACATTCAATGTCCTTGAAAAGGATACTGAAGTTAACATAAGCAAAAAACAAGATATGAAACCAGTCGTTCGAGCATGAAGGATCCATTTTTAGAACTGTGGCTCCTTCTATCTTGCCCATCTTTGCTCGTTGGTTTGTTTTTGTTCTTCCTACCTCTGTCAATCAACATTTTGTTCCAGCCAGATTTCCAGTGTTAGTCAAAATTTCACAGACCCCCCATTTACAGATGAAGCTGATCAAATTGCCATCTAGAAGTTTCCCACGAATGTTGAATCTGAACCAGTCATTATTGGGGCAGTTAAAGGGATGAGATTTCCCCCACTCCCATTTGGTGAGATCTGAGATGATTCCTGTCATTTATGCACTGACCTCATTGCATGATTGATGTAATATCATTGCCATGATATGTTCTTGCACTTTATAAGAGCCAGTTTGGTCTAGTGGTTAAGATGCTGCCCTAGAAACCAGGAGACAATGAGTTCTAGTCCCTCCTCAGGCAGGAAAGCCAGTTGGTGACTTTGGACCAATCACTAGGAGGTAATGAGTTCTAGTCCCACCTAAGGCATGAAAGCCAGCTATGTGTCTTTAAGCCAATCACCAGGAGACAGTGAGTTCTAATCCCTCCTCAGGAAGGAAAGTCAGTTAGTGACTTTGGACCAGTCACTAGGAGGTAGTGAGTTCTAGTCCCACCTAAGGCAGGAAAGCCAGGTGGGTGACTCTGAGCCAATCACCAGGAGACTGTGAGTTCCAGTCCTGCCTAAGGCATGAAAGCCAGCTGGATGACTCTGGGCCAATCACCAGGAGATGGTGAGTTCTAGACCCAGCTTAGGCACAAAACCCAGCTAGGTGGCTTTGGACAAAGTCTATCTCTCAGCCCAACCCATTTCACAGGGGTGCTGTTGTGGGGAAAATAGGAGAAGGAAGGAGTATTAGGTGTGTTCATTGCCTTGAGTTACCTATAAGGCAATAAAGGTAGGGGGGGAAATCTAATTAATTAACTAACTAATAATATCCAGGAATATTAAATCCACTGTCCCTCCAAACGGTCCATCTCAATGAAATTCCCTGTAGTTTGCTTAATTTGGATTTAGCCTTCTGCATGCAGCCAGACACCACGGGCTGCCAATCATGTCTGATGGTGGGTTGATTCAACCAAATTTAAACCATGATTAGATGATGGCAACACGTGGACCTGCAGGGAAGCCTGCTTAAGCCTTAAGGCTGGAAAGGCTGACGGGCCCATTTCAAAAGAACTAGAATGCTGGGATTCTTTTATGCGAAAAGAAATGACTGGAGATTTTTTTTTTTTCATGCAACTCTTTGAAAATGCTCAGGAGGTTTTGCTAATAGATCTTCCCAGTGGACAGCATTAGCAAGTTGATTACAGTGATCCTTGGGAGCTCTCAGAGGAGAAAACGCTTCTCATCATAAAGTTTTGATTTCAACTGACTAACCCGTGTAATTTACACTTAGAACTAGACGGAAATTGAATTTTCTTCCTTTTTCTATTTTTTTTTTAAACGACAGGCAGATTATTCCTGAATCTTATATAGAACCTCCCAGAAGAATTACTAAAACGATTCCACTTGGAAAAAAAGGATGAAAAGAGACAGAGGGAAGGACTTAGCCAGTTTTACATAAATAAGAAGCATGTGTGGTGTTTATTATAACGCCCTCGAAGCAGAGGAAGTCCTCCACTTATAACAGTCCGTTTTGTGACCCTTCGAATTTACAGTGGCACTGAAAAAACGGGATTTAGGACAGTGGTGAAATTCAAATTTTTTTACAATCGGTTCTGTGGGTGTGGCTTGGTGGGCGTGGCTTGGTGTGCATGGCACATTCAATTCAGGTCAACGAGTTCAAACCCAGTTTAACCCCAATTCAGACAACGAGGTTGAACCCACACACCCACACTGACAGAACATCTGCCTGTTCTGTCTGTTCAGTGCCTAAGACACTGAACTTGTCGAGCAGAAAGGTTGACAATTTGGCGGTTCGAATTCCTAGTACAGCAGGGGGTTGGACTAGATGACCTCCAAGGTCATCCAAGGTCCCTTCCAACTTTGTTACTGTTATTAAAATATTGTAAACCTGAGGCTGGTATGTAGAAGTTAATACCCCTACACCACCCGAACTCCCGTTCCCTTGTCTAAGTGTGTTACAAAAAAACTTTGTCAAGGTTGTGGTTTTTAAACAGGCCATTGATTTCATCTTGCAGAGATGATTTACATAGAACATATATATATAAATATAGGTATGTATGTATGTGTGTGTATGTATGTATGTATGTATGTGTGTGTATGTATGTATGTATGTATGTGTGTATATATATATATATATATATATATATATATATATATATATATATATATATATATATATAAATAAATAAATAAATAAATAAAACCTTTTATGGCACATAATGGCAAATGAAAACAAACCGCATCCCAGTGGGTTACTTAAGAATTTCATTCTAATGAGGATGTACAGTGGCAATGCAAGGATAATAATTTATCCTGTTCCCCATTTGGCAGTGCTCACCACCTAATGTGCTTGTTTGTCATCCCACTGGCTGGAATATGATAGCACCGATCAATACAACACAACCATTTTGGAACATCCATGGATGGGATGTCACAAAGAGAGAAGCTGGTGCACGAGCTAAGACTGAGTGGGTGTCTGGGTCTTATGTACGTTGCAACAAGGCCCATGGGCTAGTAATAGACTTATATATTGCTTTAAAGCTCTTCCTAAGCGGTTTACAGAGTCAGTCTATTGCCCCCAACAATCTGGACCCTCATCTTACCCACCTTGGAAGGATGGAAGGACAAGTCTACCTTGAGCACGGTGAGATTTGAACTGCCAAATTGCAAGCAGCCGGCAGTTAGCAGAAGTAGCCTGCAGTACTGCATTCTAACCACTGTGCCACCACATCTCTAAAGTGGTTATTATCACTCTAAAAATACATGAAAATATATGAAAAGGTTAAGGCAACCTTTTCTCCTTTGTACCTTCCCAAAGTGTAAACTGAAACCCCAGAATTCTTTAATCAGCATGGCAGACCAAGAGAATTCTGGAAGATGATGAAGATATTATCCATTCAGTTGTGTCCAACTCATGGTGATTCTATGGGCCAGGTCTCTCCACGTCTTCTGATTTTGCATTACATCTTTGAGTTGTTCTATGCTCTGGCTGGTGTCAGAGGGTTTAAGGGACTGGAGGCTAAAACATATGAAGAACGGTTGCAGGAACTGGGTATGTCTAGTCTGATGAAAAGAACACCAATATCTCAGTGGCTGCCACAAAGAAGAGGGGGGTCAACCTATTCTCCAAAGCATGTGAAGGCAGAACAAGAAACAATGGATGGAAATTAATCAAGGAGAAAAGCAACCTAGAACTAAGGAGAAATTTCCTGATAGTTAGAACAATTAACCAGTGGAAGGACTTGTTCTCCAGAAATTGTGGGTGTTCCAACACTGAAAGTTTTTAAGAAGAGTTTGGACAACCATTTATCTGCAATGGTATAGAGTCTTCTGCTTGAGCAAGGGATTGGACTCGAAGACCTCCAAGGTCCCTTCCAACCAGTGATGGGATTCAAATAATTTAACAACCGGTTCTCTGCCCTAATAATTTCTTCCAACAACCAGTTCACCAAACTGCTCAGAAAGTTAACAACTGGTTCTCCCGAAGTGGTGCAAAGTGGCTGACTCCCACCACTGCTTCCAACCCTGTTATTCTACAGTAGGTTCCATGAGAAGGAAAAATATAGGACCTAGATGTGTTTTCACCATCCCTGAGTGTCTGGACAGCAGGCTGAACAAGCACAAATTTCCTGACAGCTAGAACAATTAGTCAGTGGCACGGCTTGTCTCCAGGAATTGTGGCTGCTCCAACACTTGAGGTTTTTAAGAAGAGATTTAAAAAGAGATTGGACAACCACTTGTCTGAAATGGTATAGGGTTTCCTGCTTGAGGAGTGGGGTTGGATTAGAAGATCTCCAAGAAGATTCTTTCCAACTGTTATTCTTCCCTTCAGCTTTGATGGTCAACATATTCAACATGCTGGTTTCCCTTTTACCGCTAACTCTTCCGATCATAATTGCTTTCTCCAGTGAAATCCCCCAGATGGCAAATCCCCAAATTAATCTGGAAGTTAGCAAAGGCTTAATTACCCATTTACCTCCATCCAGGGCTTCTACCATGCCTTCCCAATCCCCTTGTTCTTCAGGATGCGTTTCCAGTTTCCTCAACCCTGTCAAACTATTTACTAAGTCTGCACTACTATTAATCTTCTCATCGTTCTCATCACCCATCTCCTTCCACTTATGACTGTACGACTGTAACTTTGTTGCTTGTATCTTTACGATTTATATTGATATTGTTTCCTGATTGCTTATTTGTACCCTATGACTATCATTAAGTGTTGTACCTCATGATTCTTGATTTCTTTTACATATGTACTCCGAGAGCGTACGCACCGAGACAAATTCCTTGTGTGTCCAATCACACTTGGCCAATAAAAAATTCTATCCTATTCTATTATTCTTCTGGAGTACTTTGGTGGTGATGGTGAAGAAACCTGACATTTTTGTCTCAGCCTGTGTAGCTCACCTTGTTCTACCAAAGGGTTACACAGGCGGGCATCTGTGACTGAGACATGCCGGGTACGAAAACATCTGCTGCCATCCTTGTGTGAACATCGGTGATATATCTCGATGGCCGAGAGGGATGGGTTCGGTGGGAAGGAGCGGAGGGAAGGAGAAGAGGCTCCATTCAAGGGCTCCATAAATGCTTATAATTGCTGCATTAAATTTCAGATTATTATTATTATTATTATTATTATTATTATTATTATTATTATTATTATTTCTTCTCCGAGTGTAGGTACGCAGATGATATGAAACCCCCGTTTGCATTTACATACAAATTGAAGAATTTTTTTTCTCTCCCCTTCCTCTCCTTCCCTCCCTCCCAACCCCCCCTCCCCTTCCCGCTTATTATTAATCAGCCCGGTAACAGCAATTCAATGGCAATACTCCATCAGGTTCTTAAATACAGTTGGTGACATTTTTACCGTACATTAGCATGATAGGGCAAGCCGAATATAATGTAGCAATGATTGCTTTCCCATTGAAAGCGCAAACAGTTTCATTTTTCCTGTCATCTCAAATAAGTGTTAAAGAGGGCCCTGAGACTATTGTATACATTCCGAATGCTGGGGATTTCTAAACATTGATGGCCACATTAAATAACCATTAGTGGCTCGGCTGAGATCACTGTTGCATCCCTCGTAGTCAGAATTTATTCTTTGATTTAAAGTGAAAGCAATCAGGCCTCTGTTTTCATCAAGGCTGCTTGGAGCCCACCCTAATGCTTCCATTTCCTCTCCTCCCTCAGCAAAAAAAACACCCCACACACAAACAAAATGCATTACTGGCTATAGTTTTATGACCATTAAGATAACTGCCGTTAACAAGACACTTAATTAACATGTACAATAAATAAATAAATAAAAAGGAACCAGGGGCCTTATCTCTTTTCCTGAACTTTCATCAGGCTGTTTCTCCAATGCTTGGCTGTTTTGGGACTCATTTAAAGATAATTGCTACACACAAAGAAATACACACACACACACACACAATTTTTTGCTGGCAAAACTGGATTTTTTTCCCAGCCAAGATCTTAAATGACCAGATAGAGAATTGATCACTCGAATTCTTTTTTTTTTTTTAATCCCCCAGTCTGATTTTTCCATTCGATATTTTCTGTATTTTGCATCTCTGGAGAAGGTTGGTGTTGCAGTGTGGATATGTGTTGGTTTGTGTTGTGCAGTTGGAATTCACAATAGAAACTGGCCAGGGGTGGCCTTCTAAAATTTTAGCAAGCGGTTGTCTGCTGGGTGGTGGTGGGTGGGCGTGGCCATGGTGGGTGTGGCCTAGTTGGCCTCCTGCACCATGGTGTGTGGGGGGGCCATTTTTGCCCTCCCTGGGCTCTGGAGGCTTTTCTCAAGCCTCTGGGAGGGCGAAAATGGCCTCCCCAGGCTCCCGAGGCCCTCTGAAGGCCAGAAATGGGCGCATTTCTGGCTTTCGTGAACTTCTGATAGGCCTGTTTTTCACCCTCCCCGAGGTTCTGTGCTTCTCCTGCACTTACCTGCATCCAAAATGGGCTGCGTGGGGACTCCTGGGAGGGGTGGTGGTGGGGGGCAGCCAGGAGTGGGATTTGGGGGTTCTCTGAACTGCACAGAATCTTAGCTAGAGGTTCTCCCAAACCCCTGCGAACCCCCAGCGGCCCACCCCTGAAACGCCCATTTGGCAGTGTTAAATCTGTTGTAATTCTACAACTCCTGGAATGAAGTGAGAGTGTGGTTTTCTTAAGATGAAATGCTCCCTTAGACGTGATTGGGAAGAAGACTGTAAAGAGCAATTTTTCTCATCCATGGCAACTTAAAGACGGGTGGACTTCAACTCCCAAAATTCAACAGGCAGCCTTGGAGCTTGATTTATTTTACGTTTTATATGCACACCGCTATGAGTATCAGTTGGGTGTGGGACAATGCAAATGTGTGCGTAAAACACAAGCAGCCTGACATATTTCTAGGAATCAGGTACCTTCTGTATCTACAGATAGACCTTAACTTATAACCAGTCACTTAGTGACTAGGCAAAGTTATGAAAGGTACAGAATAATAAGAGGCAACCGGACTTTCTGGATTTTCTTCGAAATGTTGATATTTCTCTTCTCATCCAAGAAGCTTCTTCAGCTCTTGATGCTTCTTGGATGAGAAGTGAAACGTCTTCAAAGAAAAACCAGAAAGTTCAGTTGCCTCTTGAAAAAAGCACTTTTGGGACAACCATGACCTGGAAGACTGAGGATAGAATAGAATAGAATAGAATAGAATAGAATAGAATAGAATAGAATAGAATAGAATAGAATAGAATAGAATAGAATCATAGCATAGAGTAGAGTAGAGTAGAGTAGAGTAGAGTAGAGTAGAGTAGAGTGGAGTGGAGTGGAGTAGAGTAGAGTAGAGTAGAGTAGAGTAGAGTAGAGTAGAATAGAATTTTATTGGCCAAGTGTGATTGGACACACAAGGAATTTGTCTTGGTGTATAGGCTCTCAGTGTACATAAAAGAAAAGATCTCCAAAGATGTTCAGAATAACAGAACCACAGGGTTGGAATGGACCTTGGAGATCTTCTAATCCAGGGTGTCAAACTCAAAGCCCGTGGGCCGAATCTGGATTGCAGGGAACTTTGATCTAGCCCAGGGTCTGTCCTGGAAACAGTGAAGGACCGGCCTGCTGTGCCTATGTCAGCTAAAAAGGAGCATGGGAAGGCCAAATAACTAAGGCATACAAAACCTTTGCCAGACCAATTCTTGTATACAGCTCGTCCACCTGGAACCCACACTGTATATCGGACATTAATAATACCATTGAGCAGTTCCAGAGGTATTTCATGAGAAGAGTACTCCATTCCTCTACTCACAATAGAATCCCTTATGCCACCAGGCTTGAAATTTTGGGCTTGGACAATCTGGAACTGCGCTGCCTGAGGGCTTATCGAAGCACAGTACACAAAATGGTCTGTTACAACATCTTACCTGTCAATAACTTCTTCAGCTTCAACCACAATAATACACGGGAAAGCAATTGATACAAACTCAAGGAAACTGCTCCAAATTCGATTGCAGAAAATACGACTTCAGCTACAGAGTGGTCAGCACCTGGAACGCTCTACCCGACTCCTTAGTTACAGCCTCAAACCCTCCCAGCTTCAACCACAAACTGTCTACTGTGGACCTCACCCCATTCCTAAGAGGCCCATAAAGGGGGTGGGCACAGGGGTGGGATCCTACCGGTTTCACAACCAGTTCGCTGAATGCACGCTTTGCAGAAAATTGAACTTCCGTGTTGCTGAGAGCAAGGAAAACAGCTGAGGAGCGGCAATCCACTCTGCCGCCCCGATCAGCTGGGCTTTGGAAGCAGAAATGTAGGTGAGTATAATGCAGGGACAGGCGGGCGGGCCCACTTCAAAGAATGACAGAACTGGTTCACTCACAGCTGAAAGTCGGAGCTAACGGTTCATCCGAACTGTTCCAAACCAGTAGAAACCCAACACTGGGCATGCATAAGCGCACCAGCATGCCTACCATCCCTGTCTCACTGTCCCCATTTATCCGTATTTACTTCCTTTGTTCATGTTTATGTTCATACCTATACTTGTTATCTTGTACATTTTTGACAAAGAAACTGTTGTGGGCCGTCAGTGGCCTATGCAGCTAGTAGCTGATTCCGACATCGAGGAGGCTGGTGTGGTGCTGCGCCAGCAGCCTGTGCAGCTGGCACTTGAGTCAGACAATGAGAAGATGTGGTGCCAGAGGTGGGGATTCATCCAGGGCCTTCAGAACCTCCAGAAGCTTCCATGGGTGAAGAAGGAGAAGAGGAGGAGCTTCTTCTCTATGCACGGGTGTGCAGGGCTGCCAAAAGGCAGGAGTGGCTTCTCAGGAGGAGGTCTCCTTGAGAGTAAGGCTTGGGGCTAATTGTCCACTCCCTTAGCCTATTTAAGGATGATGACTAAGACAATTTGCAGAGAACAACTTAGTTCACTCTCCTTCGTGTCTTGATCTTAGTTCTTTTATCAGTTACCTGCAAATTGCTTCTGGGCTTTCTGCCAATCCTAGTAAGATTATGATTATTTATTCTTTGGAGTCTTGTAGACTGTTAAGAAAGTTAATTAACAGCCTTTGTTTGAAAAAGACTGATTTAATTTAGTAAACTAAGGTTTGTACAGACTTTGTGCGTGCTGCGTTCTTTGGGATCCGTAGCTGGGGCAGAAGAGAAACAAACAAACAAATCACAAGTGACATGACCCTGGAATGCCATAAATACATAAATGTTGCCAAGCATCCAAATTATGGTGCTGACGTTGAAGCCATGAAGGTTGCAAGTGTGTAGATTGCTCAAAATTTCCTTTTATTCCAGTGCTGTAACTTTGAATCATCGCCACATGAATTGTAAGCCGAGAACTATCTGTATTGCTGAAGTTTAGAGACTGAAGTTTTACCAGACCTCCAATAGGTTTGGATGTCATTCTATAGCTATCTGTTTTTGCAACTTTCCCTTCCTAGATGTATGCACGAACAGAGCGCGCTCTCTTGGCAGCAAGATACATTGCTTTGTATTATCTGCCTGGAATGCAAAATGAGTCTTTAAAAATCTGATTTTTGTGGCTGGCAGAGCCAAAGAGTGGAAGTCTTTGCATTTTTTTTGGAGTCCTTCGTCGTGCATATGGTCAAAACTTTCCAAGCACACTCCATTAATTCCAGCCTTGCTTTTTGAATAGATATGAAACTGTAGCAGCCTCCATAATTTGTGTGTCTCTTTCAGTATCATGGCTGAGACCCATCCTTTCAGAGTCAAGATATGCTTTGAAGCATGTTGGCTAATGTGACCTTGACTCAGAAAAGTTTTGCTCAGGGAATGGTTGTAGCGGGGAAGTTGAGGGATGCATAGAATGTGTGAATTGATCTAGTTGGGTTCTGATTGACATGATAGCAGTGTCAATATCTCAGGGATTCCCATAAAAAAGAGGGAGTCAAGCTATTCTCCAAAGCACCTGAAGGCAAGACAAGAAGCAATGGGTGGAAACTAATCAAGGAGAGAAGCAACCTAGAACTAAGGAGAAATTTCCTGACAGTGAGAACAATTAATCAGTGGAACAACTTGCCTCCAGAAGTTGTGAATGCTCCAACACTGGAAGTTTTTAAGAAGATGTTGGATAACCATTTGTCTGAAGTGGTGTAGGGTTTCCTACCTAAGCAGGGGGTTGGACTAGAAGACCTCCAAGGTCCCTTCCAACTCTGTTATTCTATTTCTGTTTTTAAGGTTGTTGGGATGAAGCCTATCCAAGAAACACCTCGATGTGACTTCTTTAAAAAAACCCACCTCTTTAAAGAGGGAATGGAAAGAGATGGCTACACATGTGAAAGGATATTGTGGTGACAATGTCTTGCAATCCCTCATGAGCAAAAGAGGTGTTCTTGTTTTTCTTTGTTTTTGTAAAAATAAAATAAAAGCATCTGCGTGTTTCGTTGCTTTGGAAAGTACGTGGACAACCCCACCCCCTTTGTTGTGACAGCTGCTCAAGTACCAAAAAACAGCCCACTATATTCAGAAAAAGAGTCTAAACAGTCACTTGTCTGAAATGGTATAAATTCTCCTGCTTTGCAGGAGGCTGGACTACAAGACCTCCAAGATCCCTTCTCTTCTCAGGTGTTCTCAGATTGCCTGCCTAACTTGATTTCTTCAACTGAAGGCTTTCCAGAGGTGTCAGATTCTAGCATTCGTGTTTCTCACTAAGTTGGATGAAGATGTCAAAATGATATCATCACTTTGCAGGTCAAAAGGGTGAGAAGAATCCCGTCTCCATTTTGAATTTCAATACAAGGCTGATAGACCTTGCATAGACCTCTGCATATTCCCGGCAGATCTATGACAATTCATTGGGGCCAACTCACCATGGCCAAGTGGCCACGGCCAAGTTGCTATGGAACAACTTGCCATGGCCAACTCGCCAAATAGTGGAATAGAATCACCAAAGAAAGGATGCCAAAGGAGGGACAAAATCAAATATGAAGAATTATAAGAATCAATTTTTCAATTACTTTAAATAATTTAATTGAATTATGTTAAATTGTCCCACAGTGAGTTGGCTGTGATGACTTGGCTGTGGCAAGTTGGTTATGATGCGGTGGCCAAAGTGAGTTGGCTGTGGTGAGTTGGTTGTGATATGTTGGCCAAAGAGTTGGCCGTGGTGAGTTGGCCATGGTGAGTTGGTCACAGAGAGTTGGCGTGGTGAGTTGTCCTCAGCGAGTTGTCCCATGATCAGTTGACTGTGGTGAGTTGGCTTTGGTGAATTAGCTGTGGCGTGTTGGCTTTGACCACTTGGCTGTGGCGAGTTGGTTGTAATGTGTTGGCCAAAGTGAGTTGGCTGTGGTGAGTTGGCCATGATGAGTTGGTTGTTATGTGTTGGTTGTGATGTGTTGGCCAAAGAGTTGTCCATGGTGAATTGTCCACAGAGAGTTGGCCATGGTGAGTTGGCTGTGATGAGTTGGCCACAGAGAGTTGGCCATGGTGAGTTGTCTCATTCCTGTCGCAGCAGCAAGATCTGAAAACAGTTGAAATTTCTGAATAAGGCAGCCCTGTGTAGGTAGGACCATATTATTCCGTTCTTCAACCTGGATGATACGAGCGCATGAATAACCATGGGCTAGCTATCTCACTGTGTAGGAAAGGTTATAGGCAATGTTATCAGCCTGCACAGATAACACACATCTGGATATACGGAGGCTCAACAAAGGCGTATCTGTGATCGTCCCCCTTCCCGCCCCCCAACTGTGCAGTTGATCCTTCAGGGTGACAGCAAAAAAACCCTTGCCTTGTCAGGACTGAGTTTCAATTAATCGCCTCTTCTGCCATCCGGCGCTATATCCTGACATCATTTGAAACAGAGTTAGTTCAGCCTGACACTCGGCTTTCTCCCTGCTCAAGACCCAGAAATTTTTCTCCCCACTGAAGGCCTAGGGCTTCTTGGAAAATAATCAGAGAAGTTTGCCCTCCTCCCTGTATTTAATTATCAGCCAGCAGCACAATTGCTTTCCTGGCTGAGTTTGGAGATGGGGACGTAAGGGTTCCAACCAATCCTATTTAGAACTTTACATTTGCATCTTCTAATAGCAGATTTGCTTAGTAAGGTGGATACCTAGGACAATCAGATGTCCTACTTTGCAAAAAAAAAAGTCCTTTGTTTGGGAAGCATTCTTGATGTGAAAGTTTGTTTAGGTCAAACCTAGTTTAAAGATAAAATATATTGGGGTGGCAGTATGGCAATGTTCTAATATTTGAAGGGTTGTCAACAGAGAAGAGGGGGTCAACCTATTCTCCAAAGCACCTGAAGGCAGGAGAAGAAGCAATGGATGGAAACTTATCAGGGAGAGAAGCAACCTAGAACTAAGGAGAAATTTCCTGACAGTGAGGACCATGAATCAGTGGAAGGACTTGCCTCCAGAAGTTGTGGGTGCTCCATCACTGGACACTTTTAAGAAGAGATTGGACAATCATTTATTTGCAATAGTATAGGGCAGGGGTCTTCAAACTATGGCCTGTGAGCCGGATATGAAGCCATTAATCTGGCCCACACAGGACCACGAGACTGCCCCACCCACATTGCCCCACCCATCCGCTGCCCCCCCACCTATTGGAGGCTGAAGAGGCAAAAAATGGGATGCTCAGAGGCCTCAGGAGGTCAAAACTGGGCCAAATTTTGGGTGGCAGAGTGGTTCTGGAGGCTAAAGAGGCCAAAAACGTTTTGGCCACTTTGGCCTCTAGAGAGGGAGAGAGGGAGAGGGAGTGGGAGGGAGGGAGAGAGAGAAAGACCCCCCCACTGCTAAATTGGCCACTTCCACCCAGTCACATGACCACCTAGCCATGCCCACCCAACCAGTCTGCCCCCCCCAACAGTCTGAGGTGAATTGGCCCCTGTTTAAAAAGAGCTACAGGTAGTCATGGACTTACAAGCGCAGCTGGGACCAGAAGTCCATCTCTCAGCAATGGGGTTATTAAATGCGTCTTCAAGTGACCACGCCTGATTTTTATTATCTGCTCTTGTGGCAATCATCAAACGAGTTTAGATTCCACCACTGGTTTTGCTTGTCAGAAGCCAGCTGGGAAATTTGGGATCAGGCGCCCCTGAGAAGCTGCAACATGCTGGTTGCCAAGGGCCCAAAATTGCAATTATATGACTGTGGAGATGCTGTGATGGTAATAAGTGCAAGGATGGTTGTAACTTTTTTTCAATGCTGTTGTAACTTGGAAAGGTTCCTAAACAAATGGTTGTAAGCTACAAATTACTGGTATGTGGGTTAAGTAATTACAATTTTCTTCATGATGATAAGACTGATCATATGCCAATTGTACGCAGGCCATTATTTCTTAATGTTCATCTATACTCTTTTCTTGGGTTCCTCCTCTTCCTCCTCCTCTTCCTCTTCCTCCTTGCATACAACTGGACCATGTTCTTATGTCTCTTTTAATGTAGCTATATATGATGCAGCACTTCCACTGATTATGTTACCTAGTTTGGGTAATGAATCATCTACAAGAAAAAGCTAAGATCAGAGAACACTAAGATCCTGACAGTCCTCCTCCCCCCTCCCCTCCCCTCCCCCTCATCCCTTTTGGCATTGATGATGTTACCTAGTTGGGTAATGAAATGTCTGGAAGAAACCCACTAAGCTCACAGACCACCAAGGACCAGACAGTCTTCCTCCTCCTCCTCCCCCCTCCTCCTCCTCCCTTCTAGTATTAATGATATTACCTAGCTTGGGTAATGAATTGTCTGTAAGAAAACCAAGGACCCCCAGTTCAACCCAGAGCTATAAATGTTTTCCTTTATTAATAGAGCTATAATATAGCATCTGGCCCATAATTTTAACATAAAGCAAATAATTTGCATGAAGAAAATCCTGAGTTCTATATTCTGTATTTCCAGTTTAGAAGTGGCCTCGGACCATCATAGCATCACGAAAGCTGAAAAGATGGACCACTGATATGTTTCAGGGTTCTCGGATGAATTTCTTATTTTGGCTACCAAATATGGTATCAAACCACATGACCTGGAGTGTTATCTGATTAATGGACTCAATTAAGAGATCAGTGGTGCAACTGCAGACTAAAAATACAACTCTGATTAATCAGAGCTAGTCATCTTCCACTGCTGAGATACGTTCTGTTGTTTTCTTTTCCCTTTTCCCCTTTTCCCTCTCTGCCCTTTCTTCTAGAAGCTACATTTGTACTTGAGGGAACTCAACTGAAGAAGCTTCTTGGATGAGAAGTGAAACGTCTTCAAGGAAAACCGAGAAAGTCCAGTTGCCTCTTGAAAAAGCACCTTTGGGACAACCGTGACCTGGATGACTGAGAATCTCCATAGACAATCCTCTCTAGTTGTATCCTGGTTGTGGAATTCCTTCCCTTGGTGTCTTGTCCATTTTATTCATTTGTAACGATTGCCATCCTGGTCTCATGTGACTTTTATGGCATTAAAAAAAGACGTTCGCACTGATACTATTTTATCGGAGTGGCTAGTTAGGTTTATAGAAGATAGATAGAATTCTTTATTGGCAAAGTGAGATTGGGCACACAAGGAATTTGTCTTTGGTGCATAGGCTCTCAGTGTACATAAAAAGAAAAGATACATTTGTCAAGAATCATAAGGTACAACACAGAATAGAATAGAATAGAGTAGAGTAGAGTAGAGTAGAGTAGAATAGAATAGAATAGAATAGAATAGAATAGAATAGAATAGAATAGAATAGAATAGAATAGAATAGAATAGAATAGAATAGAATAGAACAGAACAGAACAGAACAGAACAGAACAGAACAGATTCGAATTCTTTATTGGCCAAGTTTGATTGGACACACAAGGAATTTGTCTTTGGTGCATATGCTCTCAGTGTACAAAAAGACAAGATACATTCATCAAGAATCATAATGTACAACAACACTGAGTAGAATAGAATAGAATAGAACAGAACAGAACAGAACAGAACAGAACAGAACAGAACAGAATTCTTTATTGGCCAAGTGTGATTGGACACACAAGGAATTTGTCTTGGTGCATATGCTACTCATATGTGTACATAAAAGAAAAGATACATTCATCAAGAATCATAAGATACAACACTTAATGATAATCATAGAGTACAAATAAGCAATCAGGACACAATATTAATATAAATCATAAGGATACGACCAACAAGTAACAGTCATGCAGTCGTAAGTGGAAGGAGATGGGTGATAGGAACGATGAGAAGATTAGTAGTAATAGTAATGCAGCCTTAATGAATAGTTTGACAGTATTGAGGGAATTCTTATTATTTGCTTAGCAGAATGATGGCATTCGGGAAAAACTGTCCTTGTGACTAGTTGTTCTGGTGTGCAGTGCTGTATAGCGTCTATAGCATCTATGGTATTTTGATATTGCAATCAATTAACTTCTATTTATAATACAGGGGGCAGTTCTGAGGACAATCACATAAAAAAAAGCTTGTTACCATACAGCTATTGTATTTACAGTTGGTAGTAATATTCCCTGATTGCTTTCTTTTTTTTAAAAAAAAAGTTTCATTATCTAATTGATCTGCAGTACATCACCTTGATGATGCTTATGGAATTGCAGTTCAAAAATACTCTGACTAACATTACTAATATACAAATATACATCGAGGCTTTGGTCCAGGACACACACAAAAAAAGGTGCCTCTTTCTATATTGGATAATGGATAGAGTTGGCTGCTGCAAAGTGTTGTGATGGTGGCTTTCTCCTTAAAAGACAGTGTGTCCTCATTCCACTAGAAGTGGTTAGTTCAGATTTATGAACTGCTACGGTAATGGAAATATCCATGCTTATAAACTGGCATCCAACTGTGAATTGAACCTTAAATGGTAAAGACAGGTTTCTCCATCTTGGAAGTTTATTTATTTATTTATTTATTGGTTCAATTTATATGCCGCGGAGTCTTCTCCGGAGACTCAGGAAGGCTTACAATGTGTTACGCAATAGCCTTCATACTTTTGTATATACCTGCTTAGTAGGGCTTTTAGCCCCCCCTAAGCGGTGTTCTTTTTTTATACAAAGTTAGCTTATTGTCCCCACAATCCAGGTCCTCATTTTACCTACCTCGAAAGGATGGAAGGCTGAGTCAACCTTGGGCCTGGTGAGATTCGAACTTGCAGTAATTGCAGGCAGCTGGTGTTACTTAACAGCACTTTAATTTGCTGCGCCACCAAGGCTCTTGGTTCTGAGACAACTTTGGATAGTTGACAACAGAATAATAATAACAGTAACAGAGTTGGAAGGGACCTTGGAGGTCATCTAGTCCAACCCCCTGCTCATTCAGGAGACCTATACTAGGGATTCAAACCGCCAAACTTTCTGATCGACAAGCTCAGGGTCTTAACCACTGAGCCACCTAGCCAATAGAATATAAATAGCATATAAATAAAAGACCATGGAGAATGAGAATATACGGAGATCCAGTTGTCTCAAAGGTGCTTTCTCAAAAGGCAACTGGACTATTTTTTTCCTTAAGGAAGAGGAAGAAGAAACTTCTCAAAACTGATGTTAAAATGTTGCATAAAATTGAGATCTAAGAAATTCATGAATGGGAAGTGAACAAGAATTCACACAACCTTTTTTGCAATTCCTTTGTTCTTTCTAGATTGCAGCTGGTTTTTCATGCAACAAACAGGGTTTATTAATTCCTCTTCTTCACTAGCCAAGCCCTCCAGCTAACCTTCCATACACAAGGAACATCTTCCTATGTCTCAGTATTATTTTGGGTCTTGTGAAGGTCTTGAGAAATTGAGTCTTTTCCAGCTCTTGCTGCAGAGGTAATGCAAGAGAGGGAGAAAGAGAGAGACACAGAGAGACAGACAGAGAGAAAGAGAGAGGAAGAGAGAGAGGAAGAGAGGGAGAGAGAGAGGGAGAGAGAACACCATTACTCTTGAAGTTAGAAAGAACCACGAGCAAAGAATCATAATAGATTAATTTTCCAAATGCATTTTGGGCAGATTTGATCAAACTTGATAACCAGTTTCCCACCATTGAGTTAGGACTCATTGAGTCATTGAATCACGGGACTCATTTAGTCACAGTGTCGGAAGGAAGCCTGAAGTCTCAACAAACTTCACAACAAACACAATAGAAGATAATCTCTCTGGATCAGAGCTGAACTTGAAATCTTTGGTGTTCTTGTAGCTTGGTTATTTGTTTTCAGATATTTCATGACCCATCTAGGTAACATCATCAGTGTGAGTGAGTTGTGGTGTTTACTCCCTAATTATGTGCAGTAGCTTGCCCTGCGAGTATTGGTAGGGGTGTGGTTTTTTTCCTTGCCAGTTCCTTGGTTAGGGTATTCTTTTCTGCTTGATTGTTTCTCTGGTGTTAATACCTACTTATTAGGGTGTTGGCTGCTGGAAGCGATATGTTCTGGTCATTTTGTTTCCTTCTTAGCTTTTTTAGTCTCTCCTTTCAATGGTGTGTAAACAAGGTTCATTTCTATGTGTCTGTTGATGGCTGATTTGTCTGCATGCCAAAACAGTCATTACTAGACGCAGAGCCATAGACATATTGCAACAAATCTCAAAGCAATTATACATCATCAGTCATATATGGACTTGCAATCGCTCCCTATTGTTTTATTTCTTCCAGCAGCAGGCTGGGAGGGAAGTGTTTGTCCTGGCTACTTCAGATGCAGATGTGATGAGCAAGGTTATCCACTGACTTTACAGCTAAACCTGAATTTATGTTTCCCAGCGCCTAATCAAATGGGCAAACTACTGACATTGTGTGGGATTGAATTAAAACAGATCAGATTAGATCAGGGCTCTGCTCTTATTCAACGGCACATCATCATACAATGGCAGAGAAGTGACTTGCTTTTAATCTACTGGGCAAGTGCAAAGTAAGTGATCTGGTAATCCTTGCATAATCTAGTTTAAGAGGAGAAGATTAGGCACACCTGTCTAGAAATAACCCTCATTAGGAGCAAGTCAAGTAAAAACGGAAAATGCAGAAGGAGAAAAAAAAAGACTTTTTAGTTTCTACAGATTGAAAAATTAAATGTGGAATTTATTTGGGAGACTACATAGTTGGCATTACACATACTTTTCTCTACTGAGAAGATAGCGTCTTCTCCGTTGCAAATTATACATGATTTTTGACTGGAAGATCTAAACGCAACTGGTAAGCCTAAGAACAGGACACCTCCTTCCATGCACTACAGACAGGGATATGTTCATATTCCCACATGCTCTGAAACACCTATAGGGTGTCAGATATGAAACACAATTCAACCCTAAGAGAGAATCCCAGATTTTTTTAAATCATAAGACCACCGGGAGATACAAAGATATGACATAGTGGTTCACAACTTCTCAGTTACATTATACAACAGTAGCTTTTGATGCATAGATACTTAACTTCCAATGTAGAAGAAAGCTGACTGGGCAAATGTTTAGAAAAAAAAAGATGACACACAAGTTAATATGGAGAGCCAGTTTGATCTAGTGGTTAAGACACTAGTCTAGAAAACAGGAGATTGTGAGTTCAAGTCCTGCCTTTACCATAAAAGGAGGCTGGGTGACCTTGGGCCAGTCCATTCTCTCTTTCAGCCCAATTCACCTTACAAGTTTGTTGTGGTGAGGAAAATAGGAGGAGGAAGGTATATGTTAGATATGTTCAGCACTTTGAGTTGTTTGTAAAAACAATACAGATGGGATACAAATAAAATGTAAAATAAAATAAATAAAAATATATTGTTACATTTCCTTTTGATCATAGTTGCAGATGTTTAGTAGGTATTTGATGATGATAGTGGATAATATTTTAGCCTGACATTGTCTTCCAAATATCTTCCAAGTCCTACATTTCCCTCAGGGAGTTAATCATACTTCCAACCCAACCAACCAACCAACCCAACCCAACCCAACCAACCAACCAACCCAATCAACCAACTAACCAACCAACCAACCAACCAACCAACCAACCAACCAACCATCCGCCCACCCACTCAACAGAATGTCAAATGAATGAGTTTAGCCAAAGACTCAACCCTGCCCTTATTTGCCATTCCAGTAGGAGAAATTTAAATGTAAGTATGATGTGAATAATAATCAGATGTGTCAGTCTGTTAAGTGGAAGGATTTTATTGCCTTTATTAATGTTCTGTGTTAGAACATTCAAGCTGTAACAGGGCTACCTTTAATTATAAACAACTCTTTAGCTGTCGTATATTAACCTCACTAGTTTTAAGAGGGTGGAGTGTAATTTATTAAGCATTATTTAGCTGGTATACAAACTGGCTTTAGGGTGGAGTCCTAATAAGAACCTTTATGAAGACTCCAGATGCCTGCAGTGATAAAGGTGAAATGCATTGGAGGAAATTTCTATGGTTGATTTGTGGATGGGAAAGAGACTTGGCATTCCTGATTGACTTGCTAAAGCAACAACACGCTGAATTAGGTGAAGAACAAGAAATGGAAGGAGAAATAGGGAAGGGACTGCATGGAAATATTGCTACCTACATATACTTTCTGTCTGATCTGTCAAGGCCACATTAATCACTGTCTGGATTTCTGCAGAAATTCAAAGAGAGATACTGAAATATTGAGGAAGGGGAGCAAATGGCTCAGCTGTTAAAGATACTGAGTTTGTCAGCTGGAGTGCTGACAGCCCAGGTTTAAGTCCCAAGCGTTGTGTGACAGGGTGAGCTCCTGGAACTTGCTTCAGCTCCTGCCCACTTAACAATTCAAAAGCATGCAAGTGCAAGTAGATAAATAAGTACCACTTTGGTGGGAAGATAACAGAATTCCATGAGCCTTTTGTGTATATCCATGCTGGCCACATGACCACAGAAGTGTCTTCAGACAACACTGGCCCCCTCAGCCAAGAAACAAAGATTGCGTCCTAAAGGCCGACACAATCAATCAATCAGAATAGAGCTCAAAGGGACTTTGGAGGTCTTCTAGTTGAACTCCATGCAGGAGACTCTTGAGCACAGAGTGCCCAAACTGGAAGGCACGTGTGTGCCAGAGCACTGGAAACCCAATGACCAGCTGGCCAGTGTGCATGCACACCTTGGAAACCCAACGACCAGCCGGCTGAGCTGGAGTGATTGCACACATGCTCACAGAGAGGGCTCTGCGTGCCATCTCTGGCCGGCGTGCCATAGGCTCACCATCACTGCTTTATACCATTCCAGACAAGTCTCTTCTTAAAAATCTCCAGTGATGGAGCATCCACAACTTCTGATGGCAAGCTGTTCCACTGGTTAATTGTCCTCACTGTTAGGAAGTTTCCAGGTTGCTTCTTTCCATGATTAGTTTCCATGCATTGTTTCTTGTCCTGCCTTCTGGTGCTTTGGATAATAAGTTGACCCCCAACTCTTCTTTGTGTCAACCTCTCAAATACTGGAAGACTGCTATCATGTCCCCACCCCCCCCAGTCCCTCTTTTCTCTAGATTAGCCAAAATGAAGTGGACTTGGAGAAGGTTGACTTGGTTGGACTTTGCATTCCTTCCTTCAATTTAATTTGATCAAGGAGAGAAGCAACCTAGAACTAAGAAGAAATTTCCTGAGCAATGAGAACAATTAATCAGTGGAACAACTTGTCTCCAGAAGTTGTGGGCACTCCAACATTGGAAGTCTTTAAGAAGAGATTGGACAACCATTTATCTGAAATGGTAGAGGGTTTCCTGCCTGAGCAGGGAGTTGGACTAGAAGACCTCCAAGGTCCCTTTCAACTCTTCTATTATTTCTATTTCTAAATCCTGCAACTGTTCTTCATATGCTTTAGTCTCCAGGTTTTTAATCAGGAAGGAAAGAAAGGAGGAAGGGAGGGAGGGAGGGAGGGAGGAAGACATTTCCTAGTAATAGAAGCAAGCATCCAATGATTGGAGATTGTACAGATTCCATGCAAACATTTCTGTGGAACTTCTTGGAAAGGAAAAGCAGTGCTGAGTCTGATAAAATCCACTCCCTTTCCAAGCTGTCGGATTTCAACATTTCCCCACCTGACTCCTTTTCCCATGTCAAAAGCCGAAGAAAGGCATTTCATGCTCTATTTCAACATATTCGGATGTTGTTGGCTTTTGCACTCTCTCTCTCTCTCTCTTTATTTTTTTTCCATGCGTTTCATGCCAAGAAACACGAGTTGTGGCATTATGAAACCACAAAGAAGCATTTGCTCATACAAATTACTCATTCGAAGAATTTATCAGTTCAATGAGAACAGCATGCAACTGCTTCGGATCGAGAGGAAGAGAAAGAGAAAAAGGCAAGAAAGAAAGAAAGGAAGAAAAAAAGAAAGAAAAGAAACAAGAAAAGAAAAGAAAGAAGAAAAGAAAAGAAAAGAAAAGAAAAAAGAAAAGACAGAAAGACAATTTCCCATAACGAACACTTCATACCACCCTGGAAATTTTCATATTTGTTGTAAAATACACTTGCAAATGAAAAATTTGAAGCACACCTTGATAGAACTTGGGTGCATTTTGGTTTTTAAAGAGTGATGAGCCCAGGGAGGGTGTGTTGTCTATATTTGCTTAGTCTATTTGTTGAGGATGCCAAGGGATAATTAGTCTGAATGCTGAAATATAATTCCAACATCGTATCTGCAAAGCGATAAATATTTGCAATGTTACACCTGGCCACGCCTGAGAGTATACAAGCTGGAAAAATAAGCACAGGAGCCAAGT
This sequence comes from Masticophis lateralis, assembly GCA_030761175.1. Lineage (NCBI taxonomy): Eukaryota > Metazoa > Chordata > Lepidosauria > Squamata > Colubridae > Masticophis > Masticophis lateralis. Next base: position 4,801,777 of record JAUDYJ010000010.1, on the reverse strand, counting down.
AGCAAATTTGTATTTTTAATTGAGAGCTGTTGGAACACGTCCTACATTTGTCAACAATTGTGCGATGTTATCTGACATGTTTCTTCTGATGGGTTTTCCATTGCTTTCTTCTTGGTTGGTGATCAGGGAGTTTCATCTGCAGTTAAACTGTGTTACTGGTTTTGTTTCACAATTAATGGTTTCTACCTCGTTTCTAGGGCAAACCTCTTCTGTAGCTTTTGGGGTTTGAAGTCAACAACGGGGTCATGAAATCAGCTTTCTAGGAGGTTTCGTGGTTCGGAACCTAGGAGTACTCATCTCAAATGATCTAAGCCCCAGAGCTCACTGTAACAAGCATGACCAAAAAGGCATTAAGAGTTGTTAACCTCATTTTGTGAAGCTTCTTCTCTGGTAACATCGAATTGCAAACTAGGGCATACAAAACCTTTGCCAGACCAATTCTTGAATACAGTTCATCTGCCACACTGTATATCAAACATTAATACTATTGAGCGGGTCCAGAAGTATTTCACGAGAAGAGTATTCCACTCCTCTGCTTGCAATAGAATCCCTTATGCCACCAGGCTTGAAATTCTGGGCTTGGACAATTTGGAATTGCGCCCCTTGCAGTCTGATCTAAGCATAGTACACAAAATTGTCTGCTACAACGTCTTGCCTGTCAATGACTTCTTCAGCTTCAACCACAATAGTACATGGGCAAACTATCGATACAAACTCAAGGAAACCACTTCAAACTCGATTGCAGAAAATACGACTTCAGCAACAGAGTGGTCAACCCCTTGGATGCTCTACCCGACTCCATTCATCCTCAAACCCCGATAGCTTCAACTTTAAACTGTCTACTGTGGACCTCACCCCATTCCTAAGAGGTCCATAAAGGGGGCATGCATAAGCGCACACTTGTGCCTACCATCCCTGTCCTACTCTCCCCCTTTATTTGTACTCATTACCTGTGCTTATGTCCATTTTTATACTTATACCTGTTATCTCATACATGTTTGACAAACTAAATTTTTTAAAAAAGCCGCTTTCTAAGAAGTTTCATGATTTGTACCGATCCAATTTCACTTCATCTTTGGTCATGAGACATGAAGAAGTTGATGGTACCAGGGTGAGATCTTGGGTGCCTGGGAGACAACTGATGAAAGGTCTGCTATGACACTGCAATGCAAAGTCCACATCTTTTTAGACTGGTGTCTTGACATCAAACCAATTTTGAGATGGATGGAGCTTGTCTCATGACCTCGCAATCCATTTTTTGCCTCTGTAATTTTCACTAGATACCTTTGAATAAGATCTACAGGTGGTTTCATTTCAATCATGGCTGTCCAAACTTTGGGCTTGCCTGGGGCACACTGAGTCAAGAGGGATTGTCTTGGGCTGCATATAAAATATATAATTAATGTACTGTATATCAATCACATAATATTAAAAGTTTACGATCTTGCGGGATCATATTACTAGCTGTCCAAAGCCTGTGGACTATAGGTTGAACACTCCTGATTTAAATTAAATTTGATTAAGGTTTAAAAGTCTATCGAGCTGAGCTCTTGGTGATTTCCTGAACAAACGATGTCATTTTTCTCTTATCAATAATATTGAAGTAATTCACCTTGGCTTCTTTCCAAGATTCTGTGTTATTTCCATCTAGCCTACTACTTTACATTGAGAAATTATAGGAATATGGGTGAAGGGAGGAGGAAGAACAAACATGGCTTCCAATGAACAAGTCCAGAATTTTACAGAGCCTATTATAACTTTTTTTGTATTCTAAGGTTTATTCCTTTGGTGTTCCAGGGAAGGATCTGCACCCAGCTGTTAATCAGGAGCGAATTTTTTGAGGTTCTGCAGAAAAGTGTTAGTTGACATGAAGAACTCAAGTCAGGAAATGCTGGGAAGTTAGCAGGTTGTCGAAACCCTGCTCACCAACCCATGTTAAATGAGTCCTTTATCAAAAGCCTTTGAACTGGATTTTAATTTTGAAACAGTGGCTGTTGCATTGGTAAATGTTTACACCTAACTGTCTAAAAAGAAAGAGAGAGAAGGGTGTTACCCAGTAAAAAAAGATTAATAGTTGTGTCTTTCTTTCTTTCTTTCTTTCTTTCTTTCTTTCTTTCTTTCTTTCTTTCTTTCTTTCTCTTTCTTATCCTTCCTTCCTTCCTTCCTTCTTTCTTTCTCTTTCTCTTCCTTCTTCCTTCTTCCTTCTTCTTTCTTTCTTTCCTTTTTCTTTCTTTCTTTCCTTCTTTCTTTCCTTCCTTTCTTCCTGCCTTCCTTCCTTCCTCCCTCTTGTCTCTCTCTTTCTTTTTCTTCCTTCCTTCCCTCCCTCCCTCTCTCTCTCTCTCTCTCTCTTTCTTTCTTTCTTTCTTTCTTTCTTTCTTTCTTTCTTTCTTTCTTTCTTTCTTTCTTTCTCTTTTCCTTCCTCTCTCCCTTCTATCTCTCTCTCTCACTCTCTTTCTTTCTTTCCTTCTTACCCTCCCTCTTTCTTTCTTTCTTTCTTTCTTTCTTTCTTTCTTTCTTTTTCTTACTTTCTTTCTTTCTTCTTCTTCTTTTTTTTTAAAAAAACCCTTTAGAATGGTCTGACTTTATTAAACTCTGTTATAGACGTAATAGCCTGCCTTCTGGGATTGCTGTTCTGAGCCAAAGGAGCAAGATAATGGAAACTGTAAATTAAAAATAAATTTCAGCTTTTGGCCTTTTCCATTGAAACCTATTAGCAGAGTCGAAGATGGAGCAAAAATAATCAGTGGTAAATGAGGCCTGGGCTAGTTCAGGTTTTTTTTTTTTAGAAGAAGAGATTTCATATTAAGGGAACTTCTATTTCTGAAATACAGTGCTAATCTTGGAATGTACAAGTACTTTGTTGTTAGTTGCAAAGTTATGTACGACTCATTGGGACCCCATGGACACTCCAATGTTAGAGCTATTTCTACAAAACAAGCATTCTCTGGAAGCCTAAACCAGGTTTAATGGCTGAGAATATGGGGGGGTGGGGCAGGGAGTGAGCTTGGATTCCATATTTATTTGAAAGGGTGATGCTGCCTCTCACTTTAAGATTGTTTCCATCCATAACATCATCGGGGTCAAAAAACCTAGACTGTTGACAACACTCAATGTCCCATTGAGTATATAGATAAGTTGTGACAGCATCATAAATTGTGAAATGTGCCGATTGACAGCAAAATATTGGATATTGCTCAACATTTTATCCTTATTTCATAGGGTAAGATGAACAGCTGCTTCCTTAGCTACAATTACATTGGTGCATCTGGAGAACATCAACCTATCTGGGGAAGAGAAGCCCCACAGGGCCCATTGCTCTCTTCCCATTTTTCTTTTGTCCCAAGGCAACAATTTTCCTTAAGATGAAAGATGGTCTCCGTTGATATCACCAACAGAGACAGCCAACTTCCTGCCTTCCTCAACTTCTTATTCTTTTGTCTTGTCTGAAGATGTCTAATCAATTGTAGAGATTGTATGCTGGACCGGCAGCGTTTTTCCCTTGGATGCATCATAGAAATTGTAGCTCTACGGGAAGAGTGGGATACAGTGGTAAAGATTGGAGCATGATTATGGAATCAAGGTAGATGACCCACTTGGATTTAGGAAATGCAGTGCTCTCTAGAACATCCTGGTTATGTTTTTATTCTAAACCTGGTTCCAAATATACAACTATGAAGATTTGAAGATTCATTATCAGGAATGGGCTGCTGGGGCTTTGCAGGGGTTTGGGAGAACCCCTAGCTAAAATACTGTGCAGTTCAGAGAACCCCCAAATCCCATTCCTGGCTGGCCACGCCCCTCCCAGGACTCCCCACGTGGCCCGTTTTGGATGCAGGTAAGCGCAGGGCACATGTGGAGGCTCAGGGAGGGTGAAAAATGGTCCTACTGGAAGTTCAGGAAGTCTAGAATCTGGGGAGTAAGTGCAGGGACTCCAGAGCACTCCCAGAGGCTCAAGGAAAGCCTCTAGAGCCTGGGGTGGCCAACCCCCCCCCCCACTACCATGGTGCAGGATGCCAACTAGGCCACTCCCACCATGGCCATACCCATCCAGCAACCGGGCAGAGAACCCCTCGCTAAAATTTTTGAAGCCCACCCCTGTTCGTTATGGATGGAGGGAAGAAACCTAAATAGAATTTTCATTTTGCTTCGCAAATCCAGTATCTTCTGAAGCAACACAAACTCTTTGACTGCTATCTGCGCATCTCCTCTACAGAAATCAAGGTATGAAGGTGTGAGGCTAAGCAGCGCAGTGGCTTCTTGCTTTGCATTGAGCATTCGATTGGACATGTCACTCATTCCCGGATTCATTCAGTGTTCTCACCTGTAAAACGTAAGTGGCCGTGTCTTTGCTTTTAAGAGCACAGCTCCGTTATCTGGGTTCTTTTGTCAATTTGGCCCGATGTGACAATTACAGCTTTTTCAGAGTTGAAGCTTTGTAATCCTATTATTCATTCATCAACCTGCAAACGATAGCAGGAACTTGCCAAGAAAACTGCAGGAGCTGCTTTCCTTTCATCGGTATGAAACCAAGCTTAATTTAGGCACAATAGGTGTGTAATTTTAAGGTTTTGTGGAGCTGAAATCCAATCATATACTTGACTGTTAGATCACAAAAAAACAAAAAAAAACCAACCCCACACCACCCTACAAAAGAAACCCAAACACACAGCCAGGAGAGGAGGAGGGAAAGGGAGCTAACTCTGCCTCACACAGTTTAATCCTGTGTTAGAAACAATTCCGCCTCACACAGTTTGATGCTATCTTTCTTTGCGTCAAAAATGTCCAACGATGTAACGTGTCACTTCTAGGCAATGTTTTGTCAGAACAGAGCAACGACTGATAATTCCTACAATCGACTGGGAAGATGCCCTTTAAACAAGACCGAAACCTTCAAAATTCACATCAGATTTCTGGTCAGGCAAAATTGACTGGCAGCCTTTGTTTTATTCCAACAGACAATTATTTAGCTTCACCCAGCAAATACACGGGGAGCTTTATTTATTGAATATATGGATGCTTCACTTCCCTTTCAAGAAGTTTTATCTGTTTTTTCCCCCAGTAGCTTTAACTAAGACTGCAAATAAAAAGGGGAGCATCAGTTGGTACCAAAAAAAGGAACTGTCTTCAAGATGAACTATGTAGTTTTCCTGACAACAATAAGGAAGTTGTTTGTCTTTGCCTTCCTACAATATTTCTTTTTCAGCTTCTCTATCTATGCTAGAGCATTGGTGGTCTTCCATCCAAATATTAATCAGGCCTGACCCCACTTAGCTTAATAATTGTTATGGGACGAGGGTTTGCTAGGTTCTTCTCTACTCCTCTTCCTCCTGACGGCCAAGCAAACTCAAGTCTTCTGGGTATCCCTGAATTACCCCTTTGGAGTGAAGCTTCAAATGGAGCCTGAGTAGCGTAGGGGGCTAATGCCTCCTACTAAAGGCAGCAATTAACATCCAGCTGCCTGTAATTCTGTGAGTTCAATCCTAGCCAGGCTCAAGGTCGACTCAGCCTTCCATCCTTTCTAACGTGGATAAATTGAGGACCCAGTTTGTTGGGGGCAATAAGCTGACTTTGTATAAATATAAATATACAAAAGTATGAAGGCTATTGCTTAACACATTGTAAGCCGCCCTGAGTCTCCGGAGAAGGGCGGCATATAAATCAAATTAAAAAAAAAACTATGGAAAGGATGAAATCTGTCTACTCATATTAGGTGTCATCGAATTGATCTGGAGGTTTATTTGTACACCTACTTGCACATGAATAATATGAATTGAATCTTGAGAACGGAATAACCTTGAAGATTTGAAGCACATCCGGGAATGCTTTGCACGTTCCTCAATTGTACTTCTTCATGGTTTGGAAATTATTTGAAGTTCTGCAATTGGTTCTGATCCTCTGACTTAGTGTCAGAAGAGGGGCTCAACATATTCTCCAAAGCACCTGAAGACAGGACAAGAAGCAATGGATGGAAACTAATCAAGGAGAGAAACATTCTAGAACTAAGGAGAAATTTCCTGGCAGTGAAAACAGTCAATCAGTGGAAAGACTTGCCTCCAGAATTTGTGAATGCTATCATCTTTCTATCTTTCTATCTTTCTATCTTTCTATCTTTCTATCTTTCTATCTTTCTATCTATCTATCTATCTATCTATCTATCTATCCATCCATCCATCCATCCATCCATCCATCTATCATCTACCCATCCATCCATCCATGATCCATGCCTCTATCATCTATATCTGTCTGTCTGTCTGTCTGTCTGTCTGTCCTATCTATCTATCTATCTATCTATCTATCTATCTATCTATCATCCATCCATCCATCCATCCATCCATCCATCCATCTATCTATCTATCTATCTATCTATCTATCATCTACCCATCCACCCATCCATGATCCATGATCCATGCCTCTATCATCTATATCTGTCTGTCTGTCTGTCTGTCTGTCTTATCTATCTATCTATCATCCATCCATCCATCCATCCATCCATCCATCTATCTATCTATCTATCTATCTATCTATCTATCTATCTATGTATCTATCTATCTATCATCTACCCATCCACCCATCCATGATCCATGCCTCTATCATCTATATCTGTCTGTCTGTCTGTCTATCTATCTATCTATCTATCTATCTATCTATCTATCTATCTATCATCTACCCATCCATCCATCCATGATCTATGCCTCTATCATCTATGTCTGTCTGTCTGTCTGTCTGTCTGTCTGTCTATCCATCCATCCATCTATCCATCTATCATCTACCCATCCATCCATCCATGATCTATGCCTCTATCATCTATGTCTGTCTGTCTGTCTGTCTGTCTGTCTGTCTGTCTGTCTGTCTGTCTGTCTGTCTATCTATCTATCTATCTATCTATCTATCTATCTATCTATCTATCATCTCTAAATATATCTCTCAAAGTTTCTAAGGGTTTTTTTTTGCTCCTACATTCTCTACACCGAATGCCTCATTAAGGGACAAGTATGTCATTTTAAGACAACCCTGATTAACGAGGCATTTTATGAGGCTAATACAGTTAAAATTTTAAACTCCTCGACTGAGGTTCTGTGATTACCCGTTCGTTTAGATGTTCTTTTCTCTCTCTCTTTCTTCTTTTTAGAGGCGATAACTAATCACAAGCGATCAGAATCACACAGAGCGATAGGATTTATGATTTTCCCACCGGAGCGATGTTGAATCATTCAAGTGGGTTAAAAACTGCACTTCTCTATGACAGCAGCTGGTCAGCCAGCTTCCCCCACCCCCTGGATAAGATGTTTTACTCTACACATAATTATTTTTAGATGGGAGCATGAGGTTCCTCACCAATATTTGTGCAAATGGAAGCAACCCCTGTTGCATAAGTCAAAGGTCCGAGAAAGGATATCATTAAAAAGGATATCATTAAAAAAAAAAAAAATCTGCAATGCCCAGGGCTTTGTCTGACAGTGTAAGACTTTGTGGTCGAGGGGCCTTTGCCCCATGTAGTAATAAATATAATAAATATTGCATTATTGATGATGATCATCATCACTAATATTATTATGACCTCAATTAAATGCTTTCTCCTTCTCCCGTTTCTGCAGACACATTAGCAACTAAAGACAGACAATTTTGCTGGCCGGCCTTCTTTGGATTAAAATCAAATTGATCAAACCTATTTCCCATTTTCTCGGTGAATGGATAACTCTAATGGGTCACCTCTCAGCGGGGGAAGGGGGGAGCTCGTTAAAGCTATTAAAACCTTTTGTTGTGGGGTTCCTGTTTTCTTTTCCTTTTTTTTTTAAAACACGCCCCTGGGAAGGTTGGAGAACTGAAGACCTTCCAATCTGTTCGGGATTGGGAAAAGCTGTGACTTTTGAGGGAAGTGTTTTAATTACTCGTGCTGTCTCTGCTCTGCTAGGAACCCATCAGATTGCTGACACTTAAAACAAGTGTTTTATTTAGTGGTGAAAAGCAGAGGCAGCCCAATTAAAGCTGATTTGGACCGAGACAGTTCTATGGTATTGATCTTGTAGCGTTGGAATGAAATTCCCCCTATCGTTTCTTCCATTGTTTCCATGGGGGATATTTCTTTGGGGGAAATACTGCACAGGAAAGGTCCACAGAATGGACATCTCCTGTGGCTGTTAGAACTTTCTACAGCTGCTTAAACTCAGCTAGGTGGCAACCCTCAGTTGGTCTTGTATGAAGTTATCACTCACCCCTCTCCTAGAAAAATGAAATATTTTAGGATATACTGAAAGGGCAGAATATTTTCCCTAAAAGAGAAGTAGAAACTCAGAGAAGCAGAAACTCAGCCCCGTACCTTTGTTAATGGGCCATTAAGGCCTCAGCCAAGCTCACTCATTTCTCCCCACTTTTGTCAATGGGCCATCATCTGCAACACAATAGGACTCATCTAGCAACAGAAACTCCCCACATCGCACCTGGGAAGATTACATCAGCCAGCAAAGCTAGCTATGACTTCTGACAGCAACCATTCAGGATACTCTTCCTGGGCCCCAGGAAGTTCAACGCCAGAGAGGGCATAAAACCAAGGGACTCACAGCATCTCGACCCCCTTTTCTGTTCAGGAACTCAAACCATGTGATCCTGTCCACCATTACACCATCTTTCCAAGCAGTCTCCGTGTTTCCAGTGTCTTTTTCCCCACTTGGAGCTGAACCCAGAAGGACATTTCTTCTAACAGTCTCAAGAAGTTAAGCAGATCAACTCTGGTTAACTCGGGATGGAGACTCCAAGAAAATCTACAAGAGTTGCAGAGCAGAAAGGTCAAAGGAGCTTGGAAAAATTCAAAAACAGTGTACCTTTGTTAATGCTAAGAGAAAAAAAAAAGAGAATAGAATAGAATAACAGAGTTGGAAGGGACCTTAGAGGCTTCAACCCCCTGCTTAGGCAGGAAACCCTACACCATTTCAGACCAATGGTTATCCAACCTCTTCTTAAAAACTTCCAGTGTTTGAGCATTCACAACTTCTGGAGGCAAGTTGTTCCACTGATTCATTGTTCTCACTGTCAGGAAATTTCTCCTTAGTTCTAGGTTACTTCTCTCCTTGATTAGTTTCCACCCATTGCTTCTTGTCCTGCCCCTCAGGTGCTTTGGAGAATAGCTTGACTCCCTCTTCTTTGGGGCAGCCCCTGAGATACTAGAACCCTGTTATCATGTCACCCCTAGGCCTTCTTTTCATCAGAGTAGACATACCCAGTTCCAGCAACCGTTCTTTCTATGTTTTAGCCTCCAGTCCCGGCTCAGTGGCTAAGACGCTGAGCTTGTCGATTGAAAGAATGGCATTTCAGTACTTCGAATCCCTAGTGCCGCGTAATGGGGTGAGCTCCCGTGACTTGTCCCAGCTTCTGCCAACCTAGCAGTTTGAAAGCAGGTAAAAAATTCAAGTAGAAAAATAGGGACCACCTTTGGTGGGAAGGTAACAGCGCTCCATGCACCTTTGGCATTGAGTCATGCCGGCCACATGACCACGGAAATGTCTTCGGACAGCGCTGGCTCTTCGGTTTTGAAACAGAGATGAGTACCGCCCCCTAGAGTCGGGAACAACTAGCACATATGTGCGAGGGGAACCTTTACCTTTACCCCTAAAAGTAAAGACATACCCAAGAAGTCTCTAGAAACTGAGCTGGATTCAAAGAACAAGTTCATTTTGCTTCTGTTCAATAAAATAAGAAAGAATCCTGAAGTTGCTTCCTTAGGGAAACATTTGCAGCCAGCCAGTTGATGGAGCAATGATTTGTTTTGTTTTCCTCACGGTGTTCTGCATTATCTCTAGCAGAGATAATCTCAGCTTTGCTTTAAACAAGCAAGGAATGTCTCTTTTAGCTTCCTCGCATGATGGGCGACCACAGAAGGGGTTGGAGGCAGCTCATCCATCTTATTTTCTTAAATGAAGACCTTCCCACTTAGAGCCCCTGCAGGGAAACACTCGAGAAGCCCACCTACCACCAAAAACATCTTCCTTGGCAGAAGTTAATTTGTTTTTTCTTAAGGCATCTTAAGGGAGGGGTATCCATACCTCACTAAACAGCAAAAAAGGCCTCTCACTTAGCACCGCTTTGCTATTGATGGGGGTGGCATTTCAACCACCATCATCTTAATACAGTCTGTCATTCATACGCCGTCTGGAGACTAAAATCAATAAAGAGTGAGAATGGACTTCTGCAGCTGGAAGAAGAGGGAGAATAATAATAAAAAATAAAGCTAGAGATGACTAGAAGGAGAAATTTTATTTTCCTTTCGCCTCCCCTCCTCCCCAGCCATGTAGGGATTTGCTGCTTCATTAAAACCTGTGCAAAGGCATGCACACACAAACACCTATTAATTATTGGTAAACATTCTAGAAAAAGGTACAATTTCATAGACTGAGCTGATGTTGAATTGGTTAGCAATAGCAATAGCACTTAGACTTATATACCATTTCGCAGTGCTTTTACAGCCCTCTCTAAGCAGTTTACAGAGTTAGCCTATTGCCCCCAACAATCTGGGTCCTTGTTTTACCCACCTTGGAAGGACCGAAGGCTGAGTCAACCTTCAGCTGGTCAGGATCGAACTCCTTCAGTGGGCAGAGTTTACCTGCAATGGTGCATTCTGCAGTAAAGCTGGCTGGGGAATTCTGGGAGTTGATATCCTCTAGGCTTAAAGTTGCCAAGGTTGGAGACCCCTGTCTTAGAAAATTTACAGGAGTGCAAACGAAGAATATGAGTAAAATAGATAACAACAACAGTGTGTGAGCCAATTGAAGTTTGATTTGGGTAATAGGATCTGGAAAACTCTCAACGGTTGGGTTAAAAAAGAAATAGAAAGTTGCACGCCTCTCTTGTAATGAGAGAACAATATTAATTTTCGTGGCGATCGCTCTCTTAGCATGCCAATGACATGCAGAAGGTTCAGAGTTCCTTCCTGTGAGGTTGGGGGAAAAAAAAGTCCCAGTTGAACTAATAGAGATTGTGCATAATGAGTTTAATAGACTCAGGTATGTTTGGGTTCTCTGCTTTGATGCAAAACCAGCCACCATTCCGTTGAGTTCTGGAATTCCATGGCTGCATGAGAATGCTCAGGTTTGCATCTGAGCTGCAAAGGTCAAGAGTCCATTCAAGTGGTCAGCTTAAAGCCGTTTCACTTAACTATCCAACATTTTTCAACAATACTACAAACTGGGCCGGGCCTCCATTATACGAAGTGGAATGAGGTGGGATGTGACCAGAAAGATAGACTTTTTGCCAGTGGTGAAATCCAAATTTTTTCACTGTGGGCGTGGCTTGGTGGGTGTGGCAGGGGACGAAATACTACAAAATCTCCATTCCCTCCCCACTCCTGGGGGAAGGATATTGCAAAATCTCCATTCCCTCCCCACTACTGGGGGAATGTGGTATTTGCCGTTTCTCTGAATTACTCAAAATTTCCACTACCGGTTCTCCAGAACCTGTCAGAACCTGTTGGATTTCACCTTTGCTTTTCACCATGCTTGAAAGAATCCTCCACCCTCAAAGATCCCCCCCCCATTATTTTGTTTATTTTTATTTATTTGTCCAACCAACATGACAAATTCAAAGAGAAAATAAGAAAATCAAAATGTGAGAGAGGCGAGATCCACAGAATTTAAGGTATAATGATAGCTGGGAAAGTTATTGGTCGAGACAACTGAATCTGATAAGTCCTTCGCTCGGCTAGGAAGCAGTTCCTTTTTTAGTCTGTCTCGGAAGTGATAGACCAGCATTCAACAATTCTGTTACAAAAATCTATTTTTTTACAATCATGTTTAGAGCGGTTTCAGTGAAGGGCAATCAGACTACCTCCTCAATGTGTGAAGAACACCAAACACAGGTATTTTCCTTCCTTCGGACGGGAACAAAAATTGTTCACAAGGATCTTCAAGGCCTTTACACATCCATGGACCTTTCTCTCGTGGGCCGATGTGCTTTCTAGGACTGTGCCTCGCCTAGCTCGAGAAAGAAGAGAAGAAAGAGCCATTGTCATGAAATAACACCCGCCTAAAGTACAGCTGGGGCAAAGCCATTAGGGAAAGCAGTCAAGCAGCAGGGCACATCTGTGATTAAATACTCCATCTTCCCAGCTCCCCACTGCTGTATTTACTGCTCCTTAATGTGGCATTGTTTACTCACAATTAAACTCTTTACCATTAATTTAACTTTCAGATGTTGAATTGGTCACACGGATTCAAATCCCAGAGCTCGGACAGATGTGTTCTATACACTTGTTTAAACACAGCTCTCATTAGGAAGTTATACATGTACTGCAAGCTGATTACACTGCTAAGGCAGGGTGCTTTATCATGGATGGAGGCGGGGGGTGTCCTCTCCGGAGGGCCCACAAATTTGTCAGCTGCTCCTGCTGCTGCTGCAGTGTCTTTTCTGCCTGCTCACATAATGAGTGACAAGGAAAAATCCAGGTTGCCTTTTCGGGCAACAATAGGAATTACATTGCTTCAGCCCACCAGCCGGCCAGCCAGCGTGGCCCCCCCTCCCCAAAGAAAGCTGTAGGGCTGCTAGGATAAGGAGACATTAATTGTTGTTGGTCTACGTCTCACAGCCCCGATAACAAATGTTTGCAACCAAAGCACTGTTGCGAAGAGATAAACAAGCCTTCCTCCTCCTTTTTCAAGCCGATATAATTAAGCACAGTCTGCCGATGGAATCAAGATTTGCCTGGGAATATTGAAGCTGTGAACCGGTCAAGGGGCTGGGGTTGTGGGCAAACGTTTCTCAGCAAAGAAAGCCATCGCTCTTTGGGAAGTGTCCCAGGTGGTATCCAGGCAAGGCCCGAGCGTCATCACCTTGTGGTGTCAAGCTCATGCTTTCGGCCTCCGAAGGAAAAGGAAAAAGTTCAAAGTTGCGATCCGTTTCTGGCGGACAAAGAGCTGTGGATGCATCAGTCTTCCGAGATATGATATCAATGGGCTTTAAGGTTTCTAGGTAAAGTTTTTAAGCATTCTAAGAACCGGACGTTGAGCTAACCTATAGGACAAGGAGAGAAGGACTGAAGAGCATTTGTATGGGAAAAAGAGAGTTTGGGTTGTAAATGCGGAATGTATAGAAATGAATGAAGAATGAAGAATGAATGTGACTCTTTCCCCAAATTACATTCGACAATAACGGAAGAATGAATAGTTGGAAGGGACCTTGGAGGTCTTCTAGTCCAACCTCCTGCTCGATCCAGAGACCCTATATCTTTTCAGACCAATGGCTATCCAGGCTCTTACTTAAAAGCTTCTAGTACTGGAGAACCCACGACTTCTGAAAGCAAGTTGTTCCATTGCTTAATTGTTCTCACCATTAGGAAATTTCTTCTTAGTTCTTAGTTCTAGGTTGTGTCTTGATTAATTTCCATCCAAAACTAATAAACTAACAACATCAAAGTAACGAAACTTATCTTCAAAAACTCCCGATTCCCAAACGGTGGCAGCGTTAATATTTGACAGCTTTCTCATGGTAAATGAAAATTTATGGATGGCTATTTCTTGAACCCAACATCGTCAGCGAGGGGAATGCAAATCCATTTTAAGAGATGACTGACTCCCTTTGAAATTTGATGGACTCTGCCATTGGCCGCTCTTTAGATTGAACATCTCTTTTGTGAGCCAAAATAACACTCCCTTCCAGCTCTGTTACTCTAACAACTGGATCTGGATTACGGTCCATTAAGCGTTTTGAAGAGCTCGGACTAATTCTGGGGCATTGTGTAGTGTGGAGGGGAGCCCTTCTTTTTTTTTGCTGAAGCCCACACATTCATGGATGCACTTTATTAGTATTTGTGTGAGTGCCACACCTGCGGGTTTTAAATGAGTAACCCAACAGTTGTGAGTGGGTCAAAGCAGAAAGCCCAAAGTGCAAAGGTCAAACTATTGTGGATGGCAACTAAAAGAGAATTGCTTGTTAATGATACCTTCTTGAGAGCTTTCTTCAGAGAGTTGGTGGTGTCAAAACACTACCTCAAGCTATTCTAGCATTGTCCCTTGAATAGGGGTTAAATTATTCTGTTTTGTCATTAAGCGATCCTTGATTGGCAAGCCAATACACAAAAGGAGGTGATCATTAAGGGCCATAAAATTGTTAGGGCCCTTGAAAAGTGAATTGTGAACGGAGGCAAGAGTTCAGCCAGGCCTGTCTTTCTTTTGGCAATTGCAGCTGCAAAGAAAGGATGAGTAAGGCAACTCTTGAGTGGTAACATTAAAGACGTTCCTTTAGAGCAACAAACCCACTCTTTTGGAGATGTGCTTGATTCTCATTCCTTTTTTAGGTGAAATGGGAATATATGGCAGGTCTGTGGATTGAAACGAATTTTGTAGAGGCTGTGATAAATTGAACAGAATAACAGAGTTGGAAGGGACCTTGGAGGTCTTCTAGTCCAACCAGTGGTGAATTCTGAACCGGTTTAGTACACACACTGGGAGTATGTGTGTGATCAGCTGTGGCTCGCGATCTTCGGAGCCTTTTTTTAAAAAAACAAAATTAGATTTATATGCCGCCCTTCTCTGGAGACTCAGGGCGGCTTACAGTACGTTAATACGTACGTTATTAACATACATTAATATGTTTTTACTTTTAAAAGCATTTTTTATAACCTATTTGGGCGAATAGGTTATAAAAAATGCTTTTAAAAGGTAAAAAAAGGCTCTGACGATCATGCGGCACAGCTGTAATTGTCAGAGCCTTTTTTTTTTTTTACTTTTTAAAAGCATTTTTACTACCGGTTCCGGAGAATCGGTAATAAAGAAATGCTAAAAAGGTTTTTTTAAAAGTTCCAATTGCACATTGCTCAGCTGATCATCAGAAGTTTTTTTAAAACATTTTTCAGTGAATCAGTAGCCTTTTTTAATACCAGTTCGGGCGAATTGGACTGAACCAGGAGCATTTCACCCCGGAGTCCAACCCCCTGCTTAAGCAGGAAACCCTATACCACTTCAGATAAATGGTTATCCACTCTCTTCTTGAAAACCTCCGGAGTGGAATATCCAAAACTTCTGAAGCCAAGCCATTCCACTAATAGATTATTCTAACTTCTCCTTAGTTCTAGGTTGCTTCTCTCCTTGATTTGTTTCCATCCATTGCTTCTTGACCTGCTTTCAGGTGCTTTGGAAAATAAGTTAACCCTCTCTTCTTTGTGGCAGCCCCTCAAATATTGGAACACTGCTATCATGTCATCCCCTAGTCCTTCCTATCACTAGACTAGCCATACCCAATTTACAGAATATAAAGACTATACAGAATATAAAGTCCTCATGGATGAAACCTTGAGCAAGGCAGTGTACAGCCAAAACCCAGATGGTAGAAATTTGCAAGTGTTTTTAGTTAGGAATTTTTACTTGAAGCTAAGCCATGTTCAGAACAGAATTCTAGTTGGGATATTAATTCAAAGTGATGGCATTTCACTTAGATACAGATATACCAAGTTGTCTGCCTTGTTCGTTTCATCTTCCTTGTAAAAACTTTATTGCTCATTAGCCCGTAGCCCATATCAAAATGCAGAACAAAACATAAAACATTACACAATAAAACCATGTGTAACAATGCAATACAAGAAGATGAAAAGAATAACATAAGGGCTATAGTATCATGTCTCTGTACAATTTACCCCAAACAGACCCACCTACGTGGATCTCAACTGAACTCTTTTACTCAAATAAAGGGCCATGTTATATATGATTTTTGAGTTCTGAATGCACATGAAATATATTGTTTTAATATAAGGGCCCCCTAATGTCCAGTCCAAGATAGGCAATCGTTCTTATACAGTTGACCGTGAAATAATATATGTGTACTGTATATATTTGCAGTGGCTCAATGGCTAAGATGATGAGCTTGTCAATTGATAGGTCAGCAGTTTAGAATAGAATAGAATAGAATTCTTTATTGGCCAAGTGTGATCGGACACACAAGAAATTTGTCTTGGTGCATACGCTCTCAGTGTACATAAAAGAAAAGATACGTTCATCAAGAATCATAAGGGACAACATTTAATGATAGTCATAGGGAACAAATAAGCGATCGAATCATATTAGGAAACAGTCAATAGAAATCGTAAGCGGTTTGAATCCCTAGTGCCGCGTAACGAGGTGAACTCCCGTTACTTGTCCCAGCTTCTGCCAACCTAGCAGTTCGAAAGCAGGTAAAAAAATGCAAGTAGAAAAATAAGGACCACCTTTGGTGGGAAGGTAACAGTGTTCCGTGTGCCTTTGGTGTTTAGTCATGCCAGCCACATAACCACAGAGATGTTTTTGGAAAGCGCTGGCTCTTTGGCTTTGAAACAGAGATGAGCACTGCCCCCTAGAGGCGGGAATGACTAGCACATATGTGCAAGGGGATCCTTTACCTCTACCTATATCACTGCTATTGGTGGAGTTCCTCAAATACAAATGCATTCATGATAAGGGGCTTGGTTAAATCTTCCACTTTTTTTTTCCTTGTAGAAAAAGATCCAGCAGAATGATAAGCTCAGAATACAGGCTCAGCCGACTGCCAAGCAAACTGGAGCCCATTGAAATACCAAATGTGGGCATCTGGATGAATAAAGGCCTTAGGCCTTAGCCTTTCTCCATAGCTCCTCTTTTTTTCAGGAGCTCTTCAAGGGCCTTCCACAGCCTGCAGCTGAGCCTTAGGGACCACTTTGATAGTTCATGCTTGAAAGACAGCTGGTTGCTGGCATGTCACTTACTCTGGGATTCACCAGACATCAACAGTGTCACAACTGTGCTGCCTGTTACTCTTGTGTGTTTTGACCTACAGATTTCCTTTGGATTCCCTTCCAACGCTGCTCTCAGAGTTCTTGACTTTGTGCACCAGCTCTTTGAATTGTCCAAATCAACCAACCAACCAACCAACCAACCAACCAACCAACCAACCAACCAACCATTGTGCTTCTATGTTATGCCTCCAGAAGTTGTGGGAGCTCCAACACTGGAGGTTTTTAAGAAGAGATTGGACAACCATTTGTCTGAAATGGTATAGGGTCCCCTGCTAGAGCAGGAGGTTGGACTAGAAGACCTCCAAGGTCCCTTCCAACTCTGTCATTCTATGATTTATGTAAAGTGAGACAATGGAGAACTGTTCTTTTATATATATATATAAAATAAAGAAGTAGCTCAAGTTATATATACAGAATCTAGAACCATGATTACATTTGGGTCACATTAGAGCCAACTAAGAATCAACCGTACTTTGTTTTCCAGTTCTCTTGATAGCCAGCTTTGGTTAAGGCCCATTAATTCAGGCTATATTTGATCTTGCACATGTAGAACATCGTCAGTTCCTGGAGCCTTTCATCCCATATTCACAAAATGCAAATGGCAAAGTTCAAAGAAGGCCCCCATCAATCCTGACCCCTTGCTTTTCTGGTGGCTGAATTGGCCATTACCTTAAAAATGATGTATTGATCTCGGGGCTGCCCTTCCACCTCACACTTTCAAAACAAAAGTTCTAAGCCGCTAGAAGAGCTCACAGGGTCACAGCACTGGAGACCCGGGGTCCACCCTCAGGAAGAGCCATTAGCTTTGCTTATCTTTTGAACTGGACTGGAGATTTACCTGATGATCCATTATAATTAGGTTATCGTTAGCTCTTATGGGTCACACGGAGAGATGTTGGATCCTCTTTCCATGCATACACATCTACGCACCCTACCCCAGCCCCGAGGCTGCTAATCTTAATTGAATCCATTTCTTGGCATATGTTGACAATGAAAGATTACTTGAAGCTGGGAGGCCTAGCTGGACAGAGCATCCAGAAGGAGTAGAAAGGGAGGGGGGGGGTGATTTAATGTGTACATTTATTCCCATTTACTTCCATTCTTCAACATCCTGGGTGACGTACCTCTTGCCACCTAGCTTTTGAGCAATTGCTTCTAAGTGTCCCTCTCTTCGTACTTCCCAAGAGTTGGAGAAACTAATTTGCTTGAGATGTACAGACCAGTGAAGATATTTATTGCTCTCGCCTTCATTTCAACTTCAGTTTTTGGCTGATGGAATCTGGGGGTTTCAGCTGGATGTTCTTGGAATCAATACCTTGAGAGATGTTCTGAAGCCAGGCAGCTGGGCATCCAGTGAAGTTGGTCTATGATGTCTCCTTTATGCCATATTGGGACCTCTCACTGGTTTTTCAAATTCTAAAATGCTGGTAGGCAATTAAGACTCCCAATTTGTGCTGATCTCCAACCATTCAAGATAGGAATCTGCTTCGCAGGCTATATACTCCATCCTAATACCAAACCTCTTCTAATGTGACTGTTGGGAGATGAGCTTAATGTATCCTATACCTCTAGCCAATTGTTTTTATGGAATTAATTGAATTTCATAGTTGATTGAGCAACTGGAGGATATTTGTGGAGATAGGAGATACCTCTCGATTTTGTGATCTTCTGGAAGGTTGGAAGAGGCAACTGAGTGAGTTTTTTGAGGAGTAAGTAGTTATAAGGGTGGGAATTAGATGTTTTCAGAAGATCAGAGAATCATGATCAGGATAGGAAGAGATCTTGGAGGTTTTCTAGTTCAATGCTCTGTGGAAAGCAGGTGTCCTCCTCATACTAATCACCACCCTGATTAAAATTCTCTTTGTCTAATGAGTCTGCAACAAAACATATGAATGATTTTTAAAATGTTATCTAATTCTGCATCTTATTTAATCGGGCCAAACTATGTAATAATTTTAATTAGCAATTTTATGATGCTTATGTGTCTATATGTTTATCTTGGCTGTAAACCACCTTGAGTCCTACAAGAGAAAGGCGGTATAGAAATATAATAAATAAGTAAATAAGTAAATAAATAAATAAATAAATAAATAAATAAAAAAATAAATAAAAAAACAAAAATGGTTTTTTGATACACAAAGAATGAACTCTAAGCAACTCCTTGCAGACAAAAAATCTAGTTCTTCAGGTCCTTCCGATGCCTCCCTGCTCTGGCGGTGCCAAAACCATTCCAGCACCTCCAAATTTTGTGTCCCCGCTCCTCCTGTCCTTCCTTTCACCCTCACCAACCACACTATTTGGGAAAGCACAGCTGGCAACAATTCACCAAGGTCCAAGGCATCCTTTGAAGGCATTCTTAAACATTGCAAGTGATTCTGTGCCAGTGGTTCTGGAGACAGGGTAGACATAAATGAAATGTTTTTCCACTCACGAGAATTATTTTCTTATTCATATATGACTAAAGGGGAACCATCTGGGACGGAGAACATTTACCCCTGAGCTTTCCGAGAAATGCCTTCCGTCCTTTGCCATGAGGCAAATATTTCACAGATGGGCCCGGGCCTGGAAAGAGTTCTGGTTTTTCCAGAATAATTAGAACAGCTTTTTATTGAAAACAAGGTCCCTTGATTTGTATTTGAGGTCCTCAGTCTATTTTGTTGCTGTAGAAAGAAAGGATCAAAGGTTCTTCTCTTGGGGGTTCAGCCAGTTGAACAAGAGTTCCCCAACTCCAGTTCCCCCTTTTAGCGAGGTTTAATTCAATTGTGTGATTTCTTTTTTGGGGTGGAATCTGTCAATAATCTGGCATCCCACAGGTGAAGAATTTATCTCTACAGCCTATTCTCTTAGGGAAGATGGTATCACTCCTTCCAGATGGACTCAGCTGAAGGATAAATTCCATTTCCTCTTATCAATGACAGCCATCCCATTTGCATATTCTGCTGGCGAAACTGATAATGGGTGGGTGGAGTGATTAATGGGCCATGATTTACAGATAGATACCTGTTTGATCAATGTCCAGCAAATGGAACTGTCTGTTGTAGAAAAGACTTCAAGGCCTTTCAACCACCAAGGAATCCCCCCACCGCAAAACTACTCTTTGAGTGAAGTAGTAAAATACTTCACAGTCATTCAGGGCTTCTGGACCATCTCAAGTTCAGAGAAGATAAATTACTCCTGAGTAAAAATATGTAACAGTGGGTGTCTTGGGCTGTTTCCTCAAGACTGCCATTATCCAGTATTTTCTCTTTCTTATGCTGATGTTTCCCTTTGGAGAACTTCTATAAAACCCTCCTCTGTGTGTGTATTTATATGTGCATGTACACAAACATATATATACAAATATACATACATGTATATATGACAGACAGAATAATGGAGTTACCCAGTTTTCCTCCTCCTCCTCCCCCTCCTCCTCCTCCTCCTCCTCCTCCTCTTTCTTCTTCTTCTTCTTCTTCTTCTTCTTCTTCTTCTTCTTCTTCTTCTTCTTCTTCTTCTTCTTCTTCTTCTTCTTCTTCTTCTTCTTCCTCCTTCTCCTCCTCTTCCTCCTCCTCTTCCTCCTCCCTGTCCTTCTCCCTCTCCCACTCCTCCTCCTCCTCCTCCTCTTCCACCATCACATCACCATCACCTCCCTCCTCCTCTTCTTCTTCCTCTTCCTCTTCTCCCTCTCCCTCTCCCCCTCCCCTCCTCCTCTTCCTTCTGCCAGGTTATTTCTTTTATAGTTGATATGACTGAGACCCCTTCAGTGAAGGTTGAACCTATCCTGAAATATATTTATTGCGGTCATTTAATCAGAAAAAGCCAGCCATCTGAAGTTATTCCCAAGAGGAGGGTACTTCAAAAAGGAGAGAGTGAGAAAGTACTAAAAAATGCAAATATGTTACCAGTTGGCAGAAGGGGAAGCTTTCTTCTAGTGAACATTTAAGGTTGTTAGACTTTATTGTATTTTTCATATCTTGTTAGCTACTCAGAGACTTGAGATCGGCAAAGCACATTTGATTAATAAAAAAATAATAAATACACAAATAAGATGCAACCCACAAGTCCTCTTCTGAAAAGCTTTGCATACAAGGAGAAACTGATCTTTAAAAGTAAAGGTAAAGGTTCCCCTCGCACATATTTGCTAGTCATTCCCGACTCTAGGGGGCGGTGCTCATCTCTGTTTCAAAGCCAAAGAGCCAGCACTATCCGAAGACGTCTCTGTGGTCATGTGGCCGACATGACTAAATATCAAAGGCGCACAGAACGCTGTTACCTTCCCACCAAAGATGGTCCCTGTTTTTCTACTTGCATTTTTTACATGCTTTCGAACTGCTAGGTTGGCAGAAGCTGGGACAAGTCACGGGAGCTCACCTCGTTACGCGGCACTAGGGATTCGAACCGCTGAACTGCCGACCTTTCAATCGACAAGCTCAGCTTCTTTAGCCACCGAGTCACCATGTCTCTGACTGATCTTTGGGAATCGGAAATGTGACAATCTCAATCACATAATCCCCTTTGGCGACCTTCTGGCAAGCAAAGTCAAACAACCATGTTACTCACTTAATAGCTGCAGCGATTCACTTAAGAACAGTGGCAAGAAAGATTGTAAAATGGGGGCAAAACTCCACTTAACAGCTGTCTTCCTTAGCATGAGAAATTTGGGGCTCCATTGGGATTGTAAGTTCGAGGTCTACCTGTATCCTATGGTTGATGTTTTTTTTTTAAAGCCAATGATAAAATACTTCATCACCTCTGCAGCCAGTTGTAGACCGAGGTTATGATAATGTTTTTCTACAATATTTTTTTGCCCTTCGCCCTTCCCCTCTCTCTCCTATCCTCTTCGTAATATTATTGGTTGTTATTTCATCTGTTTAAAGAGCTGTAACATCAGCCGGAGTCGTTTCAGACTTCCTTTCATTAAAACTCGAGAGCTGTTCTCCCCATCCGTCATTTTCTAAAGTGTAATTACTCGAACGATAAAAATAGCTTATTGTAACAGCAAGCCATTGAAAGAAAAGAGTCAGCGTTTCCCATAATCAACATTCTTATTGAGAGGTTTACAATTTGCTTGCGTGAAGAATGAAGTGGAGCCCGTGTTGGGATCTGGCATCTATTGATGTTATTTATTGATGTTATTTATTCCGGATGTTAATTTTTAATCCACCTCCTCTGATGATAAGCGCTTTGGATGAAAGAGATGAGGGTTGCTGCCTTCCATTCTGAAGAAGGATTGCACCGTGCTGAACAAATGTGAGCACCTTTCTGCACCTTTCTGATGTGACTGTTGAGTGGATGGAGGGAGCATTCCCTAAATATAAGAAATGAAACATTCCAGCAGGCTGTGAATTCGGAAGGGTGCGTGTGGATTCATATCTTTTTTTCTACTTCCTTAAAATAACTTTATTTACATTTCAAAAAAGGAGTAAAGAAAATGAACAAACTGATATTGGTAATGAAGAAGAAGAAGAAGAAGAAAGGAGGAGGAGGAGGAGGAGGAGGAGGAGGAGGAGGAGGAGGAGGAGGAGAAGAAGAAGAAGAAGAAGAAGAAGTCAAATGTGCAGGAAAAAAAAAAGAAAATGTAAAGTACTTTCTCTAACATACACAGTTTCCAGGAATGAATGAATGAATGAATGTATGAATGAATGAATGAATGAACAAACAAATGGATGCACAAATAAATGAAAGAATGAAAGAATGAAAGAATGAATGAATGAACAAATGAATGAATGAATAAACGAATGAATGAACAAATGAATGAACGAATGAATGAATGAACAAACAAACAAATGTACAAATGAACAAATGAACAAATGAATAGCAGGCCAGTTTGGTATAGCCGTTAAGGTACTGGCTTAGAAACCAAGAGCGTCTGAGTTCTAATCCTGCTTTAGGCATGAAAGCTGGCTGGGTAATCTTGGACCAATCATCAGGAGACAGTGAGATCTAGTTCCACATGAGGCATGAAAGCCGGCTGGGTGTCTTTGGACCAGTCCTTCTCCCTCAGCCCAACCCAACTCATAAAATTGTTGTGAGCAAAACAAGAGGAGGGAGAAATACTATGCATAATTGTCACCTTGAGTTACTTATAAAATAGTAAAACCAGAATAAAAACATAATAAATCAATAAATACATGATTCTCACCACAACACATTTTGCTGCAGTTTTCCTGAAAAATGCATCCTTACTAGGAAGGGTACATTTTTATTTTAATTTTTTAAAAAATAAAACAGCCAGAACGTGGATAGTGGAATACAGAATATACTAATTCTCACAATCCTTCCGATGGAATGGAATGAATTTCTCTCTCATCCCAGGGCGTGTGATGTAGGGAGGCAAGGAAGAATGGAAAGGGGTGGGCAACAAACAGATTGGACGAATCTTTCCCATTTCTGATGTGGTTTTCACACGCTTTTGACTTGAAGGCTCTCTGTGTTGCAGGGGAAAGTGGTGTGTATGCCATACAGAATGCTGATTTTTATTCTTTAACCTCCCTTTAATTGCTGTGGTCACATTAATAACCCACGCTTAATAACTCACAGCTTGGAATATTATTTAATATGGTTGACAGAGACTTGGTTGAAATGTCAGTGCCGGTGAGAGCTTGACGATTGTCAACTTTGCGTGGAATGGATAGCAAAAGAGCTGGGGTTTTTTGGGTGTGTTTTTGGTCTGGGAGGTTGTGTTGACTGTGAATTTTTTCATCACATTTTTGTCTGTGTGATATTCAAGTGGGTGCCAAAACGATTCATGGGTAATGTTGTCTTTTGTATTGAAGGCTTCTAAGCTAATCCTTTTTGGCTTTCTTGTTTCCTGTTTTCCTCCTTCTTTCTGTACAAATATACACAACTAGCTGGACGCCTGTGCTTCACTACAAAACTATGTGATCGGGCGTGATAAATTGACACGTAAAGCCTGAAACTTAATGTAGAATGTGTAACTCCATAGCATCAGAGCATGTTAATATAAGGCAGCTGGCAATTGGAACAGAGGAGCAGGGGGAAATAGAATGAGTTACGTGCTGGCCATACCCACTCCCAGTTTAGCAATTGGGTAGCATCAGAGCTTGTTAATATATGGCAACTGGCAGTTGGAACAGAGTTCTTTTCAGGTGGGGAGAGGGAGTAGAACATCTAACTCCTTAGCATCAGCATAATATAGGAAATACTAATGCTCTGATGGTCATTTTGAAAAATCCTTTCTTAGTGAGCACCTAGAAGCTAAGAGGAACATACGTGGCAAATTTCAAGTTTGTAGGCTTTACAGTTCTGGAGATTTTGTGATGATGCATGAGTGGTATTTCACTTATATATATATATATATAGATGTGGAGGAGAGAAGTTTTATTACACTTCTATATCAAGTGGTGTTCTATTGCGTTTTCTTTTGCCAAGAATGCCAAAGATTTTTACAGGCTTGTGAGTTGAATTCTTAGCTCTGTTCTTCAACAACAATGGAGCATCTGGTGAGTGGACCTGCAGAACTGTTGAACTTCCACCCGTCAGAAATGGTGCAGGGTCTCCTGCTTGGGTGGGAGGTTGGACTAGATGACCTACAAGGTCCCTTCCAACTCTGTTATTCTGAGTTGAAAGTAATCAGGCATAGGTGTCGATGGTGATAAAACTGGCATGACACCATTCCACCAATCACACGAATAATGTTCTTCATCCTTCTCCTTAGGTGGGACCTCTGTTGCAGAATGACATCGTGCCAAGTGTATTGGCTTTTTGACACAACCTGATTCTTTGGGTAACTGAGAGCATGACAACACCAGTTCTAGTTTAGAAAAGCTTCCTAAACAAGGAAGCGGAGTGCCATTGATTGGAAAAGTATTCGGTAATAAAGTAATGCTACAGCGTGTTGCAATAGGTACTACTTTGAAGGAAATCCCACTGAAGTTGTTGTGATTGACCCCAAAATAAGTAGTTGCCAAGAGGCCAACCTTGAATGAATTACTGAACTATTCTGAGTATATGATTACAGCGTTTTAAATGAAGGGGTTTATTTTCATCTTCTTCTCTATCCGCCACTTCTTTTTCCAGATGCTGATTCCAATATTAAACATGAACAGCCCTGTAACACTAGCTTTTTTTCCGCCAGTAAACCTGAGCAAACATCTGTAGCTCCATAAAGGTTTTGAAAAGGCTAACACAAATGAGCCTAGACAACATGGTTTTAAAACATCTAAACTTTGGCTTTTTTTCTCTACTCTTAGCCCCTGCTCATATTAAAATAACATTTATTAATGTGGAAGTGTATGAGAAAAAAAGAAAGAAAAAAAGAAAAAGAAAGAGAGAGAGAGAGAGAAAGAAAGAAAGAGAAAGAAAGAAGAAGAGAGAGAGAAAGATAGAGAGAGAGAAAGAAAGAAGGAAAGAGGAAGATAGAGAGAGAAAGAAAAGAAAGAAAGAAAAAGAAATAGAGACAGGAGAGATAAAGATAAAGAAATAGAGAGAATAAAGAAAGAAGGAAGATAGAAAAAAGAAAGAAAGTTCTCTGTCATGCTTTTGATTCGCATTTCTATGTTCCAAAGTCACCTGAATTCAAAGTAAAGAAATTTGAAGAGTAAAGGTTTACATTTGATTAGTTACAGTAACTTCAGAGTGATCTAGGGTAAACAAACCAGTCTCACCTATGATTATCAGATTTATTATCAACTTTTCAAGAATTGCGACAGAAGCTAGTCCCACCCTCCTCTTAATAAATCACCTGCTAAAATTACTCCTAAGAAGCACAGGGTTGGAAGTACATAACTGGAGGAAAGCATCCACTTTAAGAGGCCACTTGACCTTTTCAAATAATCAGGAGGTTGAGCAAAAGTTACCCAATGACCTGAAATTGTTCATAATGACCACTGACAGCCTAAGTCAACTTACCTATCTCCAGATTTTGGAGATCCAAAGAGCAATCTGGCTTTGTGGAAAGTGAGCTGCCCTTTGTTACTGACTCTTAGATCAGGAGAAATTCGAATGCGTTTGGAAGACTTCCAACTCCCAGAACCCTAGAAATACGATTCAAAACATATAGTTATCTTTTGACACCTGCCCCTGGCCAACTAAGGCCAAGTTATGAGATCTACCTTTCAATGAGATTATTTTATTTTATTTCTATCCCGCCCTTTGTTTTTTACAAATAACACAAGGAGCCTGAGTAGCGTAGGGGGCTAATGCCTCCTACTAAAGGCAGCAATTAACACCCAGCTGCCTGTAATTCTGCGAGTTCAATCCTAGCCAGGCTCAAGGTCGACTCAACCTTCCATCCTTTCTAAGGTGGGTAAATTGAGGACCCAGTTTGTGGGGGCCATAAGCTGACTTTGTATAAATATATACAAAAGTATGAAGGCTATTGCTTAACGCATTGTAAGCCCCCCTGAGTCTCCGGAGAAGGGCGGCATATACATCAAATTAAAAACAAAACAAAAAAAAAAAACGGCAAACATAGCCAACATACTTCCTCTCCTTATGTTTCCCACAACAACAACCCTGTGAAGTCATTTGGGCTGAGAGGGAGGGACTGGCCAAAGTCATCCAGCTGGCTTTCATGACTAAGGCAGAATTAGAAATCACCACCTCCTGGCGATTGGCCCCAAATCACCCAATCGGCTTTCATGCCAAAGTCACTGTCTCCTGGTGATTGGCCCAAAGTCACACAATCAACTTTCATGTTTAAAGTGAGACTAGAAATCAAAGTCTCCTGATGATTGGCTGAAAGGTACCCAGCCAGCTTTCATGCCTAAAGCAGGACTAGAACTCACCGTCTCCTGGTAATTGGCCCAAAGTCACCCAGCTGGCTTTCATGTCTAAAGCAGGATTAGAACTCACAAACTCTAGCTTTTTTAGCCTGGTGCCTTAATCACTATCTCTCTTATCTTACCACTATTCATTACTACTAATTATTTTACTACTTAGTACTACTTGTGCATTTTGTTTTCCCTCTGATTGGGAGTTAAGCATTTGAAAATCTTGATTTTAATCTAATCTTGATTGTAGGAAATGTGACTTCTGCAATAGAGTAGCAAATGTCTGGAACACTCTACCTGATCCTGTTGTTAGTCTCTCTATCTCCATACCTTTTACCTTAAACTGTCTACCATGGACCTTTCACGTTTCTTAAGAGGTCTCTAAGGGGGCGTGCATAAGCGCACCAGCGTGCCTTCCGTCCCTGTCCTACTGTCCCCATTTATATGTACTCATTTTATGTGTCTATGGCTATGTTTTGCTTATTTATTTCCTTTTATATGTGTCCATGTCTATGTCTATACTGTTACTTGTTCCCTTGTACTTGTTGACAAACAAACAAATGCTACTTAAGTCACTCTGGGAAAATGTTGCAATTTTTTTTAATTTGATTTATATGCCGCCCTTCTCCAGAGACTCAGGGCGGCTTACAATGTGTTAAGCAATAGCCTTCATACTTTTGTATATTTATACAAAGTCAGCTTATTGCCCCCACAAACTGGGTCCTCAATTTACCTACCTTAGAAAGGATGGAAGGCTGAGTCAACCTTGAGCCTGGTGAGATTTGAACATGAAGTAATTGCAGACAGCTGGATGTTAATTAGGGTGCTTAGTCTGCAGAGCTATCCAGTCTGTTCTGAAATATATTGCTCAATTGCCATGCTAGAACTCCTTTTGTCAATGGTCATTTCTACCATCATTGCTTCTTTTTCAGATGCCTGGAAACTACTCAGGGCAGAGTGGGAAAGTGGATTTATTTCATCTTAATAAGGAAATAGAGCAATGCACACACCCAAATAACATTCGTGGTGCTTTTCACTAGGCGCAGAAAGGCAACTGTGATGATGCAAGAGAGAGTCAGAAACAGATGAGTTTTTTTGCCAAAAAGAGAGCTGGCCTTTGCTTTGACACGTTGCTTGAAATGTCACTCAGATGTCTTCCCTCTGGATTTAGTCCTCCCAAGAGATTGGTAGTACACAAACATGACTCATCCTGGCATGCCAAGATTCTGAAACTTATGATTTGTCATGGTTGCAAATCTCAAAAGCTAAACTCCAGTTCCACGGCAATAGGTCCCCTGTGGCTTGACCGGGTTTGTTTTGGTTTGCTGACAGCCAGGAAAGGAGGCCATCACTTGATGATGCTTCTTCAACATTCTTCCTCTTCACAGAGACGGGGTCAATTAGAGCTGGCTTTCCTCCCTTCTCTTATTTCTTATAGGGAATGGTTCCAACCGGTAGAGTTTAGGCACTTACAAATCAACAATGCTTTAAGCTTTCATAAAGATGGAGAGAAACCACCTCCAGTTAAAACTTAAACAAACTCTGAAACTGATTTCCAGGAGAGTTAAGAACCTTCATGAGTAGAGAAAAGAGAGAACAATAGTTGAGTGGATTTAAAGCACTGACAGTTTAGGATTGCAGCTCAGAGACAAGGCATTTTTATAGTCCATAGTGCAGTGGTGGGATTCAAATATTTTAACAACTGGTTCTCTGTCCTAATGACCAGCTGGGTAGGTGTGGCTTGGTGGTCATGTGACTGTGTGGGTGTGGCCAACTCAATGTCACTCACATCGATGGACACTTTGCCTTAGCTGTTACAATGTAATAAGGGTTAACCAAAGAGGCAGTTTCTATAAGCAGGGCAATAAATATTAGGCTATAAACAACACCAGAATGTTTCCTTCCTGCCTTCCTTACAGGATTAGCCCTGTAAAGTGGAAAAAAACAAAATAAGATTTCTTCCAACAACTGGTTCCCCGAACTGCTTAGAAAGTTAACAACTGGTTCTCCTGAATAGGTGCGAACTGGCTGAATCCCACCACTGCCATAATGAAGAGGAAGATGGTACCATTACATGCCATGCACATGAATTCATCGAAGCCTGATACTCAACAAACCCATTGATTTGGAACCAGCCTACGAGCCTATAAGGAGTTGGATCAAACGAGCGACTGACAAATGACAGCACCAACCACCTCTTCACCAGCTGACCTTCACACGACACGACCGCTAAGTCATGTGACGAACTGACCACATGACCACAAAAGATCTATATACTGTATTATTTGGACTATAAGACACTCCAGACTATAAGACACACATTAGCTTTAGAAAAGGAAAACAAGGGGGAAAAAATCTGCCTCTGCCTCCCAGCAATTTGCCTCCTTGCAGCAAACAGCCTGGTCAGCTTTAGTACAGCCTGTTTTAGCATGAGCAGCTGATTGGCGGTTGGATTGGCTGTCCGGAATACCTCTGATCAGCTGTTCCAGGCTGCAGGGTTCGCCGCCGCCATCCCCACCTCCACGCATCCTATTTTTGGCCTCTGTGTTTCCAGGGTGGTGGGGATAGGCCACTACCTATCACTACTGATCGTCGCTGCCATTCAGGAAAGTTTCGCCATATGGGAAAGTTTACTGGGTGGACAATTGAAGACAGCAGAGTAGCTAAGTGTCAGTCGGACAGGCCTGCAGCTGTCTTCTCCAACACCTTGTGGTCATTCTCCAACATCTACAACCTGAATCATTTAGCCTCTAGTGGCTTAATAGTGTGATTGTTGCTCTGAACTGTCCCTCAGTCCATCTTAAAATAAAAAAACTCCGATTGTATCTTAAGCACCGAGTGTACCATACAGTTCTTCCTGCGCCGTGTTTCTCCTCGCCACTCTACACACATTAGCTAATGATCCTTATTTCTAATTAGTGGAAATTGACTATGGTCAAAAGGGACACTTGAGTCAATTAACCAAATTATATATTCAAATCTCCGAGCTCCTGACCCAAAGCTTTTTTTTTTTTAATGGTTGATGAAGACATCACCAAGCAACTGCGAAGCCCAAATTAAAGTCCCTGGCTTAGGTGGCGGGTAGAAGTGGGAGAATAACACCGTAAGAAAGTGTAGCTAATCTTATCATTCTGCAATGGAAGCTTTCCCCTGGAGACAGGAGCCTGCAAAAACCAAAGGTCTGATTCGGGAATTCTCCTAGCCATTGCTGCTTGTCCCATTTAAGTCATTTCAGATTAAGTTCCTTCCCGTTGCTCATGGCCAGGTCAGTAGATGGTCATGAATTGGTGGTCTTCAGGCCAAGGAAGAGTCATGAAGGTTATACCAAAGTTGAAGGTTCCTGCCTGGCTGTTTTCTTCAGCCTCACTGAACCAAAGGATAAGAAGCAGGTGAGAAGAGATTGTTTTGTGACAGGATGAAGGGAAGCTTGATAGTAGTCATGTCTGAGCATTATTTAGCAATACGCTCTGTTTATAAGGTTTGCGAGCTCCAAATTGTGTCACGTGCAAGAAGGGAAACGAGAATAAATATTTGGATTTGTCCTGAAAATGAGACTCTTTGGCAGAAGCTATAGACCAGTGATGGCTAACCTTTTTGCCGTCGCGTGCCAAAACCAGGGGGAGCGTGGGGGGTCATGGGTGCATGTGCCCACATCCATAATTCAATGTGCCCCGCCCTCCCATGCATGTGCATGTGACCCCCCCACACTTCCCCCTGCTTTTGGCACGCAATGGCACAGTGGGCCTAGTAGGCCCATTTCCCCCCTTTCCCAGGCTCCAGAGGCTTTCTAGAAGCCCGGGGAGGGCAAAAACAGTCTTCCCCATCCCCCCGGAGGCCTTCCAGAGGCCAGAAACAGCCAGTTTTCCAACTTCCAGTGGGACCAGAAGGCCTGAAAATCAGTTGGCCGCTGCGTGCATGTGCACTGGAGTTGAGCTAGGGCAACAGTCGCGTGCCCACCAATATGGCTCTGCGTGCCACCTATGGCACCTGTGCCATAGGTTCGCCATCACAGCTATAGACTGTGTACACAGTCCTAAAATACATAAGTACAGTTTGACCATCAATGATCTCCAGATGATAATACAAGGCCATTGATTATCTCCAAAGTTTATATCCTTTACTGTCGATAGCCTGAGCTCTGAGTTGACTCCACTGGGCTCCTTCCACAAGTGAGCCACAGTGGCGCAGTGGTTAGAGTGCAGTACTGCAGGCTGCTTCTGCTGACTGTCAGCTGACTGCAATTTGGCAGTTCAAATCTCACCAGGCTCAAGGTTGACTCAGCCTTCCAAAAGGTGATGTGGAAAACAAATTTGAAGAAATATATTGTTAAAATGATAAAATGATTAATAAGGAAATAAAACATGATAATCTGGTCCACCGTTAGAAAACAATGGAGATTAAGATATAAGTGTGAAATATTAAAAGGATTGTGTGCAAATTAAAGGGTTTCAATAGAATAAAAATTATTGAAAAATGTATGTGATAAAAGAGAGAAATAAAAGAATGAAATGAAATAAGATTAAGATTAAGAGGTAAGGGCGGATGGCAATATTGATTATATATTAAATATAAAATAGTGATAAAAAAAAGGAAAAGTAGAAAAGGAATACAATGGCAGAAATTGAAATATATATATTAAATCTGGGGAAAATAAGCTGTATGAATTTTGACTTGGTCAATACTCTGTTCAGAAAAAATGTATTGTATGCTTGTCTGTTTAAAAAAAAATTTAAAAAAAGGATGACTCAATCTTCCATCCTTCCAAGGTGGATAAAATGAGGACATAAATTGTTGGGGGCAAGATGCTGACTCTCTAAACCACTTAGAGAGGGCTGTAAAGTGGTGTAGAAGTCTAAGTGCTATTGCTACTAATCTGAAATCAGCACCAGCTCCAGCTCCTTAGACCGATTTAGGCTTCTGGGGTACTCAGAAAGCCAAGCCAGCTGATTATCAACTTAATATTTGTTCTAAAGGAAATAACTATGAAAATTCTTGCTCCATCCCGTTTTCCACCTTCTGAGATTTCCATGAATTTGCCAAATGGAAAAACATCATTATGGCTAGCGACCATTTTTCATCTTCTACTCTTTCACTATTCTCGAGAAGTCTATAATGCTGGGATAGGTGGAAAGAAAGAGAAGATGGCTAGCAGCAGCCTAGATGAACCTGAAGAGTCTGGAGCTCTTATTGACCATATTCTTGGTCAATAAGAGTTAACATGATGATACGATGAGGATGATGTTATCCGTTCAGTTGTGTCCAACTCTTGGCAATTTTATGGTCCAGGTCTCTCCATCTCTTCCTATCTTGCACTACTTCTTTGAGTAGAGTCTACACAATCCATCCAAAACAAATCTTACCAGTCTTACTTTGCCATGGACACTCAAGACTATTACAAGACCATTTCTTTATTTGCCGAGAGCCACCACAGCAAAGAAAAAACTAAGACAGAGGACTGAGCTGGGTGGGGAGATGGGACTGTTTTCAACCCCTTCAAGAGTCTCTTTTTGCAATCTCTATTTTATTTGTATATTTAGTGGGACTCCTGGCTGATGAGAAGGTAGCTGCTGGTGAAGATGATGGGAAAGTGATGGGGGAATGGGATGGGAGAGGAGAAGGCAGAGCTTCTGCCATCCAGCTGTAAAATCTTGACACTGCACCGAGCTAAAATTGTATCACCGAAGCTCTAATTTTATTTCCTTGGAGAAGTAATTTTGCTTTGGCATTTACAGTATTTCCTTTCCTAATTGCATCTTGTAATTAACACAGGAAGGTAAACAATTAAAAAAAAACTAGCTAGTTTGGGAATTAGGAGTTGTTTTCGTCTTAAAAGTGCTTCCTCTTAAAATAAAAAACGTTCTTCATTCTTTTCTTGAGTTCTGCCAATACAGCTGTCTCTTCTCAACATACAAGGCTGAATTTCTAGGAATTGCAAATCAGGCAGCCACATTTTAGCCTAGGTAATGTAATATAGCTTATGTGGTTGGCTTTACTATGTTCTTTCAACTCAGGATTACTTCAGAGAAATTAAGAGTAAAATTGGATTAATTGGTACGGTTAATGTAAGAATGGCTAATCATTCATCCTAATATGAGATTTCCCATTTTCCTTGGACTCATAATCCTGGTTTGGTTGTAAAGCCTACATTCAGGGGGAGAAAAAATAAGCACAATATAATGCTTAATTGACTCTACAACACAGTCCTTTCAATGGTTCCCGGGAGGTTCCACACCAATTTGCACCACTCAAGTGAGCCTGATGACACAGAGAACTCTCCAGGTGACCTTAATGACTCGACTCGCTAAAACAATGCAAATGTCCAGCTGTCTGCAAGGAGTATAAATCCTTCCATTCCTCACCATCCAGTTAAGAGCTGAAGAAGCTTCTTGGATAAGAAGCGAAATGTCTTCAAAGAAAAACCAAGGCAGTCCAGTTGCCTCTTGGAAAAAGCACCTTTGGGACAACCATGGACCTGGAGGACGGAGAATCTCCATAGACATTAATTGACTGACTTAGACAACTCTACCAGAAATATTAGGGTTTTTCACACAATCAACCAATCAACTTACAAAAATGGAAAATTGGGAGAAAGGGGGAAAAAAAACCCTAATATTTTTTAATAGAGATGGCCGTGGCGGGTTGGCTGTGGTGAATTGTCCCATTCCGGCCTCAAACAATGCAAAAGGAAGTCAGCACATTTCCCTCCCGTCGTAGTAGGGATGCTGCTAACACAGAGAGAGAAGATCCCGTTGTAAATATGAGGTCCACAAAAAGAGAAAACGGACGTTATTCCCAGCCCATTCGCTGTCGAAGGGAAGCTCCCACCAAAGCGATCTGCAAATAACATGCCGCTGACCTGTGCCTAGCACTCATAAATGCCAAGTTGTGATACATTCAGAGGTGGGTTTCAGCAGGTTCTTCCCAGTTCTGGAGAACCGGTAGTGGGAATTTTGAGTAGTTTGGAGAACTGGTAAATACCACCTCTGATTGGCCCCACCCCCATCTATTCTCTGCCTCCCGGGTCCCAGGAGGAAATGGGGATTTTGCAGTATCCTTCCCCTGGAGTGGGGTGGGAATGAAGATTTTACAGTATCCTTCCCCTACCATGCCCACCAAGCCACACCCACAGAACCGGTATTAAAATTTTTTGAAACCCACCACTGGATACATTTCTTGATGATGGTCACAAATATTAAAGGAGGCAATAAATATCTCATAAGTAAGCTGATTTTTCTAAAGGGCTGGAATCAACCGCTGCGGGAGAGGCAGGGAGTGTGGGGGGATTTCTGGACTACAAGGCCTAAAGCAAAGTCTTTCTTTCTTTCTTTCTTCTTTCTTTCTTTCTTTCTTTCTTTCTTTCTTTCTTTCTTTCTTTCTTTCTTTCTTTCTTTCTTTCCCTTCCTTCCTTCCTTCCTTCCTTCCTTCCTTTTTCTTTTCTTCTCTTTCTCTTTCTTTCTTTCTTTCTTTCTTTCTTTCTTTCTTTCTTTCTTTCTTTCTTTTCCTTCCTTCCTTCCTTCCTTCCTTCCTTCCTTCCTTCCTTCCTTCCTTCCTTCCTTTTTCTTTTCTTCTCTTCCTTCCTTCCTTCCTTCCTTCCTTCCTTCCTTCCTTCCTTCCTTCCTTCCTTCCTTCCTTCCTTCCTTCTTTTTTCCTTCTCTTTCCCTTTCTCCTTCCTTCCTTCCTTCCTTCCTTCCTTCCTTCCTTCCTTCCTTCCTTCCTTCCTTCCTTCTCTTTCTCCCTCTTCCCCCCCCCTTCTTTTGAGAAACACCAGTTGGGTTCTTAGCCTTTGCAAGTGTGAGTTTCAATCTGGCAGCTTCTCCAGGTGATGAGTTAGCAATTGATGTGAACAGCCTCCGAGAGGGACCTTGTTTTCATATCAGGAGAAACAAATGAATTCACCCCGAACAACAGTTTTTGTACTCCGGGAGATTAATATCTGTGTTGCTCAGGCTTGCTGAAAATAAATTAACTTGTGATGACACAATTACTGTCTTAACAGCATTCGTTGCAGACAATTACATGGTATATAAGATACTTAATGTAGTTTTGTGATGAATTTAGGAAATAATTGAGTCAGATGCTGGTGCTTCATTCCATATCGTGCGAGGACATCAGTAAGTGGGTGATTTCCAGTAAACAGAAATGTAAATCAGGTGTTCTTTCTCTGGTAGCCGGCTCAATCCTGGCTAATCATTCATAAAGAATAATTTATCTTCTCATTTGCATACTGTCTCTTTTTGCCAGCAGACTGTTGATCATTCATTGGGTATTTATTCCTAGCAGTATTTTATTGAGGCTGTTTGATTGAAAGGAAGCACAAGACACCCAGAAATAGCTTTGGGTCTTCTGAATAACTTAGCAATATATATATATATTGCTATATATGTAAGTCTTTGGTTATTCGGGTCTTCTCCCACGTAAAATTGGAAGTGTCTTGGCGACGTTTCGACGACGTCTCATTCGTCATCTTCAGGCTGGTGTTCTCGGCTGACGAAGCCGAGAACACCAGCCTGAAGATGACGAATGAGACGTCGTCGAAACGTCGCCAAGACACTTCCAATTTTACGCGGGAGAAGACCCGAATAACCAAAGACCCAAATACAAACACCCGCGAAAACCTCAGAAAACAGATTGCTATATATATATATAATTTAGCAATATATATATATATATACTGTGATGTATGTAAAGAAGACAACTCACATTTTCAGATAGGAAAAAAAGAGAATTATTGATTGGTGCTGTGGTTTCTTTCTTTACTGTTTGTTGATTACCAATAAAGGAGAATTATTTGTAGCTCAGGGTTGAAAAGTGGGGTCCTTGGTGCTTTCTGAGGTTGCTTGTTTTCTGACGTTTCATGACGCATCTAGGTTACATCATCAATGCTGGTCTGTTTGTTGATTGATTGATTGATTGACTGACTGATTGATTGAAGTTCCATTCAAAAGATTGCGATCAGATCAAGTTAGGTTCATTTTTGTCCCCTGTTTTCCATCATCGGTTGTGCAAAGCTAATTGGTGAAAAACAAAACAAAATTCTAAAAATCTTCTTTTTCTGTATTCTTTCTGGAAAATACCTATTCTTCTCAGACTTTGTTCAATCTCCAGTAAAAAAATAAAAAATAAAAATAAAAAAAAGGAGGGGGGTGGAAATAGAGATGTATTAGAGCTTCCAAATATATTATTTTGACTGCTTTTTTAAAAATGAGCACAAGACAAATCACTTTTTAGTGGAGATTTTTAATCCCCTGAGTTGCATGTAAAATTCACACATCTGCCATAACCTTTTCTCTTTAAATGGTTTCATCATTGTGACCAACATAGGCTTAAAGGAAAAAAATGTAAAATTCATTTCTAAGAAGGTTAAGCAACTCTCGCTGTGTCCTTTCCTCATTAATCTGGACCTCTCTGACATGAAAACTGTGGTCTCCTTAATTACATTTTGGTGTCAAAGGAAACTTGAAACCAACAGATAAACATTCTGGCCTTCAGAGTTCATCCTTGTACTTTAATTCAAGGTCAGGAAGTTCAAAAGTTCTCTTCGTTAGGACATCAGTTAAAGAAAGGAAAAGAAAGCTAGTCGTCTGAGAGTCGCTACTAAGTTTAATGGAATGGTCTTATATTTATGTACAGTATATGTCATTTCTCCCTCAGCCTAACCTCACAAACATTTTGCAAAGCAGTTAGAACAAATTATGGTAACCCAGAATCCCAATAAACCAGTGGCCAGTTTGCTTTGATGATTAATCCCCACAAAGAGTTTAATTAGCTTTTTCTTCAGTTTTTGCCA
Source organism: Masticophis lateralis (assembly GCA_030761175.1). Classification (NCBI taxonomy): domain Eukaryota; kingdom Metazoa; phylum Chordata; class Lepidosauria; order Squamata; family Colubridae; genus Masticophis; species Masticophis lateralis. Next base: position 4,765,554 of record JAUDYJ010000010.1, on the reverse strand, counting down.
ACAAGCAACTAACAAACATGAATACTAAAGGCAAGGAATCTTCATTCCCAAGCAAACCATGCCAAACCACATAGTAGGGCTGTATTATTAACTATTATTACCCTTCTCGCCTTTCCTATTCCTTTAGCATCCTATAACTATCACTGTTGTTTGTTATCTTATGATTGATGTTGATTGCTTTTATTTAGTATCCTATGATTATCACTGATAATATCAGTTGTATCGTATGATTTATGGTGATTGTATTTTACAATTATGATCATGACTTATCGCTTGTAGCTTCCATGTACACTGAGAGCTTATGCACTGGAGACAAATTCCTTGTGTGTCCAATCACATGTGGCAAATAATGAAGAAAGAAAGAAAGAAAGAAGAAAGGAAGGAGAAAGAAAGAAAGAAAAAGAAAGAAAAAAGAAAGAAAGAAAGAAAGAAAGAAAGAAGACAAAGACAAAGAAAGATGGGGTAGATAAATGGATGGGGAAGGAAGGAAGGAAAGAAAAGGAAGAAAGAAAGAAAAAGAAAGAAAGAAGAGAAAGACAAAAAAGAAGAGAAAGACAAAGAAAGATGGGATGAATGAATGGAGAAAAGGAGGGAGGGAGGACACAACTTCTAAAGCCGAGAATCAAGGCAATGTGAAATTTCATGATGATGGGATGGGATGGAGAACTTCCCACTCAGACACGATGGTTGCATTCTGGGAAACTTGTGTGGGTTGGTCTTGGGTGTTGCTTTGGAATACCTTGTTTGTGAGCCACCACAACTAGGCCAAAGAGACTGCCAGTTCCTTCGATGTGCCATGAATCACATCTCCTCGGGGTTCTCTGGGCAAGGATGAAGAGGAGTGGTTGGCGAGAAGCTGCCAAGCAAATTAGAATGTAACAGTATTGGAACATCGAAGTGAGCTGCCTCTGCACATTTTTCTGAAGCTCAGTCCAAATTTTGCAACCTCTCTGTCCAAAATTTCAAAACGAAGGCGGCTCTTTCCTTGCTTTCTTCGGGATAAAATTGCTCGGTATTTTCATGCCCGTCAACCAGACTCACTTTAATCTAAACGGAGTCCCCTCATTCCATGGAAAATAAATTTATCCTTTACTGAGGCCCCCCCCCCTCACTTTTTTTTGGATGCTGAAGTAATATTTTGGCAAAACTTTTACAAATCTCAGATCAATAATTTAAGGTTGAACCACCATGTTTTCATTGGCAATGGACAGCCTGAAAAAAGCTTGTTGCAGAATCTGGCTCAATAGTAGTAACTATGTGGGGGATCTTGGAGTCCTAGTTAGACAATCACTTAAATATGAGCCAGCAGTGTGCTGCAGCTGCCAAAAAAAAAGCCAACACAGTTCTAGGCTGCATTAACAGAGGGATAGAATCAAGATCACGTGAAGTGTTGATACCACTTTATAAGGCCTTGGTAAGGCCACACTCGGAATACGGCATTCCAATTTTGGTCACCACGATGTAAAAATGATGTGGAAAGTCTAGAAAGAGTGCAGAGAAGAGCAACAAAGATGATTAAGGGACTGGAGGCTAAAACATATGAAGAACGGTTGCAGGAACTGGGTATGTCTAGTTTGATGAAAAGAAGGACTACGGGAGACATGATAGCAGTCTTCCAATATTTGAGAAGCTGTCCCAAAGAAGAGGGAGTCAACCTATTCTCCCGAGTAACTGAGGGCAGGACAAGAAGCAATGGTTGGAAACTAATCAAGGAGAGAAGCAACCTAGAACTAAGGAGAAATTTCCTGACAGTGAGGACAATTAACCAGTGGAACAACTTGCTTCCAGAAGTTGTGAATGCTCCAATGCTGTAAGTTTTAAGAAGAAGCTGGACAACAGTTTGTTTGAAATAGTATAGGGCTTCCAGCTTGAGCAGGAGGTTCAACTAGAAGACCTCCAAGGTCCCTCTCAACTCTATTATTCTGTTATTCTGCCTGTCTGTCTGATATATTATTTCTGCACACTGGCTGGGGAATTCTGGGACTTGAAGTCCACCTGTCTTAAAGTTGCCAAGTTTGAGAAAGGCTATGTATATTTGCTCCAGATCATCTTATGCACTTTTTCTTGTTGAGTTTTTTTTAAGCTCTCAAATCTCCAGCAAGGCAGAGAAATTATTTCTGGTATCTTCTCTTCTATTTCACCAATCTTTTGTTTTTCTAACAGTAGCTGATGCTACTTAAGCCATATGTTGATTAGTCCTTAACAGACAAGTTTCATAGACTCTAATCTGGGAGCCACCCACGAGATTCCCTTGCAAAGGTTACAGAAACTCCATTCAGTATCTGTGTTTTCTGATGGAGCAATATTGCTTGCATTTGTTCAAGAATTCAGAAGTCCCCTGAAGTCCTGAGAAGCTTAGTGGACCTAGGAAAGAAGCTACAGAATTATTCCTTTGTACATGAAATCAAGATTTGCACAAAACTTCCATCTCTCAGAACAGCAGATGTTATAAATTGTTTGTGGGCGGGCATGTGAGATAATTAACCACTGTTGTTTATCAGCAAGGCATTCATAGTTGTTTTTTAAAGCCTTTTTTTTTTGTTTGGGCAATTATACCTGGCAAATATTTTGCAGAGGTTACGGGTGGGCGGATGTACGAGAGAAAGGAACATTTCTGGTCGAAGTAATGCCACACGTGAAAATCCTTCTTTATTTCTTGCATCTTTCTTGCATTACTTCACCAATTGATTTTCTTAATATCTGTGGGAGGTTGACTTTGCATCCGACTTTAACAAAGCCAACACACATTGGGTATCCCTGTTTTTGAATTATAATGTAACCATCTCTATTTTTCAAACCAGGACGTTTCATCGTTAACAAAGAGAACTATGTATTTATGTATTTATATATTTATGTATTTATTAAATTTACTTCTTCCCCATCTCATATAGAAATAGAAATAGAATAACAAGAGTTGGAAGGGACCTTGGAGGTCTTCTAGTCCAACCCCCTGCTTAGGCATGACTCCCAGCAGCTTATAGCATTCAAACTTTCAAACCCTAACAGATAAATATTGATAAGTATTACTGAATTATCAGGGGTTCAAATTTTTTATTTTAGTTTATCAAAAGGTAAAATGCAGAAATAGAAAAAGAAAAATGAAGATAATGGGGGGGACTAGGGGAGGAAAAGGGGAAGAGAAGAAAGCGTAAAGTAGAGGGGAGGAAAGAAAGAAAAAAGCACTGACTTCTAACACCTTTTGGTGCAGTAGAATAAGGTAACCTCAACTTTTTACTTTTATATAAAAATACATAGTAGCTATCTCTATAACATCGAACCTATCTAATCAGCAAAACCCAAATGCAAAATCCTGTTTTTTCCCACCTCAAGCACAAAGTTCAAAAGTAATTTCCAAGTATCTATTCTTTAATCAAACCAGTCATTTTAGAGTACCAATGAATCATGAGCTTTTCTATGTGGTAGCTCAGTCTTCTCGTGCGTGGGGCCTTTCAGGTGTGTTGGACTTCAATTCAGTTCAGACCCAAAGAAGCTTCTTGGATGGGAAGCGAAAGAAAAACAAGGAAGTCCAGTTGCCTCTTGAAAAAAGCATCTTTGGGACAACCATGACCTGAATGATGGAGAATCTCCATAGACTTCAATTCAACTGTGTCCTCCAACTGTCTATGGAGATTCTCGGTCATCCAGATCATGGTTGTCCCAAAGATGCTTTTTTCAAGAGGCAACTGGTTTTTCTTTGAAGACGTTTTGCTTCTCATCCAAGAAGCTTCTTTAGTTGAAAGATCTTCAAAGAAAAACCAGTTGCCTCTTGAGAAAAGCACCTTTGGGGTGTCCTCCAACTGGCTCAGACTTTAGCTAAGTTGGAGATAAATGATCTCCTGAAACCTGGAGAAACATCTTCCCCAATTCCTTCCATTGACTGTGGTGCTTTAGAATGGAATCATTGGCTAATCCTCAAATCATTGGCTAATCCTCAGATGAATCCCAAAGCCACGTGTTAGTTAGTTGTGGGAGAAGAAGGGAAGCCAGCATAAATTTGTCTGATGTAATTGAGTATAAATCTGAGAGTCTTAAGTTGTGTAAGATCATCACAAACTTGCATGAATCTATATCTCCTTCCAGATCACGGTGTGCTGACAATGGAGGAGCACTAACAACGCGGGTTTGGCCCCAGTTAATCATGCACCTTTGGAGAGATTACATAGATACCCAAAACATGTTTAGCAAATACTTGATTGGTTGGAGTATACCAGTTTTCCCGGTGACAGCTGAGAAATGAAAAGCAGCATCAGGAGGAGAAAGAACGCAGGGTTGATCAGATGATTGCTATCTGGCCAGGTGAAGCTGCTGGCAGTTGTGTGTTTACGGAACAGTTTAAAAAGATTTTAATTAATTGTTGAGATTGTATGTGTCAAGAAGTTAACCTACAAAGGCATTTCCGATCAAGCTGCTGGCAATTACAATCCTATGGGTGGAGTACATGCTGAGTGGATTCGGGACCATTGTTTGGAGGGATTTTTCAATCCATCTTTATTGGACTGTGCATTCATTTGTAGCACAAGGCTAAAGCCGCTTTTCCAAATAGTTAATCTGGGAGGAGAACCTATAATCTTTATCATATGATACATGTCATTATTTTAGGCAGAGAGAGAAGTATTGGAGATCTGAATTGGCCAGTCTAGAGAAAAGAAGGACTAGGAGTGACATGAAAGTATTCCAGCCACCATGAGAAAGAGTTGGCAAAACAGCTGGTTCAGTTCAAACTGGATCTGGCCGAGAAGGAGGCTCAGCAGAAGCACCTCACTGAGGACTAGGAGCATAGGCTTTCCGAGCAGAAGGAAGACCTGTGGGAGTGCAAGGCCAGGTACCGGCGCTTGGAGGCTCAGTGGGCTGAGATGGTCAACCAGTTCCAGGTCATGATGTAGTCCCACTGGAACGAGGCCCTCTGTCTCTTTGCCACCAGTGGTGCTTCCCTCCAGTCTTTGCCCAAAGCCCCATACCAGGAGACTGAAGTAGAATTTCTGATCCCCTCCGACCCACACAAAAAGACCTCAAAGGGGGAGACTTTCTGCAGCAACACAAGCATTCATTGCACATATCTGTCCCAGGGGTTGTAATTTGAGGACCCCTGATTTAGTGTAATATAAAAAATGCAAATAATTTTTCTGCGGACCACCAACATTTTCTCATGGACCACCAGTGGTCCACGGACCACCCATTGGTGATCACTGGACCAGAAGAAGACCTCCAATGTCCCTTCCAGCTCTATTCTTACTGTAATTGAATACAATTCTGAACCCAGCCAGCTCTTGCTCCATTCACCAATGTGTGAACCTTTGTACAGAGTTTTTGGCTGAGGAATACTGGGAGCTGAAGTCCACACAACCTGAAATTGCTAAGGTTGAGACACACAGGATAACAGAGTTGGAAGGCACCTTGGAAGTTTTCTAATCCAACCCGCTGCTTAAGCAGGAGATCGGGTACCATTTTAGATAAGTGGTTGTCCAATCTCTTATTAAAAAACCTCCAGCGATGGAGCTCCCACAAGGAGCTCCCTTGGAGGCAAGACGTTCCACAGATTAACTGTCCCAACTATCAGGAAATTTGGCCTTGCTGTAGATCAATGCCATTACTTGGTGCTGAATTAACTGGAGCACTTTTCTACAGAGACCCCCAAACTGATCCTCCATTGTCAATCTATGCTTTTCTTTCCCCTGACTTTGGGATGTTTCCCACACACAGAAGTGGGCTGCTGGGGGTTTGCAGGGGTTCAGGAGAACCTCTAGCTAAGATTCTGTGTAGTTTGGAGAATCCCCAAATCCCACTCTTGGCTGACTACTCCCACCCTGCCCCTCCCCTCCCAGGAGTCCCCACATGGCCTGTTTTGGATGCAGGTAAGTGCAGGGTGGGGAGGTTTCCAGCCTCCAGAGGGCCTCCGGAGCCTGAGGAGGCCATTTTTGCCCTCCCGGAGACTCAAGAAAAGCCTCTGGAGCCCGGGGAGGGCCGTGTTGCAGGAGACCGACTAGGCCACATCCACCGTGGCCACACCCAAACAGCAACCAGGCAGAGAACCCCTTGCTAAAATTTTTGAAGCTCACTCCTGCCCACATCCCAAATTTAGGGTTTAAGATCTGCCTCTGGAAGCCAGGAGAACCGTCGTCGAAGCCAACAGAAAGATTGCTCACTTGATACATTGGGGTTGACATCAGCCTAACTGATTTAATTCACTTGTATCATTTAATGGGCTGAAATTGATCCATCGTTTGACGTTCAAGCAAAGCCAAAGAAAAAGCTCCAGGAAGAACCAACGGCGGGCTACTAGATTAATTTCTAAATGAGTCTGAGGGCTGGGCCCACCAGGAAGCCAAGAAGGAGAACAGGCTTCTTCTTACAAGCTTAGTCCTGCATGCTTAGCTTTTTTCCTCACAACCCACCCCATCTTCCTTCGCCCCCCCCCCCAAACAAGCAGTGTGGTCTTGCTCATTGCTAACACTCCAACCTGAAAGACTTCCAGCCTCTCCCTCTGTTGATCTGAGACACGATCGTAAATCACAAAGGCTTATTTGGCTTCTGGCTGACGAAAGCTCCCGAAGTAATCCTGGCAATCGGGAGGACTTTGCTGTGGGTTCGGGTGTCCTCTCCTGCCCCACACTCTTTCTGCATCTGGGAAGGTGGGACTTTGGGGTTGTGATTTACAGCTCCTCTTTGGTATGTTTTTTTTTTTTTAATTGAGAATTTACATGCTAATTTGTGGCTACACGATTAAGGTTGAGCTTATCTTATGAAGCGATCTAGGAGAGTTGTGGAGAAAACCCTAGGGGTGCATTCTAGCTTTTTCAGCTATCCAAACCAATTGCTTTTGTTTCCAACCTCCTTGTCTTCTTTTTCTTCTCCTTCCTCTTCTTTTTTTTAAAGAAAGAAACAGGAGAGAGAAAGAAAAGTGGCCGAGTCTGGATGCAGTTTGATCTCCCGCTAGAAAGATCAAAGGTCCAGCGACTCGTAAAAGAGTGGTTTGAAAAGCCAAGAGAGGTTGTGCTGTAATTGTAAAAACTAGATGCTCCCACAACGGTAGGCTGCTGTATAAATGACAAACTGTACAATAATCAGAGCTGTTACTCTATCGGGCGCATCTTCACCTGTGCTACATGGATGACTCCATCAACGTGGGTTTATTTAGCAGCTGTGGGAACGTGTAGGGTTACCTCACGTGAGAGGTCGAGTTTCCTAAATTGCAGCCTGCACATTAACTATCTCGGTTGGGGAGGTTTGTAAAAGGTGTCATTAAAACGCACACAACTGTTGTTGCATGTTACACCTTGTAATCACAGAAGTGGGGAAGAAAAACAAACTTGGAAATGTTCTTGCAAAGCACAGAATCTAAATCTACTTAGAGAGATAACCAGGAAGTTGACTTCATAGTCTTTGACTGGAATGGTCCTCCAGAATTAATATGTTACTTTGTCCTGAGGAATCAACTCCCCCACCAAAAAATGTTGATCACCTAAAAGCATCAGTCGAATGAGACAGAAATGGCATAACTTGAGAGAGATCCTATGAACTCTACTGAGATTTAATGAATGTGAAATGGAAAGGAAACCCAGTTTAACTTTTTGCCAACCAGCCTTTGAAGCATAAATCAATTTACTACTTAAAAAAAATAAGAGGAACCCTTGGCTCAGGAGAATATAGAATTATGCTTTAGCAGTGGGTAGATTGTAGATCATAGATGAGATCTGTTTGTAAAAAGTAAAATACAAAAGGAATGGAAGGAAGCAAGCAGTTGTTATTAACCAAGTCTCTTCTCCTCCTCCTCTTCCTCCTCCTCCTCCTCCTCCTTCTCTCTTTCTTTCTTTTCCTTCCTTCCTTCCTTCCTTCCTTCCTTCCTTCCTTCCTTCCTTCCTTCCTTCCTTCCTTCCCTCTTTCTTCCCTTCCTTCCCTTCCTTCCTTCCTTTCCTTCCTTCCTAACTCACTCATTCACTTATTCACTTACTTACTTACTTACTTACTTACTTACTTACTTACTTACTTACTTACTTACTATCTCAGTCCGTAATCTCCCCCATGGTCATATAATTAACTACAGTATTTTAATGACACTCCCTTTAGTCTTTTTTTATTATTATTATTGTTATTGCTACACATCCACTTAAGAGTAATAAATGGTAATCAGCAATTAATCTGCTGGTAGGCAAATATAAGATGCTACATGATGATTTGAAGACATTGGACTGAGTCACTTGCCTAGCATTGTCTTTGTGTGAAAAAAGCTCACTTACAAAATATATATGTGGGAAATGTTCCTGCTGTAATTTGGGATCGGAATCTATGGCAGATTCTCTAGATTTTGTATAGGATGCAATGGCATTGCAAACATCAGAAAGGATCAGCTACAAACTTCTGAAACTGTTCTCCATTCTGTCTCCATCTTCTGTGTTCTGTGTTGGTGAATCTCTATTTGTCCTTCTAGTCAATTTTGACTTTTGGAGCTTTACAGTGGGATCCATGCAAGTTTTCATTCTTTTGTCTTTTCAGGGAACAACAACACATAAATGGTTTGCCAATACCTTCTTTTGTGGATTTGTGCAACTTCCAGAGTAGCCTCCAGCCTTCAGGCTTCCTGGAGAGAGAGAGAGAGAGAGAGATATGTCCGCGAATTAACAAAGAAATGCAATCCTTCCATCCCACCATCCTATCAGAACCTATCCTTCCATCCCCATATCATCTAGTCTCAACTGACTGTGCCTATCCTTCCACCTGTCTTCCATCAGAACTGATGTAGCTTTTTGGATGAGAAGCGAAACTCCTTCCTTCCTTCCTTCCTTCCTTCCTTCCTTCCTTCCTTCCTTCCTTCCTTCCTTCCTTCCTCCCTCCCTCCCTCCCTCCCTCCCTCCCTCCCTTCCCTTCCCTTCCCTTCCCTTCCCTTCCCTTTCCTCCTCCTCCTCCTCCTCCTCCTCCTCCTCCTCCTCCTCCTCCTCCTCCTCCTCCTGACCTGGATGATTGAATATCTCCACACTTACATCCCTGAAGTAAGAACTTCAGTAACAACCTTTCTCGTGAAGTGATGCTTCACTGCAGGAAGTTCTTTTTTTTTCTTTTTTATTAAGCAAACATTAAAAACATTGGAGATAGTATAACCATCCTGGTCTTATCATATCTATACATATTTTTAACATAACAACAAATATAATTACTATTTAACATACATTACTATTTTGTTCTTATATACCTATCCCTTGTCCTCATTTACATATTTGTCTTAATATTATCCAGTATCCATTTTACAAACCCTAATTCTTTTTTGTTCCAACTTCTTTTCTCCTTTCCAACCATTGGTTCACTTTGTTCCAGATTTTATAGTATTCTGTCTCGTCCTTGTTTTTGAGTTCTAGTGTCAACTTGTCCATTTCTGCACAAGTCAAAATTTTCTTTATTATTTCTTCTTCCAGGGGAGTTTCTTCTTTTTTCCAGTATTGTGCATAAACCATTCTTGCCACTGTTCAGCAGCATTAATGTGTAGCATTAAGTATATCAATTCTTTGCTATATTTTTCTTTTGTGATTCCTAATAGGAATAATTCTGGCTTCAGGTCTATGTTTTGGTCCAATATCTCCTACAACCATACCTTAATCTGGTGCCAAAAATCTCTGGCTTTCTTACATAACCACCACATGTGATAGAAAGTTCCTGACACTAAATTGCATTTCCAACATTATGGTGATAAATTCCTGTTTATCTTTGCTAATCTTGTGGGCGGGAGATGCCACCTGTAAAACATTTTATGTAAATTTTCTTTGTATGCAATGGCTAATGTTAGTTTTCTGTTTCTCTGCTATAGATAAAGGTAAAGGTTCCCCTCGTACATATGTGCTAGTCATTCCCGAATCTAGAGGGTGGTGCTCATCTCCGTTTCAAAGCCAAAGAGCCAGCGCTATCCAAAGACATCTCCGTGGTCATGTGGCCAGCATGACTAAACGCCAAAGGAGCACGGAATGCTGTTACCTTCCCACCAAAGGTGGTCCCTATTTTTCTACTTGCATTTTTTACGTGCTTTCGAACTGCTAGGTTGGCAGAAACTAAAACTAAATTGTAAGACAACCAAAATCTGAGATGGACGTCTCTAGAAACTGAATAAATAAATACATTAATACATAAACCTTCACCATTTAAACACTTGTATAGAAGTAAAGGGACATGGTGGCTTAGTGGCTAAGACACTGAGTTTGTCGATTGAAAGGTCAGCAGTTCAGCTGTTCGAATCCCTCATGCCACGTAATGGGGTGAGCTCCCGTTACTTGTCCCAGCTTCTGCCAACCTAGCAGTTTGAAAGCTCATAAGAAATGCAAGTAGAAAAATAGGGATCACCTTTGGTGGGAAGGTAACACTGTTCCTTGTGCCTTTAGCATTTGGTCATGCCGGCCACATGACCATGGAGATGTCTTCAGACAGTGCTGGCTCTTCTGGCTTTGAAATGGAAATGAGCACCGCCCCCTAGAGTCAGGAATGACTAGCATGTATGTGCAAGGGGAACCTTTACCTTTACCTTATAGAAGTAATGACCTCTATTTTAGTGCAGGGCAGGGGTGCAATGCTCCCGAATCGGACCAGATCACCCGGTCCGGTAGCAGTCTTGGCTGGTAGTTCAGTGATCTGGTAGCGATGGCAGAGCAAAGCTCCACCCACCCATCCGGGTTTCATTACTTCCTGGTTTTAACCAGGAAGAAAAGTGTTTTTTTACCTTCTGCACATGCGCAGAAGGTCTGCACGCACATGTGACACACATGGCACATGAACTTCCGAAGCAGTAAGGAAGGTAAGTAGATTTCACCCCTGGTGCAGGGGTATCTCCACTCAGGACTCTGGTAGTAAGGAAATATCAAATTCCAGTGTTGCACCACTGTGCACAGGCTCCACCCTTTTTCTATTGGTGTCATACTATCTCACGCATAAACAACACTGGTGAAATTCTGTGTCACAATACCCCTAACACTGCTTTCATAATTTTGCAGAGATCTCTGTTTGGGCGGGATCGCTCCTCCCAATGCGTCTTAGCATTTGGCACGAAACTGAATTTTCTAATATGAAACAAGAGGAAAGTTGTTAAACAAACAAGCTGTCACGTTAGCTGGAGTTAATCTGCTTAATTTGTCATTCATTGAATTTAATTCACATTTATTTTTTCACTTCGGCTCTCTTTGGATGTATTCTTTGGCGTGTCAAAGAATAATAATAGCACCTATTCTGAAATAGCTGTTCACACCTGCCCTTTATGCTTGTAAGAAATGTGCTGCATTCTACAATTATTTCAGCTGCTTTTAATAATAATAATAATAATTTTAAAATGCATGGGTTTCCCTGTGGCATTCACTGTGAAGTGAAAGGTGAACTTAGAAGTAGGAGAGCAAGAGTCTTGAAGATTTTGAACTTTGGTGTTTTGAACCTTGGTATTGGAGAAGAAGCTTGAGAAGAATATGGACAACCAAGTAAACAAAGAAATGGACCATCAAAGAAATCACCTCAAAATTCTCACTTGAGGCACACATGAGCGGGCTGAAATTATCATATTTTGGATACACAATTTCTCACCCCTATAGGTAAGAAAGATGGAAGGAAAGAGAAGAAGACCAGCCACAAAATGGATAGACTCAGATATACTAGGTTGCACCTTTGGAAGATACATAAGGTACATAAGTAAAGGAGAAGGAGATGGGGAAAGAGGAGAGAAGGAGAAGGAGAAAAAGAAAGAGAAGGATATGGAGTCAGAGAGAAGGAGAAGGAATGAAGTCAGAGAGAAGGAGGAGAATGAAAAGGAGATGGAGTCAGAGAGAAAAAGAAGGAGAATGAAGGGAAGGGAGGTGAAGTCAAGGAAGAGGACATTGAAAGATGACATTGGCACAGAACATCTTGGAAGAAAATCTATCTATGTTGTCACTAAGAGTCAACTTGATGGTACCCAATTAAGTAAAGGAAAAGGAGAAGGGGGAAGAGGGGAGAAGGAGAAGGAGAAAAAGGAAGAGAAGGATATGGAGTGAGAGAGAAGGAGAACAAAAAGGAGTTGGAGTCAGAGAGGAGAAGGAAGAGAAGGAGAATGAAGGGAAGAGAGGTGAAGTCAAGGAGAAAAAGAAGAGGGAGAAAGAGGAGAAGAAGAAGGAAGAGGCAGTGAATCTAATGATTAGTATTCTCTGATTCTGACATCAAACCTCCTGCTTAAACTTAGGAACATCATTCTCTCAGCTGGGTCTACATTGCTAGACTGCTGGTAGTATCAAAAAAGATACACTTCCCTGCAGAGACCCAAAAAACAACGTTGTGCTCCCAAAACTACGTTGACTTCTGTGGACCTGCACTGAACAATCATTTAGACAGCCTCCTGCTAGACAGATCCTGATAATTCCGCAGCCAATGGCTATTGGGTTGGTGGTCCAAAATATTTATGGGAGGGCCAATCCAGTAGACCCTGAACAAGAATTCTTGTTCAGAGAACTTTTGTTCAGGAACTACCAAGGTATGCCTACGCCTTTTTGTGCATTCCATGGGTGTGTATCATGTTACCAGAAAGAACTGACATTCAGATGTCTTAAATTCATTGTCTTTTTTTTTTCCCCAGCACATACCTCACTTGAAGCTGTTCAAATACAGGAAGAGAGAAAAGAACTATTTACAATGTTCACAGGGCAAGGTATTAATTAATCTTCCCCCTGTACAGTTTCTTTGTGATGTAGAGCAAGCACTGACAGTGTTGGGTAAACAAGAAGATTAGCATATTTGCAAACTGGTCTAAGTTACTTTGATCAGTTGATCTTTCCTTGTATGAGACCAGCTCGGAGGCACCTCCTTTTCTTGTTTCTCCTTCTTTCGTGGGACAAAAATCGGTAATCCTTTTTACACTGTTCTCAGATCCATATTTACCGTTTCCAACTTGTCTGGGGCCAGCTACAGCTCTGTGAGGTTTTGGAGTTTGTTCAGCTAGCTTCTTTCTTTTCTTTTAATTCTCGTTGGGGTGGGGGTGGGGGTGGCTGACTTGATGATTCAGGTTTAGTTTGGATTGGTTTGCTCTGTCAAGCAACATTCCAAAGAAGTACAAGGAACTAAATGGATAAGCCTTAAATGAGGCAAATTCATGATAAAGCAAACCAGAACTGTTGATAGCCAACAGTGGGAAGAGGATGATGAAAAACTGTTAACTGTATTTAGACTTATATTCCCTCCCTCCCTCTCTTCCTAATAACAAAATAACAGAGTCGGAAGGGACCTTGGAGATCTTCCTGCTCAGGCAGAAAACCCTACCATTTCAAACAAATAATTGTCCAATCTCTTCTTAAAAACCTCCAATGTGGGAGCACTTACAGCTTCTGGAGGCAATCCATTCTACTGATTAATTTTTTTCACTTTTGGGAGAACAATTCCTTCCTTCCTTCCTTCCTTCCTTCCTTCCTTCCTTCCTTCCTTCCTTCCTTCCTTCCTTCCTTCCTTCCTTCCTTCCTTCCTTCCCTTCCCTTCCCTTCCCTTCCCTTCCCTTCCCTTCCCTTCCCTTCCCTTCCCTTCCCTTCCCTTCCTAAAATACAAATGGCTCTCGGAACACGGATTTGCATCCAGCGGTAGAGTGTTTTGATTTGCAGCTAAGTGCCATTAAAAGCTCATCAACTTGCTTAACCTATTTTCAACAGTCCAGACTTTTTAAATTAGGACACATTCCCTGCTGTTATTCAGGGTAAACAAAAGCAAATTGAAATGCAGTTGAGTTCACATGTCTTCAAGTTGCAAAGTCCTGCTCTCTATGTATAGGAACGTGATGGGACAATTCCAGGATTCCTAATCTCTAATTTGTCCAAAAGAACATTTACTCCCTTTTTTTTCAGCTAGTAGATCTGGTTCGGATAGAAACAGATGTTTGAATATTCAACAAGATGCTTTCTTGATAATTCTAGTAAAAAACCTGCAGCTAAACCAGTTACAAGAGTGATACAATTCATATATGGCTAAGTAAGCTTTGTTTACAACAGTCTTGTACAAACCATCAAAAGTTGTCAACAGCAGTAGATCCAGCAAGCCTACATTAAGAGTAGCCTGACTATCTCTTTATCTGCCAAAAACAGAAGATAAAAAAAAAAAGATTGTATTTTGGGAAAGCATGGTTTCACAACTTGGCTATGATAGAAACAATTTCTTTCTTCCCAGGAAAGTGGTGTGAACGTGTTTAGAAGGGCTGAGCATTTGCAAAGCCTGACTTACACACAGCCCAAAATGGGGAGCGACTTGGCAGAGACATCCATAGCCTCCCACAGTTGTCCTGAGACACCCTCTGATTAGGATTCTCCCCTTAGTAATTTCAGTATTAGGCAGGGACACCTGTTGATTGTGTGCACGATGGAAGCTGTGGTAGCCCACATGCATAACAGCATTTTTCACATTATTTGGGCCCCTCCTCTCATTGTTGCATCAAAGCGACAATCAACTCAAGACATTCTTCCCGTTTAGTATCCACTCATCAACTATATCTGGATCGGTTGATACCATCAGCTCAATCCATGATTCCTGGATTGTCCCACTGCTAAGTTCAAGTGGGAAAGATGGAGTTGCATGTTTTGGGACAAAATGTCCACAGAAATGTGTGGCATTTGAGGTCTCTCATAAACAAAAATAGAACTACGTTTTGGCTTATACACAGATGATGAGAAATTGTCTTTGAAATGTCCTACATGATGGATATGTAATGTATGTATTGGAGATATTTTTTTTTGCAGATAATTTTTCTTTCTTTGAATAATAAAAGTCTTTCCTACTCAGTTCCCTCAAATGACATTGTCGATGAAATGCTTTATATCTTATTCTGTGATAGATAGATAGATAGATAGATAGATAGATAGATAGATAGATAGAGACAGACAGACAGACAGACAGACAGACAGACAGACAGACAGATAAATAGATAGATAGAGTGGGGATATAGCTAAAAACTCAGCACCCTCTCTTTGAGTACCCACAATTTTGCACATTCCAAAGACACAACTGATAACAGCAAAACAGGAAGAAGACAAAGAGAAAACCACAAAGTTTTAAGAACTCAAACTCCTAGAAAGGTACAAATGGAGTATTTTTTCCCCTTCTCCCAGGAACCTTCATTTCCTCTTTGGACATCTTTTAACAGCAGCTTGAGGTTATTATTTGGGACTCTGATTTTGTTTTTCCAATAGTGAATTCCCTGCCATTAGGAGTTTAGTGCTGGTTAGTTGTCTTTGGCGGTTTGATGTTGCCCTTTTAAAAGTCGGCTTAGCCTTATCATTCCGTTTCCATGCGGTTCATATTTCACCCCTCCGGTGTCTTTAGATGTTTAATACACGGGACACAAATTTAGGCTGCCTGTTTGTTTATATTAGCGGGACCTCTTTCCTCCGCTCAACATTCTCAAATGTTCTCTGGTTGGAGCAAAGTTATCTAATGTAATCCACTCTTCTCTTAAGAGGGATATTCCACTTTGTTCATAAGCGCATAACATAACTCTAGTCCCCGGTGATTTCGTTGTGAAATGAAAACCCAGACACTCATCCAGATGTCTTAGAAGATAAGGGCAGGCCTAATCCTTCTGTCACAGAGGACTTCAGGAGTAGAAATTCACCTATACATCATCACATCCTTATTAGCTTGGACCATTACAATCCCAAGACAAACATTTTCCACTGGTCCCGCGCTGAAGCTTAGCAGTGTTAAGAAAACAGCCTCTGGCAAAAGTGTTATTTTAGGCTGAAACAAAAGTTGACATGAATGGCAATAGAAACAGAGCAGTATTGTTTTCCTTTTTTTCGGGGCAAACCTATAACTAGTCTTAAATGAAAATCCAAGGCACCTTTAGATGTAAAAAGGCCCTCGCTCCCGAGATGGGCTGATCAGATGTCAGGAGGCTCCCTTTGTGGGTTCGAATTCCAAAGCCCCTTGTCTTAAGCAGTTGGGATGCATGAAGTGGGGGGGGGAGGGGAGACAATTAAGTCCGGAGAAGCTGAAAGCTCCCTCTGATTAAAACCCGAGATGCTGATTGACTTTGAAAGAGGGGAATCCCTTCCAGTTCAAAGAGAGGCAGAGAGAGGGGAAAAGTTAGAGGGGCATCTGTGACATTCCCGGGAAATTTGAGAAACCTTGAGGGAATCTGCAGAGAAAGGGGTGTTTGGGAAGAACAGCAAACCTTGTCTCAGTCATAGAGAGATAGATTTTCTGCACTCTGGAAAGAGTGCAGAAAAGAGCAACGAAGATGATTAAGGGACAGAAGGCTAAAACATATAAAGAAGGGTTGCGGGAATTGGCTAGTCTAGAGAAAAGAAGGACTAGGGCAGTGGTGAAATCCAATTTTTTTTTACTACCAGTTCTGTGGGCGTGGTGGATGTGGTGTGGCTTGGTGGGCATGGCATGATGGGCATGGCAGGGAAGGATACTGCAAATCTCCATTCCCTCCCCACTCTGGGGCCAGCCAGAGGTGGTATTTGCTGGTTCTCCGAACTACTCAAAATTTCCACTACTGATTCTCTGGAACCTGTCAGAACTTGCTGGATTTCTCCCCTGGACTAGGGGGTGACATGACAGCAGTGTTCCAGTATTTAAGGGGCTGCCACAAAAAAGAAGGGTCAATTTATATTCCAAAGCACCAGAAAGCAAGACAAGAAGCAACCGATGGAAACTAATCAAGGAGAGAAGCAATTTAGAACTAAGGAGAAATTTCCTGGCAATTAGAACCATTCATCAGTGGAACAACTTGCCTGCAGAAGTTGTGAATGCCCCAAAACTGGAGGCTTTTAAGAAGAGATTGGACAACCATTTGTCTGAAATGGTTTAGGGTTTCCTGCCTAAGCAGGGGGTTGGACTAGAAGACCTCCAAAGTCCCTTCCAACTCTGTTATTCTGTCATTTCTGGTTCCATCCATCATTTTCTGCCCAGTTTTAGTTAGTTTGCAATTGTATTTTGAAGGTTGGTTCCATCTATTCCAGCTATGGACATAATCTCTTATCAGAGGATGGAGACTCAAAGGCATCTCCAGTTGTATTTCATAAATGAAGTTGCCATAGAGTTGTCCATTTATTTGTTGAGGTTCCTCAAGTCAATCCTGCCTAGCCTTTAGACTTTCTAGTATTAATTTTTGCTTACCTCTCAGGATCTTTATCAATTCCAACTTGTCCTTAATATGAAATTTTAGTCTCAGCTCTCTTGAGCATTGAGCAGCCGAACATCTCATACACTGAGATACCCTACTAGCTCAACCAACCACTGCCAGAAGCTTTGTCCCAAGTAGAGTAAAATGTCTCTTCTTCTCTCTCCCCCTCCAACTACTTGGTTCTTTGAACCCCATCCCTCATCTCTTTCTCATTCCACAGCCAAAGAAACAGGCTAGTCCTTGTGAGATCTGCCTCTCTAATAATTTTCTTGGTGTAAATTTTGTGTCGACTTAATCTGACCCTCAGGACTCTTTAACAGATTAACAGATTAACAGATTAACAATTTATAGGTCATCTAGTCTAACCCCCCGCTGAGACAGGAGACCCTACACCATTTCTGACAAATGGCAGTCCAATCTCTTCTTGAAAGTCTCAAGTGATGAAGTTCCCACAACTTCTGTTCCATTGATTGACTGTTCTCACTGTCAGAAAGTTCCCCCTCATTTCTAGGTTAAACCTCTCCTTGGTCAGTTTCCATCCATTATTCCTTGTCTGTCCTTCAGGTGCTTTAGAAAATAGCTTGACCCCCCTCCTCTCTGTGGCAGCCCCTCAAATATTGGAAGACTGCTATCATGTCTCCCCTGGTCCTTCTCTTCACTAGATTAGCCATGTCTAGTTCTTGTAACCATTTTTCACATGTTTTATCCTCCAGTCCCTGAATCATCTTGATTGCTCTTCTCTGCACTTTTTCTAGGGTCTCAACATCTTTTTTATAGTGTGGTGACCAAAACTGGATGCACTGGATGCACATTAGGTGTGATCTTACTAGGGCTTTATAGAGTGGTATTAGTACCTCACTTGATCTTGATTGTATCCCTCTGTTAATGCAATTTAGGATTGCGTTGGCTTTTTTTAGCTGCCGCTCCACACGGCTGGCTCATATTTAGCTGATTGTCCGCTAAGACGCCAAGATCCCTCTCACAGTCACTGCTATCTTTAGCTTGTAAGGAGATTGCCCAGCCTGTCCTTTGTGCGTGAAAAGTTGCATAATGTTTAACAGAGATGACTTTATCAAACCATCCATTCAACCTTTCGTCTTGACCCTGGTTAGAATCTCTGTTTAGATTTGCTTTCATTCCAAGAAGCCCCCTTCTCTAATTGAAAACATTGGCCCCACAGGCATTTTCTGGATTTCTCTATTTAGTTGACAGTAGAGATGAAGGAGAGAGGCATCACTGTCTTGTTATCCAGATGACAACTCCAAGGATTGTTTCAGGCTTTCTTCTTCTTCTTGTCAGTCTCTCAACACTGGGTAGTTGTTCTACAGATTTGCTCCATGCAGAACTGGATCAAAACGTTTTGCTGAGGTAAAACAGGACGACGCCTCCTCCTTCCAGCTGAATTTTTCTTTAGCGTTCATGACAGTTTTGGAACACAACAAGAACATCTTGAGGTGGTTTAGGACAGGCTTTGTGGCACATAAATTTCTTTTGTGATACTCCTGCTGTCGCCTCTCAGTAGCTCTTGTTGTTGAGGGAACACATTATCGGCCTAATAGTAGGGGTGGCGGTGGCTGTAGATTTTCATCTTTGGGGATGAAAATTTAGAAACTCTAAAGCAGTGGTTCCCAACATGGGGGAAATTTAAACCTTGTTTAAACCAAGTTAATGGCCTTTTAGGCTTCCTCCACGTGAGTAGAGTTCACTTTTTGAGTAAAGTAAGAATTATATGTCACGGGGGGAGGGGCATCAGAATTTTAGAGATGCTTAGGTGGGACATGGACTAAAAAGGTTGGGGACCACTGGTCTAAAGCAATCAGCAGTGATCAACTACAGAAAGGCAGCACCGATCTATTGGCTTGTTTTATAGCCTTTATTTATATAGCCTAAATGAACTTATTACCACAGTTCATTTAGTGACCATTCCAAGCTACAACAGCTCTGGAAAAAAGTGACTTATGACCGTTGGAGTTTCCCAGGCTCATCAGATCATCTTTTGGGATCTTCTGACAAGCCAAATCAATGGGGAAGCCAGATTCATTTAACAACCTTGTTACTAACAACTAAGGTGATTCACTTAACAACCGTGACATAAAATAGGGCAAAATTCTCTTAGCAACTGTCTCACTTAACAACAGAAATGTTGGGGCTCAATTGTGGTCAAACGTCAAGGACTATCTGTATATATATAAAGTCTGCTCTTCCAATTATCCAATTATCTAAATGGATAACCTTCATAAAGAGACCTGACCAGTGGTGGGTTTCAAATTTTTTTACTACCGGTTCTGTGGGTGTGGCTTGGTGGTCATGGCATTGTTTGGTGGGGGTGGCTTGGTGGGCATAGCAGGGAAAGGATACTGTAAAATCTCCATTCCCACCCCACTCCAGGGGAAGTTTACTGCAAAATCTCCATTTCCTCTCGATCAGCTGGGACTCAGGAGGCAGAGAATAGATGGGGGCGGGGCCAGTCAGAATTTTACTACCGGTTCTCTGAACTACTTAAAATTTCCACTACCAGTTCTCCAGAACTGGTCGGAATCTGCTGCAACCTACCTCTGGACCTGCCTATATGTAGAATTGGTGGAATCCTCAATATTTTCTGTCTATTCTGAGAAATACCCATGGTCAATTTGAGAAAATTCAAAACCTTTGAAAGGGTGGCGATGAAAATTTAGAAACTCCGCCTCAAGCAATCAGCAGGGATTAAATTACAGAAAAGCAGTACCAATCTGTTTGTTTGTTTATATCCTTTCTCTGGCCATAAATTCTGCTCTTCCAATTACCCAATTATCTAAATGGATAACATTCATAAAGAGACAAGACTATATGTAGAATTGGCAGAGGCCTCAATATTTTCTGTCTATTCTGAGAAATACCCAGGGTCAATTTGAGAAGAAACAAAACCTTTGAAATGGTGGTGGACCAAGGTTTAAATACTTGGAGTTCTTCATGACATACATGTTCTTCCGGGTCTTCTTAAAGCCAGAAAAACAACAATAAAAGGATTACAATGTCTGATTCCGCCTCCTTTGTGGTTTGAGTATTCATAGTCTTGGAGGTGAAGAAAAATGTTGTAGGCCACATGTTTCCTGCTTTAGACTTCTTCCCATTCAAATGGAGAGGTATAATTAACTTAATGATTCATTAGCATCCGCCCCATGTTCTACTACTTTATATAAGCACTTAGGAAACCAGAGTGACTATCTTTCAAATTAGCATGTGGGAAAAGTTCCTCTACTCATTCAAATTGTTGCAATAGCTTCTATCAAAGTAAATCACGAGAGGACAATCAAAATTTGATTGGATTAGGTATTGTTTAGCTTCTGTTCTATTCTGTTCTATTAGGGAACTTCCATACTTTGTAGGTTTCTCCCTTTCCCCCAAGTTCTGGTTTTCTTCATTTCTTGTGAGGAAATTTTGAGCAGTATCCTTTCAGTAAATGGTGATCTCTAATCACATCCACGTATTATCTTATATGTGGGCTAGGACACCTTGCTCAGGGAAATTATGTACCAACGTAACGAAGAAGCTACATTGGCATTCAAAACCAAAGAGGTATTTGAGGGTTCAATAAATGGAAGGATCAGACCAGAGATGCTTCTGGTGTCAGAACATGATCAAAATTATTTATTTATATATTAAGAAGATTTGAGGAGCTGCCCAACTCACTCACGGTGATTCTGGGTAGCTTACAGAAAACCCCAAATTCAAAAGCCAATAAAGCTGTACATCACCCTCAGGTCCCTAGGTCAACTGTCAAAACTATAACTTCAGGATCTTTTGAAAGAGTATCAAGGTAGGGGCCGGTCTTATCTCTGTAGTGATGATGCACCACATAAAGGGGACTATCACAAAGAAGGCTCTTCTCTTCTTTTTGGTCCCACTAAGTGAACTTTCTTAAAAGAGGGGACCCATAGCACCCCCTGCCTCCCCATTCTGGTCGGTTGGATAGATATAACTGTGGTCCTTCAAATAACTTGGTACCACCTTTGTAGAACTCTGAATTAAGTGAAACATTTGACAGTCATGCTGTCACCTGAAGCCGATAGCTATAGGAAAAGATCAGGCTGAGCCTGAGGGAGGAGTAAAACGTATTATCAGTTTGGAGTCCCTTCACACTCAAATTCAAATCCAGCCCACCTTGAATTCCATTGACTCTTATCTCCTGCAAATTTGCCTTGACCATTAGTAGTTCAGATTCTTGTAGAGAGATAGCACGGAATAAACTCATAATCATTTGAACAACTCTGGTTCCCGATTTCTTGCGCCTGACAATCGCTCTCCTATCACGGTTTTGAGAAGATCATCCAAGTGACAGTTCCCTAATTTAGCTATCACAGGACCCATGTTTCAAGAGCTAAAACATCTTCATCACATGAAGTAGGGAAAAGGGATCATTCAAGGTGATGACATTGTTCCAAGCCAAAGGAGTCCAAGTTTTCTGGATAAAGCTTGTACGAACAAAAGCTGGACCATATTTTTAGCATCGCAAAAACAGAAGAGGAGATATAAATTTTTAATGCGCCTGGATTAGCATAAAGGCTTAGGTTATTTTCAGTAGCTTAAAACACACACACACACAAACCAAACCAATTATTGCTTTGGGATGTTTGTAGATATGAAAACATGTACTTCCATGTAACAAGCCAAACAGCTTCACGTTCTCTTCCATCCATTTGGTTGGAGAGAAGTCTATAATTGGCATAATAACATACCTTGTATTAAAACTATTCTTGTCTAATGTAACAAAGGACATCCCATATTAGGTCACATTTATTCTTTCATTCTCTGACACAACAAATGGACTTAATTAGGACTTTCTGCTGGCATTTGGCATTTCGCAACTGGCGAATTTTTGTTTCGGAGCGGAACACTGAAATATTTCCAGGCAGAAAAAGGAAAAAAAAAAAAAACCCCACACTTAAATAAGAAATAGGAGTTTTAAATAAATATTGATTAGATAATAATTAAAGTTATCAATTACTGTCAAAGTTAAATGACAGATTATATAAGCATAATGTAAATATATGTAACTACCTTGTTTTCCCCCAAATAAGACATCCCTTGATAATAAGCCCAATCGGGCTTTTGAGCGCATGGCAATAAGGCCAAGTTCTTATTTCAGGGTTCAAAAAAAAATAAGACAAGGTCTTATTTTGGGGAAAACATGGTAGTATGGTTAAAATGACTGTTATAGTTGTTATAAAGGATAGAAAGGTAAAGTAGAAGAGCGAATTACAAAAGCAGAATACACATGCCAACACTGAAGGCTATAAAAATGTGATGCATTATGTTTGTCTTGTTTTTTATTGTTTCCCTCCCTGTATTTTCTATTTTTAAAGGTGAAAAATGCTTAATAAAAACCATTTTTTTTAAAAAAAACACACCAATAGTGCTTTTTCCTCCTTCTCCAAAACCTTATCTCTAATTTACATAGGCATCATTGGTTATATCTAGGAAACTACTAAAAGCGGGGGTTTTTTGAAAAAAAAAACAATTAAAGGAATCAAATGATTGACTTCCTCTAGATTTCTCCCAAACCAATGCTAATTAATATTGCCCCCCCCCTTTTTTTAATGGCCTGGCAAGAAGGTACCATTTAAACAAATCAATTATGAATGATTTTTCTCCGTGTAAACATTTAAACAGCCTGAGGGCTAGCTGAATGTAAAAGAACTGTTCTAGAAAATGACAGACTATCTGAAGGTCAGGTTATCACCATTAATGATGGCAGGGCACTAACAAAGTGTCTGCTTTTGGGTGGTAGAATTTCCTTAAAGACTAAACAAAATGCTACCGATAATGACAAATAGATCCCCACAAAAAAAAAATTACCAAAAAAAAAAAAAAGGCAATTTGTCCAGTAATGATTGGATAAAATGGATGACTTTAATGGTGCTTAACTTTTGAAGCACTTCAAGGGAGCAAGATGTAGAATATGAGAATGGATGCCTGGATGCCTGCAGCTGCTGTGTTTTTCTTGGTCCCCTTAGATTTCAGGGGGACATTTGCTTTACTGGGAGAGCAAGTGGGCAGAGCAAGTGGGACTTTGAGACTTGGAATCAATCTCCGGAGATGATCAAGGTAATCCCTTGACAAGAAGATCCTCCTTCAGTTGGAAAAAGAGAAAGCGTGAAATGCTGCTCCAATGCTGGTAGAAGATGGATTGGGATAATATGAAAGAGGGTCCTTTCTCTGAGCTTGGTTTTTTTTTTCTTCCTTGCAAATGTTTCATTAACCCGAACTAGGTATAAACTAGCAACTAGCATTGATTATGTTACCTAGTTTGGGTAATGAAACATCTGCCAGAAAATCACCAAGCTCAGAGAGCACCAAGGACCTGATAGTCCTCCTCCTCTTCCTTGTCCACGTCCTCCTCCTCGTCGTCGTCCTCCTCCTCCTCCTCCTATTCCTTTTCCTCCTCCTCCTCCTCTTCCTCCTCCTCATCATCCTCCTCGTCGTCGTCCTTCTCCTCCTCTTCCTCGTCCTCGTCTTCCTCCACCTCGTCCTTCTCTTCCTCTTCCTCCTCCTCTTCCTCTTCCTCTTCCTCTTCCTCTTCCTCTTCCTCATCCTCGTCCTCATCTTCCTCCGCCTTGTCCTCCTCCTCCTCCTCCTTCTCCTCCTCCTCCTTCTCTTCCTCCTCCTCGTCCTCGTCTTCCTCCTCCTCCTCCTCCTGCCTCCCAGCACTGATGGTGTTACCCAGTTTAAGTAATGAACTGTCTGCCAGAAAATCACCAAGCTCAGAGAGCACCAAGGACCTGATAGTTCCCCTCCTTCTTCTCTTCCTGCCTTCTAGCATGGATTATATTACCTAGTTTGAGTAATGAAACAGCTGCAAGAAAAGCACCAAGTTTAGAGAGCACCAAGGACTCCACAGTTGTTGTTCCTCCTCCTCTTCCAGCCTTCCAGCATTGATGATGTTATCCAGTTTGAGTAATGAACCATCTGCAGGATAACTATCAAGCTCAGAGAGCACTGAGGACCCGACCTTCTCCTCCTCTTCTGCCAGAACTGAAGAAGCTTCTTGGATGGGGAGCAAAATGTCTTCAAAAAAACAAAACCATGAAAGTCTAGTTGCTTCTTGAAAAAAAAAGCATCTTTGGGACAGGCGTTATCAGATATCTTCACACACCTGGTATGTCTTCATCCATCCATCGATCTTCCATCCATCCATCATCCATCCACTCTCACATACACAAACAACGAGAGAAAAATTTACATTAGAAAAAGTAAATCAGGTGCTATGATTGTTTGACACATCTCCTGGAACAAGGATTATTTGTGTAATTTCCTGAAAAAGAAAGCTGAAAATCAAGACTGGGAATTACTAAGCACAATGACATGATTTAATCATTTTGGTGTTTATGATCTAGAATATCCAGCTCTGCTTAAGCTATGTACTACACTGTTACTACTAATTGTTATGAAAAGGATGGGAGGAAAAAACCCAGATATTTGATTATAATAAGCAGTATACAGTAGTTGGAAATTGGGTTGGTTTTTTTTGGTATGGTGATTTGTTGATGGAAAATCTCAGAAGAAAACAGGTTTTTTTTTTTTAATTCCTCCTCTTTTTTTGGCTTCATCTGCATTTAAAATCATAAAAAAATATCAAAGGAAGATTTTTTTTAAAAAAAAAGCTGCGATACAATGACATAAAGACGCAAAGTTACGATTACATGAGGTCATTGTTCACTTTTGCCAATCCGCAAAACAAAATAAAATAACAGAAATGGAAACCTCACCCATGCCTCTATAAATTTATTTTCTATGGCATCAGTTTCAGTGGTATATTTGTAATATGTCAGTTCAGCTTGACAGACGGATGGATTTCCAGCTTCCCTGGAAACGGTGGTGAAAATTCTGCCATTAATGGGCAATTGTCTTCTTTTCATTCTTTAATAAATGATAACACTGCTGAATTTTTTCCTGAAAGATTCTGGCTGATGGGCCAAATTTCTGCTGGTGATGCAAATGTTTGCTCTGAGGAAAAATAAAGTAGTTGGGACAATTTTTCCCCCTCCTTAATTCTCTCTATATTAAATAGCTTTCTCTTCTCTGGTGATTCATCTTCTGTTTCTAGACTCGTGTTGGGCTTCATCCTGTTAATAATTTCTTTGAAGCTGGTCTATTTTATTATGTTGTCTGAGTTGTATTCTGGATTTATTTTATCCCCGCAGCTTAGGGGCTGGGTTGGGATTTTGTGAAGTTTTGAGGATGAGAAACAGTCTTAGGATCAGATTAAGTTCAAGTCCAACTGTGTAATGTATTGTGTCATTATTTATTAGCAAAACATATACAGCAGCCTAAATTATATACAATAGGCAGATAAGGACCAGAAAGATTATATATATGTAATGCACTCCCAAACGTCATAATGCTATCCTTTCAAAATTAAAATGATCACTCCATCTCAGCCAACTCCTCCTCCTCCTTCTTCTTCCTCCTCCTCCTCCTCCTCCCTTCTTCTCCTCCTCCTCCTCTTTCTCCTCTTTCCTCCTCCTCCTCCTCCTCCTTTTTCCTCCACCTCCGAATTCTCATCATTGAGGTGAAGAGTTGACAAAACTAGAACTCACCATCTCCTGGTGATTGTCCCAGAGTCAATCAGATGCTTTCGTGCTTAAGATTAGGGACTAGAACTCATCTTCTCCTAGTGATTGGCCCAAAGTCATTCAATGGGCTTTCCTGCTAAGGAAAGTAGGACCTGTCTCTTGGTTTCTAGCCTAATGCCTTCGCCACTAGACCAAAGAAGGAATAATTCTATTTGTGAACCAAGAGAATAGAGTGTCGTATCAGTAGTCGAGATTCAGAAGATGAAGGAATAGCCAGCGTCAAAGCATCCAGGAAATCAAACAAAATTTCAAGATTCAAGGCCAGGCAGTTACAGCAGAACCTTCGACATGTCCCACCATTCTTATTAGTAATTTTAAACCAGACACTTGGAGCCTCCACCCTAATTTATCAACCCCTGATCAGCTCTGGGTTATTTGGCACCAGTCACCTACTCCCTATTTACTCACAAGCAAGTGGGTCCTCCCAGGTGGCTCTCCCAAGCAATCAGACACTCCACCACTCTGCCTTTGGCTCTCCCCAGAACGTCATCAGTGCTCTGGTAGATCTGGAGGCTGGATCGCTGGGGCTGAGTCAGAGACTGGGTGGAGGACTTTTAACAGAGTTCTGGAAGTAGTTCCTGTGCAATCCTTCCAGCTCCTCTTTCTGCAGACTCTTCTGAAAAGACCACTGGTTAACAGAATAACAAAGTTGGAAGGGACCTTGGAGGTCTTCTAGTCCAACCTCTCTGCTCAGGCAGGAGACCCTATCCCATTTCAGACATGTGGTTGTCCAATTTCTCCTTAAAAACATACAGTGGTGGAGCACCCACAACTTCTGGAACCAAGATGTTCCTCTGTTTAATTGCTCCAACTGTCAAGAAGTCTCTCCTTAGTCCTCCAGTCCCCATGGGAGTTGAAGTTCAACCTTTCAGTGAGGATTGTGTGACACAAGGTGGATCTTGGGGCAAGGGTGAAATCCAGCAGGTTCTGGAGAACCAGTAGCGGAAATTTTGAGTAATTCGGGGAACTGGTAGGGGAAATTTTGAGTAGTCGGAGAACCAGCAAATACCAGCAAATACCATCTCTGGCTGCCCTCTGAGTGGGGTGGGAATGGAGATTTTGCAACATCTTTCCCCCAGGAGTGGGGAGGGAATGAGGATTTTGCAGTATCCTTCCCCTGGAATGGGGTGGAAATGAAGATTTTGCAGTATTCTTCCCCTGCCATGCCACCAAGCCACATCATGCCCACCAAGCCATGCCCACAGAACCAGCAGTAAAAAAAATTGAATTTCACCATTGTCTTGGGGGATCCTTAGTGCTCTCCTACGACCCCGTCGCAGCACCCCCACAGTCACGTGGTTAAAATTCAGATGCTTGGCAACTTATTTATGACGGTTACAGTATCCGTGTGTGTGTGTGTGTGTGTGTCTCACACAATCCACTTTTGCAATAAGCCAAATCGATGGGCAAGTCACGTCCACTTAACAACATGTTCCTAATTTAATGGCTGCGGTGATTCACTTAACCCGCTGCAACCAGAAAGGTCGTAATGTGAGGCAAAACTCACTAGGGTCTCCTGCTTAGACCTGGGGGGGGAGAGGGTTGGACTAGATGACCTACAAGGTCCCTTCCCACTCTGTTACTCTGGCTCAATCGTGGTCATAATTCGGTGATTACCTGTCCTTTTTTCCCCTCCCCTTTGTGCTCATTCCACCCCTTACTGGCTCAATCCATAAAAGACAGGAGAGAAAATTGCGATCCAAACAGAGATTGGTTTCAGCAGGTTCTGAACCAGTTCTGGAGAACCGTTAGCGGGAATTCTGAGTAGTTCGGAGAACCGGTAGTAAAAATGCTGACTGCCCCGCCCCCATCTATTCTCTGCATCCCGAGTCTCAGCTAATCGGAAGGAATGGGGGTTTTGCAGTATCCTTCCCCTGGAGTGGGGTGGGAATGGAAATTTTACAGTATCCTTCTCCTGCCATGCCCACCCAGCCATGCCCACCCAGCCACACCACACCCACAGATCCAGTAGTAAAAAATTTTGAATTCCACCACTGGATCCAAACACTTCGTTTTATTGTAAATTGAACGATCGGAAGCAGGCGAGAGAGGCCTAACATTTGCATTTTAATGGAAGCTCAACTAATGGTGTTCATGGAAGCCTTTCTTCCTTTTCCTCCCCCCCCCCTGTCTACCTGTGGCAGCATTATTCATTGGGGAGAGTACCCAGGCAAAAATATTTCGCTTAGTGTTGTGCTGGCTCCTGTTTAGTTTTTAATAAATTAAATTCTTTCTATCAGCGCAATATTCCTTACACAAGCACTTCCTGGAGAGGCTGGAGATGAACTTAAGGAAATTAAAAGCTCTTCCTGCTGTAGAGCAACATTGGAGGGGGAGGGGGGAGGTTGGGGGGGGGGAATCCATTCATTTATTCCATTTTGGTTGGAATAATTTTCCTTTTTTTAAAAAAACAACCCACCTATTGCCGTTCTTTAATTAAATACTGTACCTTGAATCCCATCAAGTCGCTTGGCTTTTTCCTGTGCACTATATCTGTTGCAACTTGGTACAGTAAGTTGCTTTGAGCCAAGATGGATGGATTCTCTGGAGCTGTAGGATACCTGTTTTCTCTCTCGTTTAGTGAACAGGCGATGCTTAATGGATCTGTCATTTTAAATAACATTAGTCTATCTTGTAAATAAAGGGGAGCCAGGGGGGAAAAAATGCAAGTGTGAGATATGCCAAGGGAAGCCTTCATTCATGCTTAAAGGCGGAGGAAGGAACATTCAAAAAACGAGGGTTGCTGGAAGTAGAAAAATTCTTTGGATTGTTTTGACAGCTTCACTGGTAAGGGTGTCTTCAACAACAACTGACACAAGCAGAATGCCAGATGCAAACGGGCCTTTGTGCAATTCGCTCTCTCTGCCTCTGAGAAAGAAAGGAAGGAAGGAAGGGAAAGAAGAGAAAGACAAAGAAGGGTGGGATGGCTGGCTGGCTGGATGAAGGAGGGAAGGAAGGGGGAGGGAAGGAAGAGAAAGAAAGAAAGAAAGAAGGAAGGAAGGAAGGAAGGGAAGGAAGGAAGAAGGAAAGAAAGAAAGAAAGAAAGAAAGAAAGAAAGAAAGAAACGAAAGAAAAGAAAGAAAAGAAAGACAAAGAAAGATGGGATGGCTGGCTGCTGGATGACTGACTGGATGAAGAAGGAAGGAAAGGGAAGAGAAAGAAAGAAAGAAAGAAAGAAAGAAAGAAAGAAAGAAAGAAAGAAAGAAAGAAAGAAAGAAAGACAAAGAAGGATGGGATGGATGGATGAAGGATGGAAGGTAGGGGAAAGGAAGGAAAAGAAAGAAAGAAAGAAAGAAAGAAAGAAAGAAGAGAAAGGCAAAGAAAGATGGGATGGCTGGATGAAGGAGGGAAGGGGAGAGGAAGGGAAGGAAGAGAAAGAAAGAAAGAAAGAAAAAAGAAAGAAAGAAACAAAGAGAAAGAAGAGAAAGACAAAGAAAGATGGGATGGATGGAGGAAGGAAGGAGGGAAGGGGGAAGGAAGGAAGGAAGGGAAAGGGAAGGAAGGAGGGAGGGAAGGAAGAAAGGAAGGAAGGAAGAAAGAAAGAACAGAGGGAAGGAAAAAAGGAAAGGTAATAATGATTTATATTATCCACAGTTTGAAAGATTATAATTCATAAAAATGAGAAGAAACTTCAGTCCTATGCATATATGTATAGGAGCGGTGTTATTTCATGCTCTTTTAAGCCCTGTGATGACTTCAGTGGTAGTGGGGGGGTGGGAGTCTAACTGCAAAAACAGTAGGGAGAAATAAAACTGAGTTTAAGTAAAAGAAAAAAAAAGGAAAGAAACTAGAATGTTGGCCAAAACCTTTTGTCGATTTCACCGATAGTCCTCTCCGATGCAAATTGGCCTCTTTTAACGGCAACAAGAGAAGAAGAAGGAAAAAAAAAACCCCACGGGGGTAATTTATATTTTCTTCCTAAAAAAAAAGAGAAAAGAAAAGAAAAAAAGAAATTATTTTAGCTTAGAATTCCAATGTGTTCCTTATTACACGCTTTCACAATTGGGTGATGTCCTCCCGCTTGTAACATGTGAGCTGATTTAAAACGTCAGCGCAAAACAGCCAAAGGGCAAAAAAGGAAGAGTGGGTACACAGGATGGATTAAGTTTAAAAGCAATAATCATAGAAGCAAATAAGACATTTAAAAAAAAATTATTAATAATCGTCGTAAAGCAGGCCTGTCCACTAGGTAAAACAAAAATTCCTCGCTATCGGCTTGCTAACTGCAGCTTTCTTTTTATGTATGAGTTGCATTAAATGAGGCATTTAATTCAGCAAACCTTACAGTCCGATTCCTTAGAAAAAAGAGAGAGAGAGAGAGAGAGAGAGAGAGAGAAGAGGAGAGAGAGAGGAGAGAGAGAGAGAGAGAGAGAGAGAGAGAGAGAGAGAGAGAGAGAGAGAGAGAGACTGGGTTACTTCAATTTGTAGCAAACCGTCCCCTTCTGATCAAAGGCTTGCAAGTCGATTCCAACATACTGCTTAAATTAGGCTAACACCAAAGTGTTTGGCTCTGGGACAATATTTGGAATGTCTTTACCAAAAGCAAAAAAAAAAAAAATAAATTCCTTTGCACATATGGTTCCAATAGCCATAATGCCAGCCGTATTTTTTTTTAATGGGCTGACAAGGAGCTACGGCGTAATTCTTTGACTCCCCCCCTCAAAAAAAGGGGGGGGGGGGAAATAGAATCGCTCCCAAAAGTTCTCGTGCTGTCACCCAGAAAGTAGTTAGGATATTTCTTCCTTTCTCCCCCCCCCCCCCGCCCCACTTTGGCTTCCTTAATAAAGCTCTTGAATGGAAGGCTTGTATGGGCTTCCTTGGCCTGCTGGTTATTAATCCAGGCGTTCTTCGTGAAAGGCTCACTTATATTTCTTTGGAAAATGGAATCAAGTAGAAGGCAACCTTATTTCACAATAAATAAGCCCAGTTTGGTGATTAAGGGAGCACGAAGCCGAAAACACCAGCCTGAAGATGACGAATGAGACTTTGTCGAAACATCACCAAGACACTTCCAATTTTATGCGGGAGAAGACCCAAATAACCAAAGACCTACATATCAACACCTGTGAAAACCTCAGAATATATATATATATGTATGTATGTATGTATGTATGTATGTATGTATGTATGTGTATATATATATATGTGTGTGTGTGTGTGTGTGTGTGTGTGTGTGTGTGTGTGTATATATATATATATATTCTCTGAGGTTATATATATATATATATGTAGTTCTTTGGTTATTCGGGTCTTCTCCCGCGTAAAATTGGAAGTGTCTTGGCGACGTTTCGACAAAGTCTCATTCATCATCTTCAGGCTGGTGTTCTCGGCTTCGTGCTTCCAGGAGCAAAGAACACCAGCCTGAAGATGACGAATGAGACTTCGTCGAAACATCGCCAAAATACTTCCAATTTTACGCGGGAGAAGACCTGAATAACCAAAGACCTACATACAAACGCCCGCGAAAACCTCAGAAAACACACACACACACACACATATACATATATATATTCTTACTTTTCGTAGGTTTTATGTGTGTGTTTCTTTAAGCCAGGTTTTTCCTACGTAACCAAGATGTTTCTGCAAGGGGCTAGTTGAGTGAAATCACATTCACTACTTTCTGGGGGGTTTTTTCTTTCTTTTCATTCTGGCAGCCAGCAGATTTTGTGCTTGCCCATTTGGAGACTTATATAGCTATTTCTGGCTCATTAGCCATCATCAGTAAGCCACACCTACATCTCATGTATCCTCCCTGTAAAGGTACAATATCTATTTTCTTACTTTCGTAAATTTTATTCTGATTTATTTATTTATTTCAAGAGCCCTGATCAAAATAGCTGATTTAATAAGGCCTCTGATCTATCTATCTATTCTATCTATCTATCTATCTATCTATCTATCTATCATCTATCTACCCTGTTTTCCAGAAAATAAGCCCTAGCATGATTTTTCAAGATGCTTGTAATATAAACGCTACCCCAAAAATAAGCCCCAGTTAAGATCATCAATCAGACGGACACAATTAGTACCGTATTTTTCCCAAAAAAGACCTAACCAGAAAATAAGCCCTAATGCATCTTTTGGAACAAAAAAATAATATAAGACCTGGTCTTATTTTTGGGGAAACACTCTGTCTGTCTGTCTGTCTGTCTGTCTGTCTGTCTGTCTATCCATCCATCCATCCATCCATCCATCCATCCATCCATCTATCTCCTTCTCTCTCTCTCTGTATAGCAAGGCCTTATTACATCAACTATTTATTGCAGGGCTCCTGCAATAAATAAATAAATCGGAATAAAATCCAATATACCAAATTCGGGCACAAAGTTCCCTTTGCCATTTTTATTTTTATTTTTTTAAAAAGAAGGATACGTAGCTGGAGAACACACTCGCTTGCGAACACTTGCACAACCTCACATACAGGCGCCCCATAAATGACTCTAGGCAAAGTTAACAAATATAGCATATTTACATTTTCACATGCGGCTCTCTAATTGAATTAAGCAATGCTGGAAGGATAGGCAGAGTGCCGAAAGTAGCAGATTTACTCATCCGTTCCTAAAGAATTCCCAAATGGGAGAATGTGCTTTACAGAATGAATATGTTGCTATTTAGCTTGGGAGCTTCCTATTTGGAGATTGTGAATTATTCCCTGAATATACGCTGTTCGTACATACCTCATTCTTCTGCAAAGCTGATTTGCATTCACTCCTTTTTCACGTTCTTCCTTATTCCTCTTTAAAAAACAAAAAACAAAAAACAAAAAACCCCATTTCATTTTATTACTATTGTGTGAACTGCTGAGAAGTGTGTGATTGTGCACACGTCTACACAAGCGTTTCTTTTTGTTTTAAGGCATTTCAGCTTTTATAGGCCGAAGCAGGATAGCCGATTTTAAAATTAGGATTTCTTTCTTTCTTTCTTTTTTTTAAGAAATGCTGGTTCAAATCTTCCAGTTTTTTTTTTTAAATAAGCATTAAAAACAGCATGCAAAAATGGGGACAAGAATAGAAACACCGGTAGAGGATAAAAAGCAGCATTGAAAATAATACTTTTGTTGACCGTCAAAAAGATCCAGATTAAAGGGAGGGAAGAAAGAAACATTTTCTAGAATTTGTGTACTGTAATAAGGAAAAATCTTGATGAAATAAGTTTTGTTCTGCTCCTGGGATAATGAAAGCTGACTGGATTTTCATTTCAGCTTATGAACAAATTGAATTCAATGCTTCTGTCTCCTTCCTTCCTTCCTTCCTTCCTTCCTTCCTTCCTTCCTTCCTTCCTTCCTTCCTTCCTTCCTTCCTTCCTTCCTTCCTTCCACCTGCCCTCCTTTCCTTTCTTTCTTTCCTTTCCTTTCCTTTCCTTTCCTTTCCTTTCCTTTCCTTTCCTTTCCTTTCCTTTCACCTCCTCTCATCTCCTCTCCTCTTTCCCTTTCTTTCTTTCTTTCTTTCTTTCTTTTCTTTCTTTCTTTCTTTCTTTCTTTCTTTCTTTCTTTCTTTCTTTCTTTCTTTCCTCCCTCCCTCTCTCCTTCCCTCCCTTCTCCCCCTCCTCTCTCTGTCTCTCTAAATATCTATATATCCCTCCCTCCCTCCCACCCCTCCCTCCTCCTTCCCTCCTTCCTTCCTTCCTTCCTTCCTTCCTTCCTTCCTTCCTTCCTTCCTTCCTTCCTTCCTCCCTCCCTCCCTTCCTTCCTTCCTTCCTTCCTTCCCAATGTCATGTATTTGTTGCAACAGAGGTATGTTTGCTTATTCTGGTAATGAAGTCTTGAAACGTCTCTTCCTGTTCTTTCTGTAATCCTTTTTTTATATATAAAGAGAGAGAAAGAGAAGGGGGAGGAGAAAGAAAATAGCTTACTTAACTAGTTTCAAAGTGTTTTGAGAACAAAGATTTCAAAGACACAACTCTGACTAAATATTTACTCTTGATGGTGTACAGTAGTTTAGACTCATAAGGGGGGAAAAGCAAGCTTGATTTTCCCTTTTTTGTTTAAATTTCTTTGTTTCTAAGATGTGAGATATATATATGTCATTTCTAGAAGTATGGAACTAATTGAGGAATATGTCCGGCTCTTGTTGAGGTGAATAGGGCAGAAATAAAAAAGCCACTGAACATAAATCTGTTCGCCAACATCAAAGAAACAAGATCCAGCTAAGTGTATTTGTATAATGCAGTAATTTATGCAAAGAGCAGCTTTTGTCAGCAATGCAACAAAGCGGCTTTGATAAATACCTCCTAATTTATTGTCATGTATCTCAAATCAAAGTAAAACATTTACAGCCTGTGCATGAAGAAAGCCAGGCCTAAGTTATTTAGAGTCTTCTCTTCTCTTCTCTTCTCTTCTCTTCTCTTCTCTTCTCTTCTCTTCTCTTCTCTTCTCTTCTCTTCTCTTCTCTTCTCTTCTCTTCTCTTCTCTTCTCTTCTCTTCTCTCCTCTCCTTCCCTTCCCTTCCCTTCTCTTCTTTCCCTTCCCTTCCCTTCCCTTCCCTTCCCTTCCTTCCCTTCCCTTCCCTTCTCCTTCCCTTCCCTTCCCTTCCCTTCCCTTCTCTTCTCTTCTCTTCTCTTCTTCTCTTCTCTTCTCTTCTTCTCTTCTCTTTTTTCCTTCCCTTCCCTTCCCTTCCCTTCCCTTCCCTTCCCCCTCCCTTCCCTTCCCTTCCCTTCCCTTCCCTTCCCTTCCCTTCTCCTTTCTCTTCCCTTCCCTTCCCTTCCCTTCCCTTCCCTTCCCTTCCCTTCTCTTCTCTTCTTCTTTCCTCTTCTCAGAAAAAAAATAGTTAAAAGCTTACAAGAGTCTATTCTGAATATTAAGTGAGTGGTGGAATGTATAGTAGGAAAAAAAATCAAAGAAAAAGCAGCAACAGAAGCCTGTCATAGTGTAACATTAGATACCTGAGAAATGCTGTTTGTTTCTATCTCAATGGCAGAGACGGATCCATAGACATCTACGGTGCAATTTCTTAAAATATTATTTACTGAAAGTATTTTAAAACGCACCTTTTATCTTAGAGTGGCAAGGTTAAAAAAAAAGAAGGGAGAGGGGTAAAAGCACCACATCTCATGATATTATACAAGCTTAATGCATTTTTAAAAAGTCCAAAGCATGAAAACATCAGAGCAAAGTCAACAACCGATAGAGTTACTTCAACGTGGAGAGAAAATAAATACTGAGTTTGAACTCAGTACCAAAACGATAGCAGAATCAGCCACATTTCAATGCAGAGAAAGTTACCTTTGTAGAAATTGTTTTCATTCAATGTAATACAGAGGTTAGGATAAAATGAAGGGGGTTAGACAGAAAGATTGATGTACAATAGTTGCAAAGACAGAGCATAAAGATCTCCTTGGATAATCACCAAAGTTAACTTGCCGTCTCTCTCTCTCTCTCTCTCTCTCTCTCTCTCTCTCTCTCTCTCTCTCTCTCTCTCTCTCTCTCTGTGTGAACAGAACTACTTATTAGCAATAAAGTATAGCTTAAACAATTCTGGGAAATCAGGTTATTTATATCTAATGACAACTGCAACAGCAGCAATTTAGTTATAATTGAACAATGATAGTTAATAGCCAGAATAATAATATGGTCACAATATCATTGTAGTCTAAACTGTAAAAAAAAAAGTATTGTTTTCAAATGCACTATAAGGATTCTGACTGCAGTAAAAGAATTCGAATGTAAAGATGGCCAAGGAAAAAAAAATGACATCAGCATTTCTTAAAAAAAAAAAAAAAAAGCAGATAACAAATCAAGGTAGCGATATAAAATGAGATATAAATGCACAAACCTAATTCCTTCCGTGAAAATTGTGATCACGGACAATTCCACACTTTCTCCCGCATTCATTCGGAGCTGCATTTCCTGCAAAAGACGCCATCTCTATATTACAGCTGCTGGGTGGTGGGCTAGATGAAGGGGAAAAAAATGTTTTCGGTGCCTTAATATTCCTTCACTAATAGATCACCCTGTCTCTTTAAAAGGACTGTCTGTCTCCATTAGAAAGTGCTTTAGAATTCATGGCATGTGAAGCCATAACATTTAATATAGCTAGCTAACAAGGGACCAATATAACTTTTATCAGTTAGTTTAGATGTGTAAGAAATATGTTCGGCCTCCGGTGGATATATAGCTCTGCGGAGGCTTCCAGTCACTTAGATCTTTCCAATTGTTTAATCCAAGGACCAAACACGTATTTGTGAGCCAATATACATAAATAATGTCGTCTTTCAGTTCAGAAGAAGCAAAGCTATAATAAACCGATTTGCGTATGAGAGA